>SJYX01012880.1:0-10456 GCA_006410675.1 Oreotragus oreotragus | reverse complement strand
GGGGGGGGTCACTTTTGGGAGTTCATGTACACCCATGACGGATTCATGTCAATGTATGCCAAAACCAATACAGTACTGTAAAGTAAAATAAAGTAAAAAAAATAAAGTTAAAAAAAAACAATGAGCATACATATATGTACAACTTTTTCACTTTGCTGTACACCTGAAATTAACACAACATTGTAAATCAATGATAATAAAATTAAAATATTAAAAAATAAATAAATAAAACAAATACCCAAAAATGAGAAACCAAAGGTGAACCCCAGACAAATGGTGGTTACAAAATCAGACAAAGAATAATTGAAATAATGGAATATTCACATATACATAAAGCAAAGTTACAACCGTTCAACAAAAAAAAAAGTATAGTAGATTGACCTGGTGAACAAAGGAAATAAAAAAAATTATAAGTACCAGTTAAGAGCAAAACTACCTAAAGCACAAACTGGAAAACAAAACTAAACTAGGTTCCAAGTGGGGAATAAAGCAGTGAAAACAAAATTAACAAGTATGTTGAGAGGAAAGGAAAGAAAGAAAAGAAAACAAACTGGATATGTAAAGTTAAATAGAGGTCGATGAAGAAGATTTATATATATTAAAGTTTAACTGCAAGGGGAAAAGAGCAGTAGGAAAGGCAAACAAAGAATAAATGTAGAAAAAATTTAATAGGTTTACAAAATTAAAAATTAAAATTATAAGAAAGAGAAAAAAAAAAGGAAAAAAGGAAAACTCCACAAAACTGCAAAAGCCCAACACAGAGGCAGAGGTTTATAACAACAAAAAAAGTGTGACTGAATATACACATACCCACAAGCAAAATCAAAACAGTCCAACAAAAATAAAGTACAATAGATTTACCCAGGATACAAAGGAAACCAAAAATTTTATCTACCAGTTAAGAACAAAACTAAGTAAAGCATAAACTGGAAAACAAACCAAAGAAAGGTGCCAATTGGGAAATAAAGAAATGAAAATAAAACTAATGAATATGTTGACAGGAATGGAAAGAAAGAAAGAATAGATATGCAAAGTTAAATAAAGGTAGATAAAGAAGATTTATGTGCATTAAAGATTATTGGAAGGGGAAAATAACAGCAGGATAAGCAAACAAATGAATGAATGCAGAAAAACTAAGAATAGGTTAAAAAAATTTAAAAAAAAGAAAAAAGAAAAAAAAAATTCCACAGAACTGCAAAAACCCAACATAGAGGCAGAAGTTTATAACAACAATAAAAAATGTGATTGAGGGGGAAAAAAAAACCCTCAAAACTTAATTAGTTTTCATAATGCCAATAAAATCAGCAACTACAGCAAAGGAGGGGAGAAAGGAAAAAAAAATATAAGAGAATCTAGAGAACAAGTCAAAACATAAGAATAATAAAAGTTTTTATTGAGTCACTGCTGTTAGAGTCCTTTCCCTCACTGGGAGTCACAGTCCACCTCACCTCCCTAGGATGCCCTCCAATACTGTGCTGATTTCTGGACTTGTTATGGGGGCAGCTCAGATTCTAATCTGGTCCTACTCCTGTGTGTTCTTGCCTCCGATGTCCACAGCTATCAGAACTAGGGCGTTTTCTTTTGTGGGAGCTCTCAATATCCTCTTATATATTCCATAGTCACAGAGTCTGCCTAGTAGATCTTGTGGATTTAATCTGCAGCTTGTGTAGCTGGTGGGAAGGTTTTGGGGCTTCTTCCTTAGCCACACTGCCTCTGGGTTTTGATTGTGGTTTTATTTCCACCTCTGCATGTGGATTGTCCACTGGGGTTTGCTCCTGAAGCTGCCTTGGAGGACTTGTGTTTGCTCCTCTGAGGGCCAAGTGTGGAGGTGGTGCAGCTGCTTGGGTTGCAGGGGAGTTGGCAGCTAGGGCAGCAGGAAATACAGTGCTCTAGCAGGGTATGGTAACCAGAATTAGCCAGTATGCTCCAGTATTCTTATCTGGAGAACCCCACTCCCTGAAAGAGAAACCTGGCAGGCCACAGTCTACAGGGTTGCAAAGAGTTGGATATGACCAAAGTGACCCTGTGTGCATAGACACAAGATGGTTTTTTTTTGCCTGTGGCAGCTCTGCCCCAGTGAGAGTTGAGCATGACGGTGGCACAGCTGATTGGCTTGCAGAGACCCTGGTGGCATCTTATCTGGAGAACCCCACTCCCTGAAAGAGAAACCTGGCAGGCCACAGTCTACAGGGTTGCAAAGAGTTGGATATGACCAAAGTGACCCTGTGTGCATAGACACAAGATGGTTTTTTTTTGCCTGTGGCAGCTCTGCCCCAGTGAGAGTTGAGCATGACGGTGGCACAGCTGATTGGCTTGCAGAGACCCTGGTGGCACCAAGTGTGCAGGGACACAGGCTGCCTCCCCCATAGGAGTTATGGCCCTAAAGAAAGAAAGAAAGAAAGTGAAGTCACTTAGTCGTGTCCGACTCGTTACAACCCCGTGGACTGTAACCTACCAGGCTTCTCCGTCCATGGGATTCTCCAGGCAAGAATACTGGAGTGGGTTGCCATTTCCTTCTCCAGGGGATCTTCCCGACCCAGGGATCAAACCTGGGTCTCCCACGTTGGAGGCAGACGCTTTAACCTCTGAGCCACCAGGGAAGCCAATTTATCCTTACTCCCAAGTTACTCCCTTGGTATCCATGATTTTATTTTATGCATCTGTGACTCTCTGTTTTGTGAATAAATTTGTTTGTACACTGTTTTAGATTCCACAAAAAAGCAATATCAATGATATTTGCCTTTCTCTGACTTACCTTCACTCAGTGTGACAGTCTCTAGGATTATCGTCATCACTGCAAATGGCATTATTTTATTATTTTTTAAGCATGAACAGTATTCCATTGTATATATATACCACATCTTCTTTATCCATTTCTCCATCTGTGGACATTTAGGTTGCTTCACTGTCCTGGCTTTTGCTGCAGTGAATATTGGGGTGCATATATCTTTTTGAATTACGGTTTTCTCTGGGTATGTGCCCAGGAGTGGATTGCTGGATCATATGGTCGCTCTGTTTTCAATTTTTTAAGGACCCTCCATAGCAGCTGTACCAATTTACATTCCCAACAGTGTAGGAGGGTTCCCTTTTCTCTACATTCTCTCCAGCATTTATTGTTTGTAGAGTTTTTTGATGATGGCCATTCTGGCTGGTGTGATGGCTTATTGTTGTTTTGATTTGCATTTCTCTAATAATTAGTATGTTAAGTATTTTTATTGTGATTTTTGGTAATCTGTATGTCTCCTTTTGAGAAATGTCTGTTTAGATCTTGTACCCATGTTTTTATAGGATTGTTTGTATTTTTGTTATTGAGCTACATGAGCCATTTGTATATGTTGGAGATTAATCCCTTGTCTGTCACTTTGTTTGCAAATACTTTCTCCCATTCTGTGGGGTGTCTTTTCATTTTGTTTGGTTTCCTTTTTTATGCAAAAGCTTTTACATTTAATTAGGTCCCATTTATTTATTTTTCATTACTCTAGGAAGTAGATCAAAAAAGAGCTTGCTATTTCAGAGAATGTTCTGCCTATGTTTTCCTCTAAGGGCATTATAGTATCTGGTCTTACATTTTTAATCCATTTAGAGTTTATTTTTATGTTCTTAAAAAGTGTTCTAGTTTCGTTCTTTAACATGTAGCTGTTCAGTTTTCCCAGCACCAGTTATTGAAGAGACTGTCCTTTCTCTATTGAATGTTCTTGCCTCCTTTGTCATAGATTAGGTGGCCATAGCTGTGTATCTCTGTACTTTGTATCCTGTTCCATTGATCTGTTTCTGTTGTTGTGCTACTGCTGTTTTACTGACTGTAGTTTTGTAGTATACTCTGGAGTCAAGAAGCCTGATTCCTCCAGCTCTGTTTTTTCTTTCTCAAGATTGATTTGGCTGCTTGGGGTTTTTGGTGTTTCCATACAAACTATAAACTTTTTGTTCTTATTCTGTGAAAAATACTATTGGTAATTTGATAGTTATTGCTTTGAATCCATGGATAACTTTGGGTAGTATAGTCATTTTGACAATATTGATTCTTCTAATCCAAGAACATGGTATATCACTCCATTTGTTTGTGTCATTGATTTCCAAAATCACTGCAGATGGTGATTGCAGCCATGAAATTAAAAGACGCTTACTCCTTGGAAGGAAAGTTATGACCAACTTAGATAGCATATTGAAAAGCAGAGACATTACCTTGCCAACAAAGGTCCATCTAGTCAAAGCTATGGTTTTTCCATTGGTCATGTATGGATGTGAGAGTTGGACTGTGAAGAAAGCTGAGCACCAAAGAATTGGAATTGATGCTTTTGAACTGTGGTGTTGGAAAAGACTCTTGAGAGTCCCTTGGACTGCAAGGAGATCCAACCAGTCCATCCTAAAGGAGATCAGTCCTGGGTGTTCATTGGAAGGACTGATACTGAAGCTGAAACTCCAATACTTTGGCTACCTCATGCAAAGAGTTGACTCTTCCACCAGGTTACTGGATAAAATTAAAATGTTTTGGTAACAGCTCATTCTGTTCTTCTATAAAGGAAAGATAATGTATTTCTTGACTAAGAATTGCATCTACTTCCAAGGAGAAAGTAGAGTAGGTAAAAAATTTCCTGCTTCCACTCTGTTCATTTATTTCTCTGGGGAAAACCAAGTGTCCATGGTCCCTCAGTTTTCTTTGGTTATGGTATTTGTAAGATTCAAGCATTTCCTCTTTATCTTTCCAGGTGGAAAACAAATGGCTATAAGGTCATGATTTGAGTAATCATGATGGGAGAATTAAGCATTCCAGAAGTCATGTATTTAAGTGAGTAGCGTTTTATTCCCTGAATACTCTATTTCTATCTCACAAATTAGGTAGAATCCCTAGGATAAGAGCTGCGATTAATTACACCAACAAACCTTTAACGTCTAGCATTATCCATTAGGAGAAGGCAATGGCAACCCACTCTAGTACTCTTGCCTGGAAAATCCCATGGACAGAGGAGCCTAGTAGGCTGCATTCCATGGGTTCACAAAGAGTCGGACATGACTGAGCGACTTCACTTTCCCTTTTAACTTTCAAGCATTGGAGAAGGAAATGGCGACCTACTCCAGTGTTCTTGCCTAGAGAATCCCAGGGACTGGGGAGCCTGGTGGGCTGCCGTCCATGGGGTCGCACAGAGTCAGACACGACTGAAGCGACTTAGCAGCAGCAGCATTATCCATTAATGTGCTAAATATTACACTTTTCTTAGAAGTTCTGTAACTGTGAGATTATTATTTAGTAGCTCAGCCAGAAGAGCACTAAGGAAATCACCCCTTTTATGAGTTCTGAGTGAATGGATGGAAGCCATCTGAACCAGCCAGAGTTTGTAGAATCCTGGGGTTATTTTTTATTTGACAGGTATTGAACAGAAGAGTATTAGGGTGGATTGTAGAGAAAATCATGTCCAAAATAAACAATAAAAACAATAGATTTACTGAGCATGTTGTTTATACTTATTGATTTCTTCTGAACAAAATAAAAAAGGATGGCTTAGTGGTAGATGCAGGTTTTATCTACAGTGAGTTGCAGGAGATGGCAACTCACTCTGTATTCTTGCCTGGAGAATCCCATGGACAGAGGAGCCTGGCAGGCTACAGTCCATGGGTGGTAAAGAGTTGGACACAATTTAGCGACTAAACAACAATACAGGAAAGCTATAATACATTTTGGAGAGAAGTGGTTGGAGAGCAGGGAGGATAAAATGTTTAATAACATTCATGGCAACATCTCCTAGCAAATTTAAAATAAATAAAAAATAAATAGACTCATTTCCTGTTACTCTTACAAAGATGCAGAATTTCAAACCATTTATCCTTGAAAAAAATATTACTCAAATTGGGCTTGATATAGGTTGATATTACCAAGAATGTGCTTTATGGCACTAGTGGTTTTGAGTTAGGAATACACAAAACAAGAGTTATGAATATTTTCTTGATTAAAGAATTATCTTTACCGTTTCTGCATTATTACTTGAAAATGTCAATTATAGGGCCTAAGCTATACTATTTTGTGGTATCATGAGAACATGACCGGTTTACATAGGGAAGAGTACATTGTTATTTTACTTTTTTCCCCCTGCTTCATAATATGAAGGACACTGTTGTACAGCATTTAGGTTTTCAGTTTGTTCAGAGAGGTTTTTGAGTTTACTGTCTTCATGTCTTTGATTGTTAAATCCATGGGCTATCCCTTGGAAGTGCTGATGGGGCTTCCTACCCAAGGGGCACACTCCATCTGGCAAAGATCTTGGGACTTTAATATATTTTTCTGTATAATAAATGGATCTCTGTCCTCTTTTTGTGGGAACAACCAGTTAGAGCTCTTGCTCCAAAATGACTACTGTGTAATGCATGATGACACATTGCACATGGTGTGGCATAGCAGATGATTGTTACAAGTCTTAGTGTGCTAAGAGATTCAGAATATACATGCAACATTTCCTCTGAAAACACACAAATCTTTAATTTTTGTGAGCTAGTCTCCCCCCACCCCCACCTCGCCAAAGAAATCAGGATACAGGAAGAATTTGCCCTATATGAGGAATCAAAGCTTCTCAAAACTATCTAAATAGAACATCATATATTTCTAATTTGGCAGAATTTTCTTATTATTGGTATTACTGTCTACTAGATAATGTGATGGGTAGTTTATATATTAGGAGGTACAAGGCATTCAAAAAGAAATAAAAAGAAAGCTTATGGCCAGCAAAAAAAAAGAGAATCTAAACCAGATTCTTTTATGGTTTGGATAATAGGAAAAATGAGACATTAATTCCGATTTTTAAGATAATGTTATAATAATGATTAGTTATGCTTTATGGGTGGTTTCTGTTAATATCTGTCAACTGTTTCTGTGAATTTCACAAATGGAAACTGAGTTTTGGACATTTATTTATTGTATTTCAGCTTCACTGACTATGCTAAACCTTTTGACTGTGCGGATCACAACAAATTACAGAAAATTCTTAAAGAGATGGGAATACAAGATCACCTTACATGCCTCCTGAAAAACCTGTATGTGGGACAAGAAGCAACAGTTAGAACCAGATATGGAAGAACAGACTACTTCCAAACTGGGAAAGGAGTACTTCAAGGCTGTATATTGTCACCCTGGTATTTAACTTATATACAGAGTCCATCATGCAAAATGCTGGGTTGGAAGAATCACAAGTCAGAATCAAGATTTCTGGGAGAAAAATCAACAACCTCGTATATGCAGATAATACCACTTTAATGGGTGGTAAAAAGCGAAGAGGAAGTGAAAGATCCTCTTGATGAGGGTGAAAGAGGAGAGTGAAAAGACTGGCTTCAAAGTGAACATTAAAAAAAACTAAGGTCATGGCATCTGACCCCGTAACTTTATGGCAAATAAAAGGGGAAAAAGTGGAAACAGTGACATTTCATCTGGGGGGGCTCCAAAATCACTGTGGACAGTAACTGCAGTCATGAAATTAAAAGTTGCTGGTCCTTGGAAGAAAACCTATGACAAAGCTAGACAACATATTAAAAAGCAGAGATATTACTTTTCAACAGAGGTATGTACAGTCAAAGCTATGATTTTGCCAGGAGTCATGTATGGATGTAAGATTTGGACCATCAAGACGGCTGAGCACTGAAGAATTGATGCTTTCGATTTGTGGTGCTGGAGAAGACTTTAGAGTCCCTGGGACAACAAGAAGATCAAACCAGTCAATCCTAAAGTAAATCAATCCTGATTATTAATTGGAAGGACTGATGCTGTAGTTGAAGCACCAATACTTTGGTCATGTGATGCAAAGAGCTGACTCATTGGAAAAGACCCTGATGCTGGGAAAGACTGAGGGCAAAAGGAGAAGTGGGTTACAGAGGATGAGACGGTTGGATGGCAACACTGATTCAATGGACATGCATTTGAGCAAACTCAGGGAGATAGTGAAGGACAGAGAAGCCTGGCCTGCTGCAGTTCCCAGGGTCACAAAGAGTCGGACACGACTCAGCGACTGAACAACAGGTAACAAAAGTAGACTTGAAATCATTTTTATTTATGGTAACCACCCTAAAATCTTCTAAAAAATAAGAAAAAAGTTAAGAAAAAAAGTTTTGTCTGTATATAATTTTAAAAAAAATTATTCAAATTGCTCAAAACTGAATGAAGCAGTTTTTTATTTTTATTCAATCATGAAAACAGGTGTTTCTACCAGAAAATAAGGTCTTGATTAGTATCTATCTCACCAGTAATTTGGAAGGTAGTAGGTGATTCAGAATGACCAACTGAGATAGTAAATAGAGGATCTAGGTTGCCTTTCTTGCAATCAGTGTAAGTTTTACAAGTCTGAAAAAAACAGCATGATCCAGTAGTTATGGCCCTGAGAGGACTTGGACACATTCTAAAGGCAGAAAAAGGAAAGAATCCTCCTGACACCAGTCAATATGAATCTACTTTTCTTATAATCACAAGCCCTCATCAGTAGGAGAGGGATTCTCAAGCATGGGCAGAGATGAAATGAGAGAGTTAAGGTCCTGATTCTCAAAGAATTGGCCCCAAGTCTCCTGGGACAGCATCAAGACTAGCCACATGTTCATCTCTATTTAGTCAAAGTTCTGGAAATTATGATCCTAATCTATCTCCTTAAAAGAAGTAAGATTTAATTAAAGAAAAATATAATATGTGGGGCATTGTATTAAAGGGTATCATAGTGCCTTTTATGATATGTTACATTTCTATTATGTTAAAGACTATCCCAAGATTTATTCAAAATTTTGGCCCTCAGCATTTGGCAGGTTCTCAGGATTTCAGTTCATGGTGGGAAATGAAACAGAAAAGAGATGAGGATGGAATACCAAGTCAGTGGATAGGAACAGAGCTTTTTTATGGTCATTTTTTTAATCACTCAAGTTTTAGAAAAATATTAGGAAAATTAGGAAATTTACAAATTGTAGATAAACTTTGGAAAATGAGGTTCCAAAACAGAAAAAATTAAAGGGATATGGAGAAAACATTAATAAGTGATTACACCATAATAAGATAAAACAGAGAGATACCCACCTCCACCAAGCAACACACATGCACATTCCTACCAATGTTAGTTAGCATGGAACCATTACAATACTGCATTGAACAATGCCTTAGCAGGTAAGTTCTTAGGCAAGGATCATTTCCTTTTCATTTCAAGATATCTAGAGTTCACATTAGAGTTTAGCACTGTGATTGACAAATGAGTAGCTGCTCAACAATGTTTGTTAAACAGAACAAATTTCCACATCTTTCCACTGAGCCAGAAGATAGTGAGTTTAAGACAAGAAACAGCAGCAGTGAACATCATGGTTGAATGAAATGAGTAAAAGTATGTCATCAAAAACATGTTTAATATACATCTTCTAAGTAGAGTTAATGGCAAAATTTTAGAAGAAATTCTATTGTTCTTGGATTTCCAGTTAAGTATTTAGAATTTGCTGTGTCACAGAGGCATAAATCAATAAGAGAAGTGTTAACTAGAAATTTAGTCAGCTGCATTTAGCTACCTGTGCTGTCTTTATTTTTCACTGGAAAATAGTGTTTGGCCCATGGCAAAATGGGAACTGGCCTAACCAAACTTTACAGAAATAACTAAATATTGAATCAGAAAATCTATACTGATTTACCACTACAAACAGTTTTCCTGTATGTCCTTAATGTAACTTGACACTTATTCTTTACCATATGTTATTCTGAGCATTTTACCATATTAATATATGTAATCCTCATAACAAATGAGAAAACAGAGGAACAGAGAAATACATAGTTTTCTGCAAAGTTCTATCACTAGTAAGGGCCAGTTCTGGAACTTCAGCCAAGACATGTTGGCTCTAGATAATTACATTATACAATGATTGAAATAATTACATTATACATTTTGGGTTTGGTATGTCATTTAATTCTGGATGTAAACTCGGCTAGTTCAAAGTTCAAATTTCTCTTCAAGGTGGTTGTTGTCCAGTTGCTAAGTCATGTATGACTCTCTGCAATCCCACAAGCTGTAGCACACCAGGCTTCCCTGTCCTTCACCGTCTCCCAGAGTTTGCTCAAACTCATGTTCATTGAATCAGTGATGTCATCCAATGATCTCATCCACTGTTGCCCCTTCTTCTCCAAAAAGGGTATTTTCCAACGAGTCAGCTCTTCATATCAGATGGCCAAAGTATTGGAGCGTCAGCTTCAGCATCAGCCTTTCCAATGAATATTCAGTGTTCATTTCCTTTAGGATTGTCTGATTTGATCTCCATGCTCTCCAAGGAACTTTGAAGAATCTTCTCCAGCAGTGAAATCTGAAAGCATCAATTCTTTTTTTCTTAATTTATTTTTTAATTGAAGGATAATTGCTTTGCAGAATTTTGTTGTTTTCTGTCAAACCTCAACATGAATCAGCCATCAGTTCAGTTCAGTTCAGTTCAGTCGCTCAGTCGTGTCCAACTCTTTGCGACCCCATGAATC
>SJYX01012879.1:0-15381 GCA_006410675.1 Oreotragus oreotragus | reverse complement strand
AGCAGCAGCAGCAGCAGCAGCAGCATATCATTTTAAAATAACTATAAGGTATCTTGGGAAAAGAATAATAGAAAATACACAAGTTTTTTGTTGTGAAATTGATATAATATTGTATGAAGTAATAGAGTAAATTTAAGGAAAGGGAAATATATACCACGTGTTTGGATGGACATATTTCTTGGTGGCTTGGACGGTAAAGAATCTGCCTGCAATGTGGGAGACTTGGGTTCGATCCCTGATTTGGGAAGATCCTCTGGAGGAGGGCATAGCAACTCACTCCAGTATTCTTGCTTGGAGAATCTCATGGACAGAGGAGTCTGGTGGGCTACAGTCCATAGGATCTCAAAGAGCCAGACATGACTGGGTGACTAACACACACACACATCACACACATATTTGTATAATATATATATATATATATATACATATATAAGTTTTCCATTAATATATAAATTCAATGAAATTCTAATCAAAATTATGATAGGAAAATTTTCAAAGATTTTGAGAAGTTGATTCTAAAAATGAAATGGAATGGCAAAGAGCCCAGAATAAATAAGAGAATTTTCAAAAGTACTGTAAGGGGTTTTCATTTTTAAGGACCAAGATTTATTAAAAATTAGAGCTATAGCTATATATATAGCTCTTAGAGAGGCGAAGGGGATGACAGAGGATGAGACAGATGATTGGATGGCATCACCAACTTGATGGACATGGGTTTGGATTAACTCCAGGTATTGGTGATGGACAGGGATGCCTGGCATGCTGCGGTTCATGGGGTTGCAAAGAGTCAGACATGACTTAGCGACTGAACTGAACCGAACTGAGAGCTATAGCATCCAAAACAGTTAGATACTTGAAAGAAAAGACAAATAGAACACATGCTCATAGTATGGAGACTAGAAACAAACTCACAAAATATGGAACTTTGTTATGTAATATCAGTAATGATATAAATCTGAGGGGAAATGGCAGAGTATTATAATAAATGGTGCTAATATAATTGGCTGTCCATATGGGAAAATAGTTCCCTACCTCCAATCAAACTTAGATATCAATTCCTAGCAGATTAAAGACCTACATGTAAAAATCAAAGTATATAATTTAATGAAGTAAACAAAAGACACTAGTATTATGGGTTCAGGTTAGGTAAGATCTCCTTTTAAAGGTATACAAAGGTGAAATCATGCTACAACATGGATGGATCTTGAAAATATTATGCAAATTGAAAAAACTAGTCACATAAGATGAAACATCTGGAACAGGGAAATCTAGAGAAACAGAAAATATATTAGAAATTGCTTATGGCTGGAGGAATAAGGATTGGGGGAATTTACTAAAAGGTAAAGGGTTGCTTTCTAAGGTGATAAAAGTGTTCTAAAACTGACTGCAGTGGCAATTATATACAACTGTGAATATACTGAAAAGTACTGAATGTTATGCATTAAATATGTTAATTGTATGGTGTGTGAATTATATCTTAAAGCTATGAAGAACAAGGTCAAGTGATAAATGAATAAATTGAGATACAGTGTTTGACAACATTGAAATTTAAAAACTTATATAGAATAAAATGAAAAACAAACAGACTCAGAGAAGATATTTCCAGTGGATATAACTTGTAAGAGCACCACTAAATTTAAATTAACAAAATCCAAGGGGAAAAAACAAAAGACAAATTAAATGTGCTGGTGATCCACTTCAGTATTCTTGCCTGGGAAATCCTAGGGACAGAGGAGCCTGGTGGGCTATAGTCCATGGGGTTGCAAGAGTCGGACACAACTTAGCGACTAAATGACAACATGTACTGGCAAATGTCATTTATGCATGGAAAATAGGCATACAAAATGATGCTCAGTTACACCAGTAATCGTGTGTGCTCAGTCTCTCAGTTTTGTCCACCTCTTTGAGACCCTGTGGACTGTAGCTGACCAGGTTCCTCTGTCCATGGGATTCTCCAGGCAAGAATACTGGAGCAGATTGCCATTTCCTTCTCCAGGGGATCTTTCTGACCCAGGGATCAAACCCACTTCTCTTTCATCTCTTGCACTAGCAGGCAGAAGCTTTACCACCAAGCTACCTAGGAAGCTCACACTAATAACCAGGAAAGTGCAAATTAATACTATAAATAATACTGATAAGATGAGAATTTCTGGCAATATAAAGTGTTGGCAGGATGTAGAAACAGGAATTATGTAGTGCTGGCCGAAGTGCAAATTTCTATAATCATAGAGGAGAAGATTTTGACAAGACCCAATAATTTAAAGATGTATGATCTCCATAAGCTAATAATTGCACTCATGTAAAATGTTCATAATGTGAGGTGTCCAATAATGTAGAATCATCATTAACAGTGTAAAATTGGAAACAATACACATTTCCAGTAACAGAAAAAAGGGTAAATTCATTGTGGTTCAGTCAGACAGCAGAAAAATAAGCAGTCCTTAAAATGAAAATTTTAATCTTAAAAACATAATATCAAATGAGAAAAGTGAGTTGTTGGAGAGCATAAGAGGCTTGATAACATTTATGTAGAGATGAAAACATATTATCTGTTGTTTATGGATGCACTGGTCAAGATAGCTTGGATTGAGTTGTGGTAAAAACAAAAAAGGCAATAAAATAATCTCAGAAATTTCAAGCACCAAAGGTTTATTTCTCACTCGTGCTACAAGTCAGTTGAGGGTTTTTAAGGAGTCCGGCTCCACATCATCTTTATTCTGGGGCTCAGGCAATTCAACACCCATTATCTGGAAAATTGGAGGCTGTCATGCAGGATGGACATAGACCATTTGAGAATCTCAGATGAACAGTTAAATGATCTGGCCTCAACATGGCACATGTCATCTCTATTCATAATTTATTGGCTAGAAGTAGCCATAAGGTCCCATCCCACCTCAAGGGGACTGAGAAGTGCCAACCTGCTATATGTTCAGAAATTCTAAGAATTGAAAATAGTTGGTGAATAGAGTTAACCACCAAATTTGGTATGTGTAGACACAAAATTCAAGATATTGCTAGGCAACATGGAACAATAAGTGGACAAAGGAGGGATACACAAGAAGATTTATTCTATCTTCAATATTTTATTCTATGAAACTGTAAAGGGAAGCATGCATGACATATGGGAGAATACTGAGATTTGGCACAGCTGAATGTTAGGTACACAAGCATTAATTTTATCATTATATATACTTTTCCATTTGAAATAATTACATAATAAGATTTAAAATATGAGAAAAATAAAAAAGTAAGAGCTACTTATAGTAATAAGAAAAGAGAGAAAATATTAAGAAAGACAAACTAACCTCAAGTGCAGAGATCATTTAAGAATGTATTGTACAGTCACAATGTTTTTTAATATTTTAACATGACTGGAATGGTTACTTCTAGAAAAATATACATCTCCAAAATGACTCAAAAAGACAAAAAGCAGAAATGGTCTAATAATCATGATAGAAATTGATAAAGATATTGAAGAACTGTATTTTCTTCTTAACCAAATTGTCAGGAAAAAACGTTATCACAGGTGAAATTTTCCATGTTTTGAGAAATAGATAATATAACGTTCATTTATTTAATGCCTTGCAAGGCATATGCTAAGACATTGATGCTGGGAAAGACTGAAGGCAGGAGAAGGGAACAACAGAGGATGAGATGATTGGATGGAATCACCGATTGTATGGGCATGAGTTTGAGCAAGCTCCAGGAGTTGGTGATGGACAAGCAAGCCTGACGGGCTGCAGTCCATTGGGTCGCAAAGAGTTGGACACGACTGAATGACTGAACTGAACTGAACTAAGGCATATTCTGGCTTCTCGGGTGGTGCAGCACACATAAGGCATATATGCTAAGTGTTTTATATTTATTATATTTTTTTAAGAATAAAAGTGGTGTAATTTTATTTATTTTTCTTCCAGTTTTATTGAGATACAATTGGCATACAGCACTATATAAGATGTATAGCATAATGAATGTTACAAATGTTACAATGTCATGAAATGATGACCACAATAAGTTTAGTGAACATCTATCATCTTACATAGATACAGAATAAAAGAAAAATGTATTTTTTCTTGTGATGAGAACTCAGGATTTACTCTATTAGCAACATTCACATGTATACAGTAGTGTTAATTATAGTAAACATGCATATATTACATTTGTATCAATCATTTATTTTACAACTGGAAGTTTGTACCTTTTGACCACCATCATCTCATCCCCCCCATTCCTATCCCTGCCTCTAGTCACCACAAATCTTATCTCTTTTCTGTGTCTGTTTGTTTTTGAACTATAATTAACCTAGAACATTATGTTAATTCCTGTTACATAATATAGTGATGTGATATTTCTAGGTATTTCAAAATGGTCACCATGATAAGTTTAGTTACCATCTGTCACAAAGATATTACATAGTTATTGACTAAATGTCCCATACTGTACATTTCATCCCTGTGACTCATTTATGTAGATGAATTAAAAAGAAGGAAATTAAGAGATGCGAGCATCCAGTTGCGTTCATTATCTTTTGATGTCTCCTGAGGAGACTCATTCGATGAATTTTATTATACTCATTTATAAATGTTGAAACAAAGAAAAAGTAGTAGGGCCAGATTTTAAATTCATTCCTCTGTCTATACACATTGCTCTTTTAGAAGTTATAATCCTATAACATTTATGCCTTTGAAACTGTTTTAGAGCATGGAATGACAAGGGAAATTTTCTAATTATTTTTTAAGGCAGCATAATGCTAATATCCAACCTGAACCTGATGAGGGCAATAAATGTGAAGAAAGCTACTAAAAAAAGTACGTTGTGAGTATTGATGCAAAAATCTGAGATGAAACATTTGCAAATGTAATCCAACACCATATCAACAGAATAAATGAATACTAATGAAGCAGGAGGCACTTTAAGAATGCAGAGCTCAAAAGCAGGAATCCCTTAGGGACTGCATAAATGTAATTTACCATATTAATAAGTCAAAAAGATTAAAATATGATCATCCTGGTAAATACCAATAAAGGCTTTATAAAATTCAACCTTCATTAAAACATAAATACTTCCCTAAAAAGTGTTATATATAACACAAGTTAAAAACCTTATATTTTATTGCAAAAAAAAATTGAAAAAACTGAATGCAAATTCAGGANACATTTGCAAATGTAATCCAACACCATATCAAAGGAATAAATGAATACTAATGAAGCAGGAGGCACTTTAAGAATGCAGAGCTCAAAAGCAGGAATCCCTTAGGGACTGCATAAATGTAATTTACCATATTAATAAGTCAAAAAGATTAAAATATGATCATCCTGGTAAATACCAATAAAGGCTTTATAAAATTCAACCTTCATTAAAACATAAATACTTCCCTAAAAAGTGTTATATATAGCACAAGTTAAAAACCTTATATTTTATTGCAAAAAAAATTGAAAAAACTGAATGCAAATTCAGGAACAAAATAATGATACTGCTTTCACCACTATTATTTAAAATTATTTAAAAAGTGCTAGATAATGCACTTTTACATATTTGATATGAAGATAATGCAAAATGCATATAAAATGATTAATATCTTCCATTTATACTAACAAAAACAAATTTAAAAATAATGGAAATTTTTAAAAAATATAAGCAGTCAAAAATAAAGTGAAAATAAAATACTAAGAAATAAATTTAACAAGCAATGCATAAGTGCTAAATAAAGAAAACTGCCATATCAAACTTTACTGAGAGAAATTGAAAGAAAAAGACTCAAATAAAAGCAGCAAAATACAAAAAAAGACAATAAAGATATCAATTCTCCTTGTGTCTATAAAATAAAGATTAAAAGTTTTTTTAACCTTCAGATTGATAACAAAGAAAATATTAGCAAAGAAAAAAGTACATGAAGAAACCTGCTGGTAGGAAAGGCATGGGATGTGGGCATATTCTGAATAACACTGAAAATGTAACTTGCTCCAGTTTTTTTTGAAAAAGCAATTAGCATTGTTCTTTCTTAGCAAATTAAATACATGACTCAAACTCAAAACCACATTTAATAGTAAGAAATTAAAAATATCAAAACTAATTCCAAGAACAAGAAAATAATCTTTACTATTATAAAGTTATTTTGAAAGTACTAAGACCTATGTTTTGGAAATGCACAGATAGAAGAACACAGTAATAGAGTTTAAACATATATCTAATCATATACTTTAATTAGAAATATAATACAAGTAGCATTTTCTATCTTTGGGGAAAAACTTGTTCTAATCAATGAATCATCTGGGAAAATATTATCTATTGAGAATAAAAATAAAAATAAGATAGTCCAACTAACAGTGATTATATTCTTACATGTTCCTGTTTTGTTCTAAGTTCTTGGAATGGATTCTTTCATTTACATCACAAGCCTATGAGTTAAGGAGTATTATTACCCTCTTTTTACAGATGAAGAAACAGACTTCAAGAGGTTAAGTGATTTTCTCAAGGTCACTTGGCTATTAAGTAGTAAAGCCCAGATCCAAGTTTTTCTTATCACAGAGCTTAGCATTAGCTGTCAAACTTGATTATTACCTCACTCCAAAGCACTCAAATACATTACAGATAGATCAAATAACTAAATGTTAAAAACTAAATCTTTGTAGAAGAAGATATGTATGAATGTTCTTTGTTATCTTGATGAGAGAGTTGTCTTTCTAAGCCTCACTGGTAAGCCTAGAAATCACAAAATTTTGATAAATATGATAACATAAAAATGTAAAGCCTCTTTCAAGCTAAAAATACCATAATAAAAGTTGAGACAATCTGGAAGGAAGCATTTGTAATACATTTGACAGACTAATTTTCTTAATATTCAAAAAGCTTATATAAATCAAAACTAAAAAGATGAAACAAAGAAGGAAGAAAGAAAGTGAAGTCACTCAGTCATGTCCAACTCTTTGCAACCCCGTGGACTGAAACCTACCAGGCTCCTCCATCCACGGAATTTTCCAGGCAAGAGTACTGGAGTGGGTTGCCATTTCCTTTTCCAGGGGGTCTTCCCAACCCAGGGATCGAACGCAGGTCTCCGTCATTGTAGGCAAATGCTTTATCNTCATGTCCAACTCTTTGCAACCCCGTGGACTGAAACCTACCAGGCTCCTCCATCCACGGAATTTTCCAGGCAAGAGTACTGGAGTGGGTTGCCATTTCCTTTTCCAGGGGGTCTTCCCAACCCAGGGATCGAACGCAGGTCTCCGTCATTGTAGGCAAATGCTTTATCATCTGAGCCACCAGGGAAGTTATTTAAAAATGGGCAAAGAATATGAAAGCCAATTGAAAAAATGAGTTGAAAATGATTATTAAAAATGAAAAGTTGCTCACCGTCATTAGCTACCAAAAATGTTAATGGAAAAGAGACTTTTTCATCCTTCATATTAATAATGAGGAAAAATAGTAACAAAGATGAAAGAACATAAGAAAACCCACTGTCCAGAAAGGCATAGGATGAGAGTATTTTAGTGCATTGATCATGGGAATACAATTTGTTCCAGCCCTTTTGGAAGGGCAATTATTTTTGTACATCAAAAATCTTCAATTAAATATTATTTGACTCAGTATGTTTTTCTGGAATATTTTCTAAGATGATACCACAAAGATGCATAAACGTGTATACACAAACATGATCACCTCTACGTTGTTTTTTTATAGGAAGCATTTGGTAACAAATGACTTAAATGTTGATCAAGTGAAGAGTGGCTTAATAAGTTGCTGTAAAGCCAGGAAAGAGAATGCTCGACAGCCATGAAAGCATTGAAGCGAATGGACATGAAAACAAGTCCACAATGCTTTGATGAGTGAGAAAAACAACATATCAAATGGCATGCTGTGCTCAGTTGCTCAGTTGTGTCTGATTCTTTGTGACTATGGATGGTAGCCCGCCAGGCTCCTCTGTCCATGAGATTATCCAGGCAAGAATACTAGAGTGGGTTGCCAGGCCCTCCTCCAGGGGATCATCCCAACCCAGGGATCAAACCCAAGTCTCCTGCATTGCAGGCAGATTCTTTCCTGTTTGAGCCAGCAGGAAGCCCAAAAGTAGCAGGCAGAATATAACCATATTTGTATTAATGTGTAGGTAGGTGTGTGTGCTTATGTATGCACATTTATGAAAGTACGACAAAAAATATTGACCCCTTATTCTTTCATTATTTCCAAAGGGTGTCTCATTCAAAGAAACAACAGTGAATCATCTCAAATGCTCGAAAAACAACTTTACCCTTTACTTCCTAGTGTTGAAGAGTGCCTTAGTGGAGAATGCATTCCTAAGGCACAACAAAACTTCTTAAGCACTTTCTCCTCTGTCTCCCTCTAGGTTTTCAGTGCTTCTTCAATTCATGCAATTGGAAGCACAGCTTTAAAAATCTCTCTGGTTTACCAGCCAGAGACAGAGAGAGGATTCTCATTTCCAGTGTCTTTCCTAATTTTCAGGGGGACAAGGCTCACACTGAATTAAAACGCATGATAAATTGGAAGATTGGGATTAGCATATGTATGTACTACTATGTGTAAAATAGCTGGTGGGAAGCTGTTGTATAGCACAGGGAGCTTAGCTCAGTGCTCTGTGATGACCTAGATGAGTGGGATGAGGGGGTTGAAGAGGGAGGGGATATTTATATACTTATAGTGGATTCTTTTGTTGTATAACAGAAGCTAACACAGCATTGTAAAGCAATTATATTCCAATTAAAAATGGCAACCTCTTTGTTACTCACATAGAGGAGATTAAGGGATAGGGCAGGGTGGATGGGGGAAATTGAAAAATAGAAAAAAATGGCCTGGGGTATATACAACAATAAAGGTAACTACAAAGATAAACATATATTCTTAACTAAGGCTTCTTGTTTATTTTTCCAATTAAAAATAGGTTGACTTTTTGCATTGCAAGGTTCCCTGCTTTACAATGCTCTTGATAAAAATAATTCATTCTATACCATTCAGAACAATTTCTAGCACTTCCTGTGAGTCTTTCATATGTGCACTCTAAAGGCTCATAGCATGTTAAAGATCTGTAACTTCAGATGTAATTTCTTGAATTGTACATTGGCATTTCTACATGTTTTTAGACCAGAATTCCCAGCCTCAGAGTTATTGACAATTTGGGCTGAATTAATCATTTTATTTGATTGGAGGTGGGAAAATTGACCTGTATATTATAGAATTGTTAGTAGCATCTTTGACTTCTAGACATTAAATGTCCTATTTACCCCCTCCCCATGTTGTGACTATCAGATATATGTTCAAGCATTGCCAATTGTGCCATAGAGATCAAAAATATACCTCACTGAGAACCATAGGAATTGACACAGACCTTTTTTGGAGGAATAAGATTGATTATAGTTATATACACACATATATCTGTGTGTACATCTGTATTATATATATAAAATGATTTTTGCATCATGATAAATTTTGTTTAAATTTATAAAATAAGACAAGTTAATCATATCAAAAATAAGCACCCCAAAGTGCTACAGCTCATACAATAAATACATATTTATTTCTAAAATTCATTAAAGGCTGATTAGACAAAAAATAATGAGAAAATGTTATTACAACAGAAATAGCAGTGATAAAAATGCTATAATGAACTAAAAAAATGCAACTATCAGAGATGAGGAACCAGTACATTTCAGCCAAAATCTAATTAGAAGTATTCTACAGGGAAAACAGAGGGCTACTCACATTTATTTTTTAATCGTTTTGTCATTTCTGTCTTTCTTCAAGGCAGATTATGCTTTAGGCCACACTGGGATTGTTTCTATATAATTCTTGATTGATGGAATGAGCCAGAGAATTGTATAAACTCCCTGCTGAATTCACCANGTACATTTCAGCCAAAATCTAATTAGAAGTATTCTACAGGGAAAACAGAGGGCTACTCACATTTATTTTTTAATCGTTTTGTCATTTCTGTCTTTCTTCAAGGCAGATTATGCTTTAGGCCACACTGGGATTGTTTCTATATAATTCTTGATTGATGGAATGAGCCAGAGAATTGTATAAACTCCCTGCTGAATTCACCATTTGCCCATGTCCTCTGAATATTTTCTATGACTGAACTCATTGAACAAAGTTCAAGGCTTTGCTGAGTAGAAAGAAAACAATGAAAATATAAAATAAATAGAACACACAAACGTCAAAACTCTTGCTAGTTTAGAAGCCCACACTTCAAACTCACTTTGGGGAATTTGTCAATGTGCCAATAAGCTTCCCCTTGTTTTCAGAAGAACTTACTATTGTGATGAAAATCTTTGGTGACACGTTAGCATCAGATCCATCTTCAGCACTAAAAGCTACTAGAATTAAACAACTGTGAAAAACAAAACAAAAAATAAATTGCAGAGTGATGCTCCCATAGGTACAGCTAGCCAGGCCATCCATAATGAAAGCTTTCAGTATACAGACCCAAAGGTAATCATGGTTCAAATGCTGGCCTTGAAAATTATTTCCAGGGCACTTTCCAGTTTCCACTTTCTCCACTTTTCAGTTGCAGAACATAATCAAATACATCTTAACATACCATTTGTCCATTTACTGTGAGTAGGAATTCATGAAAATTCTTTGTTCTTCTCTCCTTTCCATCCTTCGTGAAATAGTCTCTTGTAGGCAATAGGTCTCATTGAAGATCATTGTGCATTTCAGAAAAGCAATGTTTTAGGAAACTTTTGATGATCCATGTAAGATACATTAAAATTGGGATAGATAAGAATGATTTTTAAAATCTATATAACTATTATAGGACTTTTATTCATCAAGGCATTTACTGTTTCTGCTCTTTGTGTAACTAAGTGCTGCTCTTAACAAGCTGCTACCAAAGCCCAGATCATTAATTTCTTCAAATTCTCAGTTTTATCCAGTTTTTTTTTTAATTGAAGCACATAGATAAACTCTGCTTCAATAAACAGATATCTTCAGGTTAGAAATGTATAAGATACAGTTCTTGATATGTTAGTTCAAAGAGCAAAGGGAAGAGTTGACACACATAAAATCTGTTATTTCTGTATAGATAAGGGTCAGCAAACTAGGTACCCTGGGCTAAAACTAAGCCATCATCTGTTTGTGAGTTGAGTTTTATTGGAATTCAGCCAAGCCTGTTCATTTACATATTGTCTACAGCTGTTTTTGTGCTGTAAAGGCAGAGTTGAATAGTTGTGACAGAGGCATCATTGTGCCCTGCAACATATAAATACTTGCTATCTGGCCCTTTGTAGAAAATGGTCACCAACTTCTGGCATAAACCATCAAAGAGAAGGGACTGTAGAAATAAGCCAATGCTCTCATTTTGAGGAGGGGAAAATAACATAGGCTTCGAGAAAGTGTGTTGTTTGCCCAAAGTTACAGAGTTTATCAGTAGTAAAGTAGTTACTAGAAACCAGGCTTCCTGATGTCCTTTAGGGGAAATGGATACTTCTCCAAGAGGTCTACAGGTTTCCAGAGTTCATATTTCAGCCTACAAGATATCACACAGGTTTAGGGTTTTAGATAGATGAATGAAAAGACAGATCTGTGAACTAATGCTCCTTTGCTTTTTCCTGGAGATTAAATGAGGCAATGGACATAATGTGTATACCCCAGCATCCAACTTTAGTTCATTTCCTTTCTACTCTCATTTTTCTAGATGAGCAAACTGAAACCTTATGGGCTTGTTGTGAGCCCATACTTGCAACTGAAGGTAGAACTCATCCTTGGAATTCAGGACTCCATTCAAGCCATCATTCTATCACACCAAATGAATAATTCAAATATAGAGCATCAGAACTTAGGAATAAGTTGGGATAAATATCTCTTTGCATCTGTTACTACACTATTTTAAAATAATGAGAGAATAATCATTGTTTCTTTATTGGCCTTCCCTGACTAGAGTAAAACACGTCTAAAAGATTATCAAGTGCAGTTCTCCTTTGGAAATAGGCACTATCAGCTTCTTGATTAACAGCTTTTAACTGAGAGAGTGAAAATTAACCATTTTGCACTGCAAAATCTTGTGGTAAGAAAGAATAAGAAATAGCAATGTACCCACATGACTGTCAGCTGTGCAGACAATCTACTTTCCTGTACTCTGCATGGTTGTATCTTCTAAGCAAAATATTTTGTGTGGAAACAATAAAGATGAACAAATGGCTTAAATAAACAAAACTAATTCTACACACAAACAAGGAAAAACTTATTTCTTCTTCCATCCTCAGGCTTCATCCAAGACTTTTCCTTTTTAACATATTCCCCAGTGTAATTTTATGCATTTTAGAATGATGAATAACTTTGTCCAAATGTGGACTGTGGCTTATATGTGGAAGGCAAGATAGCTAACAAATATAATACTGCAAATATCTAGTTGAGAGATAATTATCTGATGAATTAAACAAAAATGAAAATAAATGGCCTTGTCTGACTCTATTAACCAAGTAAGAATCTTAAATTATTCCTGGAACAACATGGTGGTAGGGGCAGTGATGAATCAACAAACATTAAGGAGATAAAACCCACAAAACTTTTGGTTATGGATTGGGGTAGAGATGATGGAGAGGGAGAAAGAAAAATTAATTATGACTGTATCAGTTTTCTATTGCTGCTATAACAAATTATTGCTCTGATTTGAGTGGCTTAAAGTTACAGAAATTTATCATCTGAAAATTATGAAGGGCAAAATTCTTAAATGGTTATCACTGAGATAAAATCAAGGTGTATAGGGCTATGTTCCCTTTGGAGATTCAAGGGAAGAATTTGTTTCCTTATCTCTTTCACTTTCTAAAGTTAGTCCATTTTCCTTATCTCATGGCTCCATTTCTCCATCTTCAAGACCAATAATGTTGGACCAAGGCTGATATCTCTTCACTTTTCTTATTTTTCACTTTTAGCAAATTTCTAATTACATTGGGCAGTCCCAGATAATTGCATCGTCTGCTGATTGAAAGTGAAAGTGAAAGTCACTCAGTGGTATCTGCCTCTTTGCGACCCCATGGACTATACAGTTCATGCAATTCCCCAGGCCAGAATACTGGAGTGGGTAGCCTTTCCCTTCTCCAGGGGACCTTGCCAACCCAGGGATTTAACCTAGGTCTCCTGCATTGCAGGTGGATTCTTTATCAGCTAAGCCACCAGGAAAGTCTGCTGATTAGCCATCTTAATTCTATCTGTACCTTTAATTTCTTTTTGCCATGTAATGAAATACATTGTTGAATTATAAGGATTAAGACATAGACATCTGCATATGCCATAATTCTGCCTACCACAGTGACTTTTTGAATTGCTCCTTGAATATCTGAAATATTGAGAAAGTGAAAGATTCTTTACTGTTTGAGCCACCAGGGAAAGCCAACTGAAATATTACTATAGCTTAAAATAACACATTTCATGATAAGTAAAATTCAGAGTCCTTACAATATCTTAATAAGGTTCTCTATGTAGTTAAGAAATATGGCCCTAGAGATAAACTAAATTAGATTTGAATAATGGTTTTCACATTTAATAGTTTTGTAAACACATAAACTGGAGAAGGCAATGGCACCCCACTCCAGTTACTCTTGCATGGAAAATCCCAGGGACAGAGATGTTGTCCATGGGGTCGCACAGAGTCAGACATGACTGAAGCGACTTAGCAGCAGCAACAGCAGCAAACACATAAAAATATATCTCATAGGCTCAGTTTCCTCATCTGTAAGATGTGGAAATAGTTATATCCAATAACTATTATGGTTATGGTGAAGACTGAATAAGATAATGATGATAAAGTGCTTCACAAAGTGGCTGGCTCAATAAATGTTAGCTAGTAGTTAGTACAGGTTTCCCAAGTGGCGTAATGGTAAAGATTTTACCTTCCACTGCAGGAGACACAGGTTCAATTCCTGGGTCAGGAGGATCCCCTGGAGGAGCAAATGGCAACCCACTCTAATATTCTTGCCTGGAGAGTCCCACGGACAGAGGAGCCTTCAGTTCAGTTCAGTCGCTCAGTCATGTCCGACTCTTTGCGACCCCATGAATCGCAGCACGCCAGGCCTCCCTGTCCATCACCATCTCCCGGAGTTCACTCAGACTCACAGCCATCGAGTCCGTGATGCCATCCAGCCATCTCATCCTCGGTCATCAGATGTGTATAAGAGACAGGGGAAGAGTTGACACACATAAAATCTGTTATTTCTGTATAGATAAGGGTCAGCAAACTAGGTACCCTGGGCTAAAACTAAGCCATCATCTGTTTGTGAGTTGAGTTTTATTGGAATTCAGCCAAGCCTGTTCATTTACATATTGTCTACAGCTGTTTTTGTGCTGTAAAGGCAGAGTTGAATAGTTGTGACAGAGGCATCATTGTGCCCTGCAACATATAAATACTTGCTATCTGGCCCTTTGTAGAAAATGGTCACCAACTTCTGGCATAAACCATCAAAGAGAAGGGACTGTAGAAATAAGCCAATGCTCTCATTTTGAGGAGGGGAAAATAACATAGGCTTCGAGAAAGTGTGTTGTTTGCCCAAAGTTACAGAGTTTATCAGTAGTAAAGTAGTTACTAGAAACCAGGCTTCCTGATGTCCTTTAGGGGAAATGGATACTTCTCCAAGAGGTCTACAGGTTTCCAGAGTTCATATTTCAGCCTACAAGATATCACACAGGTTTAGGGTTTTAGATAGATGAATGAAAAGACAGATCTGTGAACTAATGCTCCTTTGCTTTTTCCTGGAGATTAAATGAGGCAATGGACATAATGTGTATACCCCAGCATCCAACTTTAGTTCATTTCCTTTCTACTCTCATTTTTCTAGATGAGCAAACTGAAACCTTATGGGCTTGTTGTGAGCCCATACTTGCAACTGAAGGTAGAACTCATCCTTGGAATTCAGGACTCCATTCAAGCCATCATTCTATCACACCAAATGAATAATTCAAATATAGAGCATCAGAACTTAGGAATAAGTTGGGATAAATATCTCTTTGCATCTGTTACTACACTATTTTAAAATAATGAGAGAATAATCATTGTTTCTTTATTGGCCTTCCCTGACTAGAGTAAAACACGTCTAAAAGATTATCAAGTGCAGTTCTCCTTTGGAAATAGGCACTATCAGCTTCTTGATTAACAGCTTTTAACTGAGAGAGTGAAAATTAACCATTTTGCACTGCAAAATCTTGTGGTAAGAAAGAATAAGAAATAGCAATGTACCCACATGACTGTCAGCTGTGCAGACAATCTACTTTCCTGTACTCTGCATGGTTGTATCTTCTAAGCAAAATATTTTGTGTGGAAACAATAAAGATGAACAAATGGCTTAAATAAACAAAACTAATTCTACACACAAACAAGGAAAAACTTATTTCTTCTTCCATCCTCAGGCTTCATCCAAGACTTTTCCTTTTTAACATATT
>SJYX01012878.1:0-11256 GCA_006410675.1 Oreotragus oreotragus | reverse complement strand
GTGAGTCATCTCTATGCATCAAGTGGCCAAAGTATTGGAGCTTCAGCTTCAGTATCAGTACTTAGCATAATCTGTTCTGTGACTGTTGAGTTTAAGTTAACCCACAGTACTTTTTCTGTTTGCAAACAATATAGATGCTTAAGCATACATATATTAAAATCTCTTGAAGGAATGGTACTAATTCCTGACTTAATATTGTATTTCATGGTTATAACATTTTCAATGTCTTTTTTTAATTTGGCCCTCAGCCCTGTCAGACATGTCTTAGTGTCTGAACAACAAGAGCTTATCATGATGAAGCAGAGCAGGCACAATGGTCACGACTTTGCAGATGAAGAAACACTCCAGAGTGATTGCAGGTCCTGCCTTCACCACTTGGTTAACTGCAAACCTGGGGCCAAACCCAATTCCCTTGATACAGAAGCCCAGATTCTGTCCAGTGTCTCACATTAGGGGGAAAGAAGTGACGAACATGGCAGTACCTCCGAAAGGGGACCACAGTGAGGGCACCTCTCTGGCACCACAAAATTACTTAACAGTGAGGACAACCTAACAGATGAAATCTTCAGCTTCCTGTAACTGTGGAAGGGAGATGCCATTAGTCCCATCTTACAGTGACAGCCCTTCCTCCTCACTCCTGTAGAAGTGGGGAGACTTCCACAGACTCGGAGATCTCAGAGATGAAGATCTCGATTACCCTGGTGAACAGAACATGAGCGCCTCAGTCCTAGGGTCTCCAGCTGCACTGCCTGGGTCTGCTGGGGAGGGGAAGAAGTCTCAGCCTGACTCAGTGTCTTTTATCTCTCTCGTGGACTGAACCTCTGCCTCAGATTTCCATTCAAAAAGTTTTGCCATGAATAATAAACAAATAGTTTGAAAATCACAAATCTTGTCCATGCTCTCAGTTGATATTCTAATCTTCTTTACAGCATCTGCAAGAACGTGTCCAAAGAACCTGACATTCCCCACTGGTGGGAACATGGCAACTTCGGGAAGCAGTTCACGTCATCTTCAGCTGTTCAGAATTTCTTCGCTGTGATAAGCAGTGATCAGTCCTGCCATGAAGCTTATTGCTCTTTGGTCTCAAGTTAGGGTGATATTCAAAATATTAACAACCTGCCAGGCTGACACAGTGCCTGCCATCTGTGTATCAGCCCTGGTCCAAGTCAAGCCCTAAGGCCATACAGAACAAGTGTAATTGCTTATCTGCAGGAGGCCCTTTTAGTAAGGTGAGTGGGGCTGGAGGGAGGTAGGGCACATCAGTTCAAGCCACCTCATGACTGGCTGGGATTCCCATGACATTCCCTTTCCATGAGCATTCCTTGCTCTGAGCTGCTTTTTAGACTCCAGGCAAATCTGAAGAAATATATTTTGATCTTCACTAATGCTGATGTCACCAGCAGATATCTAGTGCGGTAAGGGGGAAGAACATGACGGTTTATTCATTCATTAAACCATTATCCACCCTATCTATCTATTTATTGTATTTAATGTTATGCAAGACCCTTTGCCAGGCTCTGGAGATACATATGTATATTGAACAGATAAGTCCTCATCCTCCAAGAAACTTAAAGTTTATAGGCAAATATGTAGTATATAATAAAATTGCTTTTGAACCCTAGCTTCACAAACTACAGGACAGTGACTTAACCTCCCTCGGTTTGTTTATTCATTTGTAAAATAATAATGCCTATCTCATAGGATCATTGTGGTTTTAAGATGAGGTAACAAACTTAAAGACTCTAGCACTTTATAAATGGTAGTAGTTTTTCTTTTTCTTTTTATCAATGTCACTTAAAAGCCTCTATTACACTGGGTGGCTTATGTTAAGGTTTCAGAAGTGCTGGTTTCCTTCTTTTACATTTAATTTGTATTATTACTAAAATTTTATAGTAAATCTTAGGTTACATCTATATAAAGTATATATGTGTGTGTGCACATCCTTGTAACCACAATACAGTTCAATACAAAGAACACTTCCAAGACGGAAAATTTCCCTCAAAACTCTTCCCAATCAATATCCACTACTCCTCTCCAAAGATAAACACTTTCAGACTGCTATCACCATCCATTAGTTTTGTTTATTCTTGACCTTTACTAAATGGAACTATGAAGTGTACAGTCTTCTAAATCAACCTTCTTCCATTCATTATTATGTCTAGAGATTTGTCCATATTATTATGTACAGCAATATGTCACTTTTTTATTACTGTGTACTTCTGCATCATATAAATTCACTCATCTTTTCCACTGCCATTAGACATTTGAGTTATTTGGTTTGGCTATAATGAATAAAACTGCTATAAAAACATTCTTGTACCTGTCTTTTGGTGCACATGTGCATTCACTTTTTTGGAGTATCTATCTAGGGGGTCTTAAAGGAAACATAAATTTAGCCTTAGCGTATTCTGCCAACTTATCTATACCAATTCCCATTCTTAGCAGCAATGTGTAAGAGGTTGACATTGTCACCAACATTTTTTATTGCTCACTTTAGCCAATTAGATGGATGTGTGCTAAAATACTATTGTGACTTTCATTAGCTTTTTGCTGATAAGTAATGATGTTGAATAACTTTGCAAATGGTTATTGACCATTTGTCTGTCCTTCTTATGAAATAACTGTTCAAATCTCTAGCTCATTTTGAAATTGTGGTATTTTTCTTTTGTTGTTTGGTTGACCTGTAAGAACTGGTTGTGTCGTCTGGGTATAAATTATTTCTATAGAATTCTATCCAAGTGTGTGACTTGAATATTCACTCTCTTAATGGCTTTTAATGTACCTAAATTCTTAATTTTAATGAATTTCAACTTATTAATCTTTTCTATTATGATATATACCTTTTTATCTTAAATATTTTACTGATCTTCCTTTGAGTTTTAAGTGAAGAGCTTATACACAGTTTTTAAACTCTTGGTCCTAGGATAAGTGTCCAGCCCTCATTCTAGTCTTTTAAAAGAAACTATCAATAAACTTTATAGATAGCGTGATGGAAGCAGAACTTCACTAGACTCAAGAAAAAGTAGTTATTTCCATAGGCCCTTTGACTACTTCATTCAGTCAAAAGACTAAAGAGTAGTTTAGCATAATAATTCAAAGCAGGGATCTATGATTCGTTATGTGAGTTTAATGTCTAATTTTGATATTCCTAGAACTTGAGTTCTGGTTTACATTAAATTGCAAAGAGCACTATTTAAGTAGAATTGGATGCTAGCAATGCTATTTGATCATCAAGTTTTCTCTCCTCCAGGCTGAGCAATCATCAATCCTTCAACTGCATTAAGGGCACCCACCAAGCTGACTGCTCTTCTCTGGGGATGGTTCAGTTGCTAAGTCATGTCCAACTCCTGCATCCCTATGGACTATAACCCGCCAGGCCCCTCTGTCCTTGGGATTCTCCAGGCAAGAACACTGGAGTGGGTTGCCATTTCCTTCTCCTACTCTTCGGTAGATACCTTGCAAATTTTAATGTCCTTAAAATTAGTTGTTCAAAAGTGACTTCAACAATGCAGGTAGGTTTGCTCCTTGATTGATGTAAATTTGGCTCACTTCAGGATGTATTTGTCTTTTCAGAAATATCATATTAAATGTTTCAGAAATATATATATAAATATTTTGGTTTATATTAACCCCAAGTTTAATTAAACTCTTAGCCCGTTGTTCTCGACTTTAGTGTACAAGTAAAAATCACCTGGATGCTTGTTAGACTTCTGGATCTCAACTTAAAAGATCCAAATTCAGTATATCTATCATGTGGCTCCAAAAAATCTGCATTTTCTAACAATCTCCCCTACCACCAATAATTCTAGTTTGAGTGATTTAGGGGCTGTAACTTTGAGAAATTCTGCTTTAAATCTTTCTCACAGATGTTTTAGTTAAGTCTTATCTCCTAACGGTGTTTTTTGTGCGTTTGGATTTGAGAGTTCAAGTTCATAACTTTGCATCGATTCCTCTTAAATTCACCAGTGAGAAACTGTGGTGAAGAAAACACAAGGCATGGGCTTTGGAGATAAGAAGACCTGTATTCAAAACCTCCTCTGCAAATGCTGGCCTGAGTTTCAATTCCCTCAACTGTAGAATAAGAGAACACATTCTTCCTGTGTTGTTGCAACCATCAGATAATCTACTTGCTGTAGCTACACGGTGTGGGGCTTACCGAAGGTATTCCATTTATATTGTCTCTTTAAGCACGTTCACTTACTATTCCAGCATATGGACACCTTGGGGAAAACTTATATTACCACCCAATTAATTAATTCTTCTTTCCAGCCTCCTCTCACTTGAAAATATTGTTGACATTTTACTTCTATCTTCCTCTCAGTCAGTGATACCCAACCAGACGTGCATATGAAATTCCTCTGGGAGCATTTAAAAGTGCCAGATCCCTGGAATAAAAACCTCCAGAGGTCGAGCCTGGGAAAGAATTGGCTTCAAAAGCTCCCCAGATTATTTTTTATATACACCCTGACTAAAGAATCACTGATCTAAATAACTGATCATACTGTGGTTTACTATATATCAAAAAACACAAAATGTGCTGACCTTTTGAGCCATCAAGACTCACTCCTATAAATGGATGCTGAGAAAATAATCATAGATGAGGAAAAAAACTGGATTACAAGGATGCTTAATACAAATCTCTTTGTAAGTAGAATAAGAAGGAGGAACAGGAAAAAGAGAAGGCAGAAGGATTGAAGAAGTTGAAGGAGAAGGAGCAGTGAAAGGAAAGAAATTTATTGCCCAACAGTGGGCCACCGGGCACCCCAAAAAAGTGAATAAAATGTGGCACTCCTTCCTGCTTAGTATCACACAGCCCAAAAACAGACTGCTGCATTTTTTAATAGTGATTTTGCTAGGCTTCCCAGGTGGCTCAATGGTAAAGAATCCACCTGCCAATACAGGAGACACAAGAGACATGAGTTCAGAAAAGGTAATACTTTCTAGTATTCTTGCCTGGAAAATTCCAAGGACAGAGGGGCCTGGTTGGCTATAGTCCATTGGGTTGCTAAGAGTCAGACATGACTGAGCACTGAGTGCATTAGACACAAGAATCTAATGTGCTACATATGAGAGATATAATCATATTTTTTCTTGTTTAAAGCATAACTATGGGGGAAACACAACAAAACATTGGTAATAATTTTAACAGTAAGATGATAGTGTATTTTATGTTAATATATTTTCTAATTTTTTCTATAAAAACATTCTTCTTAAATAAAACTTGAAAAATAAATGTTCTTTTTCCTGATAGGTTTTACATTAAAACAATGAATACATACTGCTATAGACTCTCCAAGTCAATGCTGTTGTTGTTTAGTGGTTAGGTCCTATCTGACTCTTTGCAACCCCATGGACCATAGCCCACCAGGCTTCTCTGTCCATTAGATTTCCCAGTCAAGAATACTGGAGTGGGCTTCCATTTCCTGCTCCAGGAGATCTTCCCAGGCCAGGGACCAAATCTGCATCTCCTATATTGGTAGTCAGATTTTTTACTGCTGAGCCACTAGGGAAGCCCCTTGAGGTCAATATTCCTCCATTAATCAGAATTATTTGGCTACCCTCATTTCATCTAAGGAGATTATCTGTTTATTGAGAACAGGCTGAGTACAAGTTCTATGTTAGGAATTCTTATGGACATTATTTCAGATGATCTTCAAAACAGTCTCATGTAGTGTATACTATTATTATTCCCATTTTGCAGATGAGAAAAATGAGACCTAGGTACATTAAGTAACTTGAAAAGAAAAAAGTCACTCAGTCATATCTGACTTTTCGCAACCCCATGGACTGTAGCCCACCAGGCTCCTCTGTCAATGGGATTCCCCAGGCGAGAATACTAGAGTGGGTAGCCATTCCCTTCTTCAGGGTATCTTCCCAACCCAGAGATCAAACTCAGGTCTCTTGCATTGCAGGCAGATTCTTTACTATCTGAGCAATCCAAGGTCAAGATGGGGCAGAGAGTACATGAGATAGATCTGTATTCTCAGACAACTGCAGGTGAACCTGCAAGAATCTCAAAATAAAAAATTTAATTTTTTTTAAAGACAAGTGATTGGCAGAGCAGGGATTCACATGTGACCCTGAGTGACTTCAGCTCCTATACTTCTTCAGTCACACGAGTACAAAATTGGTCCCACTTTGCTGTCTGTCCTCTGATCTCTCCTTCCACACCTTGTCCACTAAGATACTGAGTAACGTTTTGCAACTTTGCGAAAGTCCAACCCATTATGCTTTACAGTGTGACTGCTTACTCCGTTCGTGAAGGCCTTTTGCTGGATCTGCTAGAAGCAGCAGAGGGCTAGCCTATGGGTTTTGGTGCCAAGAAGGAGCAGAATAAAGGAGGTAAGAGTCAATGGGCATTTTGCCTGACTAAGGACTCTGGGATTGGACCCTCAATAGATATGCAAATTGAATTCTGTGTAATTTGTGCTTTTCAATAACCTCAGCATGTGTTGGATGTGTACAAAAAGAACTGTAAAATAAAATTGCAGACAAAAGTGGGAGTCAGAACATAGAAAGGGGAAGAATCGGTTTATTCCACAAGCCAAACAAAGGGTCATAATAAATTCGCCAGCCATTAGTTTTTTGGTTGCATGGAACAAAGAGCTTGAAATGAAATGGGGTGGGGGGGAATCACAGTTAACTGTTACATGGCTGGCCTGCTTCCATTTGGCTGACCAAATAGATCACGGGATGAGCCCAGGAGCAGCCTAGGGGCATTTGCACCACTATGGGACTGCCCCCACCAGTTTGCAACCCAGCTGTGGCTCTTCCATATGGTCAGATGGCACTGGGGCAATATTTCCTTAGGAAAGCAGGTAATAAAAAGATCCAGTTGTGTTTTAATCAGCAATCAGTTCATCCATAGTTACATGCTTCCAAAAGAATTATAAAATATACAGGGAATGAAAAAAGAAATGCAGAGATGTAAAGTTAAAAAAGGAGAGAAAGAGAGAAACATGCAGAAAAAAACTGAAAGAGAAGCAGGAAAGAAAAGAATAGAGAGAAACTGACAGAGAAAGTTGATAATAATGATCAGAGACACTGTTGCCAATGCTGCCTTTGCCACCAGCAGTACCATCATTTTTTGGTATTAGCTATGGCCTCAAACCTAAGGGCAGCATTCCCCTAAGAGCAGAGCTCTGCCAGCTCTACACACACCTCCCAGGAACCCTGTGAAGATTGCTATGAAACTGTTGCCCTGGCTGAGCATGTCTTAACCACTGAACTTCCCACGTTAGTTCTTAGCTATTTGAACATCCTTCCAATAGGCTCCAAGGTCCTTGACAATGAAGTCTAGAGTTCAGATACATATCCTAAATGACAAGCATCAGACCAGACCCATTTTACGTACTTAACAATATTTAAAAAGTGAATGAGTGTGTTTTAAATGGATGAATGGATAGATGGATGGATGAGTGGATAGACGGATGGATGGATACCAGACACCCTAATACTCACATGAGCCCAGTAGGTTAGCTGTTATTAATCTCATTTTACAAATGAGGAAAGTAACATCCAGGGAAATCCAAATCTATCTGATTCTTTATCCTGTAAAACAGCAAAGAGTTTCTCAGACATATTGAGAAACAGAGGGGTACAAAGGTTGGGAGAGGTTTAGGGAACAAATGAATAGGGGAAAAGGAAGGAAATGGGAGGAGGAAAGATGAGGGAGAAGTTGGTGCAGAGCAAAAAGGGGTCCTGCTTGATGCCCTCAAAATAGAGGACAGGGCTTTAGCTTTGTTGGAAAAATAAGTAATAAAGTCTGGGGTGAGCACAAGCCAGGACTGGATGACATCACATTAGCATAGAATCAGGAGTTTAAGGGAGACTCCTAAATCCTATTTGGCTCTGACAGAAGGTGGACTGGGGCTGGGGATTTGCAAACTGGCCAAGGTCATCTGTGGTAGCCCTAATGCAAAGTGAATGTCAACAGAGATTTGATAATAACAAAAGTGCTCAGAGATTCTGGTGTCCACATTCACAAGAGGAACATAAGAAGGCAGTTTTGCATGAGTGAGGCTGGATCAACCTTGCTCTTAAAGACCTAAGTCCCATGGACCCTGCTTGCCATAATTTTCAGAGTAATATGATCTTTGACAAATTCATTAAGCAATAAGACATGACAGACTGTAAATTGCTCTGCTGTTAATTTACGTCCACTATATTGTTAGGCACCCAGCCAAAGCTTGGTCCTATCTGAAAGCACAGATATAAATTGCTGTTGTGTAACCACAATCTGGAAAGCTTTGTAAGGATCAGAGAATGATCAAATCCCAGACTCCTCAACACTGAATGAGAATTCAGTCCCTTACTCGGGCCTCAACTTCCCCTGAGTGCCCACTCTGGTATAGCCACATTCCCTGAGGAGAGCTTATCAGAGCATTGGGAATATAGACAGCTTTCTTTCTATAAAGGGATGGGCTCTGCACCAAAGGTACAACATCATTATTTACAGAGTACAGAAAGATAAGTGATCAGTTCTAGCATAGAGATGAGATGAGAAGGTCATAGAAGTTTCCAGAAAGATGATTTTTGAATTAGGTCCTAAAATAAACACAGACATTCCTCAAATGGGAAAGGATGGAAGTTCTTTGCAAGAAAACCTCACAGAGGCATGAAAGTAAGATATGTTCAATGAGTCTGAGCAATTTGGTGTGACCTTAACACAGGTTGCATGAGGGAGAATCATGAGCAAGTTATATGGCAAGGGGGGAAGTTTGGGTCAAAGTGAGAAGTCTTCTACTAAGACTTCATACTAAGAAAGACAGTGAAGTCGCTCAGTCATGTCTGACTCCTTGCTACCCCATGGACTGCAGCCTACCAGGCACCTCCGTCCATGGAATTTTCCAGGCAAGAGTACTGGAGTGGGTTGCCATTTCCTTCTTCAGGGGATCTTCCCAACCCAGGGATCAAATCCAGATCTCCCACACCGCAGGCAGATGCTTTACTGCCTGAGCCACCAGGGAAGCCCTCATACTAAAGGTCTAGGAGTTTATTCAATAGTCACCTTCTCTGCATAATCCCATTGCAACTACCTAATTCAGGCTGTTATTGTCACATTTAAAAATTGAAGACTTCCACTGAGAGTGACTATCTGGAATCATTAGTTTTTAAGAATATAAACCCTGAGGCTTGTACTCTATGTTGATAATTTTTAAGCAACAAACAATACTAAAAAGAACAATAGCTAGGCTATATCAATTGTCAGTCACAGTCATTCCTGGGTTGGAGCACTGGATCAGAACACCATCTCTCAAAGGCTACTTTTAGTGAGGTTTTCCAGGCCAATTTCCTCTTAATCCAAAAAAACACGTTTAGATCTCTTCCTTTCTCTATAGGCATCTAGGGAAGGATGAGAGAAGCCTTGGTTTTGGAAAAACATGAATCCCCAGGTCACCAGCTCTGTTCCCTATTTTTTCAGCAGAGTCCTTTCCATACACCCCCAGACTGAGTTAACAGATTCAACGCCATGGACTTGATTTCACTTTAAGTTTTAACTGGACTTAAGGACTTAAGGAAAGGAAAATAAAGGGGAAGAAATTACAAGACTGACTTTCCAACCTGTGGCAGCAGAATTGAGGGAAATAGACTATGACAAGAACCGGGAGACCAGGGTTTTCCTCCACTTTCTCACTCAACAGCCTTGTGGACTTCAGCAAAGGTGGCCTCACCTGTCTGGGCTGCAGGGAATTAAAAGGAAATCACGCATATGGAAACATCTGGCACAGAATAGGCCCTCAGAAGATGCTTATGAATCAGAATCTACAGTATAGAACCTGAGAAATATGGAGCATTCATATGGGAGACGTCAGATATATCGGGAAAGGGCCGCAGACCCAAGGAATAAGCTCAATGAAATCGTCAGCATGTGTTGGTATTGTGGGGTAATTTTTAGTACTTTGTCCAGTTATTTTCAGTCCCTTGAGGCCTTTTATCAGTTTCCGTGCTATCCCAATGCTGTTCATAAAGTTGGCATGCTTTATGAGTCTTCATCAACCTACACACAGTGAGACAGGTCCCAGGAGGTGGAGGAAAGTTCTGTTTCTTGTGAAACTAGCTATGTGTGAAACACATGGAGTCCTTGGGGATGCCTGACATGATTTAGACGTTCTTTGCCTGCCCACTGCAGGAGGCTTTATATGGGAAAGGCATCCTGTCATCTCACCAACTAATGAAAAGCAGACGAAGTACAGTAGAAAGAATGCTGGTCTTGGTCTCAGGAGGCCTCACTCTGGAAGCGCAGCTCTGTCACCTGGGAGACCTTGGGCAAATTAACTTTTCCGAGCCTCAGTTTGCCTGCCTATAAGGTAAATAATAGAACTTACTATTTGGGATTTTTTTCTGGACTCAAATGACATAATTTATGTGCAAGCACTTTGCAAATTGTAAAGTGCCAACAATTGTGTGTTAGAACTCTCATCATTGTTATTTATGGTGATGGAGCATATAGGTTTTGCAGCCAGTTAAACCGTTCAGTCTTCATGTCCCCATAACCCCTTAGCTACTGTCTCTTTCATTTCGGAAAACATAATTCATTTCCAGATAATTCAAATGAGGTGATTCTAATGAACCCCTACATAGAAAGGTGTAGGGAGAGTTAAGGGAGTAAACAAAGGATGATGAGGTACCAGGAGGCCAGCAAGAGCTGGAAGCAGTTGCTCCCCACTTACAAATGAAAGAAAGAGTAACAGTTTCTGCCAGAGCTAAGAGAATGAGGACTGAAGCCCTAAAGGAGGAAGGCCTGGCTGGAGGGTTGCAGCTATTGCCAGATTTGGGGCACCAAAACAGGAGAGACTTCTCTCCTTATGGTCACCAGTCTCCCATTGGTTGAACCTAATTAGAAGGCAACCAGCAATGGTTCCCAGATGATGCAATCCACAGGGTCAAACTCTCAAAGATTCAAGTCTTTGTGGCCATCTACTATCTCCTATACCCTACTCTTCATAGTGTTTTGTATGTGACATCTAGATAGCAGCATAGCTGGTAATTATGAACTGGATTCTGAGTCAAGGTCTGTGTTCAAATTTTGGCTCTGTCATTTTCTATATAATCTGATGGAGATTTGTTTAACCCATCAGAACTTCAATTTTCTCATCTGTACAAGAGGCCTTATGAGAGTGCCAATTTCAGGTGATAGTGAGAGTATTAAATTTATAAACTAGTAAGGCATTTTTCAAGGTACATATTAAGCATTCTACAAATATTAAAGATATTGCTGTTTAACTTTCTACAGACCTTTTTTTTTTTTTTTTT
>SJYX01012876.1:340147-368280 GCA_006410675.1 Oreotragus oreotragus | reverse complement strand
TCCCGGCCGGCGCCCCTCCCCACCCCTCCCCCGGGAGCGCCCCCGGGACCTCCCCGCCCTCGGGTGGTCGCAGCCCGCAGCCTTCCGCGTCCCTGGCATCACTCCGCCGCGGTCCTCCCAGCATCCGGAGCCTACGTCGGGCCCCGGGGACTGTCCAGAAAAGGAAGGAGCGCGGGAGCCTCACCCGGCTCCGAACCGCACGATCGACTCGGTTCCTCCCGGAGGCAGCGCGGACCTGGGACCCCGGGCGCCTCGGGCACTGGGCTTGGGGATCCCCACCTCCCACTGCCGGGCAGTGAAGACTCGGGCAGGCACCGGCTGGTCGGCGGTCCCCTTGATCGTCAGGGCAGTACTGGCTTACGCAGAGTCAAGTCATCCTCATTCAAACGCAAAATGACAGTTTGGGAAAATCTCAGGAAACACACCCCCGCCCAAGCGACCAGCCTTTTAAAAGCAGCAAGCAGGTATCTGCCGGGCACGACACTTCCTCGGCACAGGTGCGCGCAGGCTTTCACCTGGGGAAGCCGCCCACGGTCCTTGGAGGAGGGAGAGCGGAAAGTCCAGGCGGGGACCATGTGACCTGTCTCCGCAGGGAGAAAGCCCCAGGCAGGGTGGACAAGTGGAGATCGGGCAATCAGAGAGACTGCTGTCTGACTGCCGCCTTTTCCAGCTTAATTGGGAAGTGACTGATAGCTGCTGTTCAGTGGCTAAGCCGCGACCAACTCCTTGTGACCGCACTGGACCGCAGCAAGCCAGCCTCCTGTGTCCTCCACTATATTCTGGAAGTGACTCAAATTCATGACCATCCAGTAGGTGATGTTATCTAACAGTCTCGTCCTCGGCAGGCCCCTTATCCTTTTGCCAGAGGATGGATGACACTGTGCAATTTAAGGTGTACAGGTCCATCCTAGGCTAGCTAAGGTCACATAACTACCATTTGTAGTAAGAACGTTCATAATCTGCTCTCTAGTAACTTTCAAGTATATAATACAGTCTTCCTAACGATAGTTTCCATGCTGTACATTAGGTCCCCAGAATTTATTCATCTTGTAACTGAACAGTTTGTACCCTCTGATCAACATCTTTGCAACTCTCCAACTCCCAAGCCCCTTGTTACCTACTGAGTTCAGAGTCCAATCTTGCTCTGCTCCCCACAGGACAAGCCAATGAGTTGGAGATGAGATGTGGAGGAAAGGATGGCTGATGAAAATCTCACAATAACTCTCTTACAGGGGTCTGGATGCCAGGTTCTTCTTTAGACCAGACTGGGGAAGTGAGGAAACAGAGTAAAAAGGCCATTAATCTTGCAAATATCTCCTAGAATGGCAAGCCTCAGGGAGGAGATGAGTTAATTTCTTCCTTCCTGCCATCCACAGGTGGACAGGGTTCTGAACAAAGGCACTTCCGCAGTCAGGCAGAGGGACAGGGGTCTCTGAGGCAGGCAATTATGTATGATTATAATAACAAAAGCAACAGAGAGCAAGCAAAGAACCCGGTCCAGCTTGGAGTCAGAACTGGCTTTTCGCTGCAGCACCTTGGTACCTACCTGTCTGCTCTGTTTCGCCGAGTTTGGCTTTTTTTAGGTTCAGTATTTAAGTGAGACCATGCAATCTGTGTGGAGAAGGAAATGGCAGCCCACTCAAGTAATCTTGCCTGGAGAATCCTTATGGACGGAGGAGCCTGGCGGGCTGCAGTCCATGGGGCCGCAAAGAGTCAGACACGACTGAAGTGACTTAGAACGTGTGCAGTATGTCTTGGCATCAGGTGGCCAAAGTGTTGGAGTTTCAGCTTCAACATCAGTCCTTCCAGTGAACANCCTTATGGACGGAGGAGCCTGGCGGGCTGCAGTCCATGGGGCCGCAAAGAGTCAGACACGACTGAAGTGACTTAGAACGTGTGCAGTATGTCTTGGCATCAGGTGGCCAAAGTGTTGGAGTTTCAGCTTCAACATCAGTCCTTCCAGTGAACATTTAGGACCGATTTCCTTTCGGGCGGACTGGTTCAACTTCTTAGCACACAAATATCAACAAATTCCAAAACAATATGAATTGAGCAGTAACATTTATTATCCAAAGACTGCCTTACTCTATATTTCTTGTGAGTTTTAGACAACTCATATTAATGTCAGGTTCAATGAAACAGAAATATGGTAATGATCATAAGTGATACTGTTTTTCTTAAATGATTAATAGATTTTTCTTTTACTCTTTAGTGAATTTCTAGTTTAGACAACACCAAGAAATTATGGCGCATGCAAACACACTTGTTGTGTAGCAAATACAGTTTTAAAAACAAACCTTAGTTTCCTGCCACAGGCAGATGGAGAAAGCAGCATGGGCGTACCTCAAGAAAGAAATAGAATTATTACTACTCCCAGCAATCCTCCTGGGCATATAACTGAAGGAAATAAAAACAGGATATTGAAGGCATCTGCACGCCCCTGTCTATTGCAACATTATCCTCAAGAGCCACGACAGGGAAGCAACCCAAGTGTCCAGCTGTGGATGAATGGATAAAGCAGCTGCGGGGTGTGTGGGTGCCTTTGTGTATGCGTGTGCTGAGGCATATATCAGATGTATGGTACATGCATATATGTTACGTATACGCATATGCATGCATATTATAAGTACAGATCCTGAATATTATTCAGCCGCAAGAAAGAAGGGATCTTGCCATTTGCAGCCACACGGTGAAAGAGAGTAGGGGGCAGAAAGGAAGAGAGAAGGAAAAGAGAGAAAAGGAAGGAAGGAAAGAAGGAAGACAGAAAGCAAGCAAGAAGGTAAAGGAGAGAAGGTCCCACAGCAGTGGAGGGGGTGGTCCCTGCAGGGCTCTCCCAGAGGAACGGGGCTGTTGGTTGAGGCCCCTTGAGAATCAGCAATGCTCAGAGGATTCAGAAACTGGCCAGACCTGTGTAGCTATCGGACAGCAGAGGGCTTTTAAATCAAGAATGGGTTTAGGCGGGTGATCAGTGAGGGCCTGTAACTGTATGTAAACACTTGGTGATCAGTGAGGGCCTGTAACTGTATGTAAACACTTGGTGATCAGCGAGGGCCTATCAGTTCAGTTCAGTCACTCAGTCATGTCCGACTCTTTGCGACCCCATGAATCGCAGCACGCCAGGCCTCCCTGTCCATCACCATCTCCCAGAGTTCACTCAGACTCACGTCCATTGAGTCCGTGATGCCATCCAGCCATCTCATCCTCGGTCGTCCCCTTCTCTTCTTGCCCCCAATCCCTCCCAGCATCAGAGTCTTTTCCAATGAGTCAACTCTTCCCATGAAGTGGCCAAAGTACTGGAGTTTCAGCTTTAGCATCATTCCTTCCAAAGAAATCCCAGGGCTGATCTCCTTCAGAGTGGACTGGTTGGATCTGCTTGCAGTCCAAGGGACTCTCAGGAGTCTTCTCCAACACCACAGTTCAAACGCATCGATTCTTCAGTGCTCAGCTTTCTTCACAGTCCAACTTTCACATCCATACATGACCACAGGAAAAACCATAGCCTTGACTAGGCGGACCTTAGTCGGCAAAGTAATGTCTCTGCTTTTGAATAGACTATCCAGGTTGGTCATAACTTTTCTTCCAAGGAGTAAGCATCTTCTAATTTCACGGCTGCAGTCACCATCTGCAGTGATTTTGGAGCCCAAAAAAATAAAGTCTGACACTGTTTCCACTGTTTCCCCATCTATTTCCCATGAAGTGATGGGACCGGATGCCATGATCTTCGTTTTCTGAATGTTGAGCTTTAAGCCAACTTTTTCGCTCTCCTCCTTCACTTTCATCAAGAGGCTTTTTAGCTCCTCCTCACTTTCTGCCATAAGGGTGGTGTCATCAGCATATCTGAGGTTATTGATATTTCTCCCGGCAATCTTGATTCCAGCTTGTGTTTCTTCCAGTCCAGCGTTTCTCATGATGTACTCTGCATATAAGTTAAATAAGCAGGGAGACAATATACAGCCTTGACGTACTCCTTTTCCTATTTGGAACCAGTCTGTTGTTCCATGTCCAGTTCTAACTGTTGCTTCCTGACCTGCATACAGATTTCTCAAGAGGCAGGTTAGGTGGTCTGGTATTCCCATCTCTTTCAGAATTTTCCACAGTTTATTGTGATCCACACAGTCAAAGGCTTTGGCATAGTCAATAAAGCAGAAATAGATGTTTTTCTGGAACTCTCTTGCTTTTTCCATGATCCAGCGGATGTTGGCAATTTGATCTCTGGTTCCTCTGCCTGTTCTAAAACCAGCTTGAACATCAGGGAGTTCACGGTTCACATATTGCTGAAGCCTGGCTTGGAGAATTTTGAGCATTACTTTACTAGCGTGTGAGATGAGTGCAATTGTGCGGTAGTTTGAGCATTCTTTGGCATTGCCTTTCTTTGGAATTGGAATGAAAACTGACCTTTTCCAGTCCTGTGGCCACTGCTGAGTTTTCCAAATTTGCTGGCATATTGAGTGCAGCACTTTCACAGCATCATCTTCCAGGATTTGAAACAGCTCAACGGGAATTCCATCACCTCCACTAGCTTTGTTCTTAGTGATGCTTTCTAAGGCCCACTTGACTTCACATTCCAAGATGTCTGGCTCTAGATTAGTGATCACATCCTCATGATTATCTGGGTCGTGAAGATCTTTTCTGTACAGTTCTTCTGTGTATTCTTGCCACCTCTTCTTAATATCTTCTGCTTCTGTTAGGTCCATACCATTTCTATCCTTTATCGAGCCCATCTTTGCATGAAATGTTCCCTTGGTATCTCCAATTCTCTTGAAGAGATCTCTAGTCTTTCCCATTCTGTTGTTTTCCTCTATCTCTTTGCATTGATTGCTGAAGAAGGCTTTCTTATCTCTTCTTGCTATTCTTTGGAACTCTGCATTCAGATGCTTATATCTTTTCTTTTCTCCTTTGCTTTTCGCCTCTCTTCTTTTCAGTGCTATTTGTAAGGCTTCTCCAGACAGCCATTTTGCTTTTTTGCATTTCTTTTCCATGGGGATGGTCTTGATCCCTGTCTCCTGTACAATGTCACGAACCTCATTCCATAGTTCATCAGGAACTCTGTCTATCAGATCTAGGCCCTTAAATCTATTTCTCACTTCCACTGTATAATCATAAGGGATTTGATTTAGGTCATACCTGAATGGTCTAGCGGTTTTCCCTACTTTCTTCAATTTAAATCTGAATTTGGAGGAGTTCATGATCTGAGCCACAGTCAGCTCCTGGTCTTGTTTTTGTTGACTGTATAGAGCTTCTCCATCTTTGGCTGCAAAGAATATAATCAATCTGATTTCGGTGTTGACCATCTGGTGATGTCCATGTGTAGAGTCTTCTCTTGTATTGCTGGAAGAGGGTGTTTGCTATGACCAGTGCATTTTCTTGGCAAAACTCTATTAGCCTTTGCCCTGTATGTAAACATTTGCATCTTTCACCACCTTTAACGCTCAGTATTTTTCTCAATCATTCACCCGTTGAGCAGAATTGATTCTTGAGTGATGTCTTGATGCCTTAGGAGACACCAGGGCTGTGATCCATGCAAGACCACCAGGCCCTCAGGGAGCTCAGCATCTAGAGGATGGCTGACAGAATAAGGCCACCGCCTCTCTTACTTGATGCATTACAGACATTTTATTGCCCACATAATAAAAATGTCCTTCCCAAGTCGGGTTATGAACACACGTGTCAAATATTTTGGAGAATGAATGAGTGAACTATAAACTGGTTATGTCACCGTATCCTCACCCGAGTAAGAATATTTGGAGAACATATTTAAACATACAGTAGGTACTAGAATATCCAAATATGTACCTGAATTTTTAGAATAGTCTCCAAATAGAAATGAACTATGAATACATTGAATTTTGACTCATAACCAAGTACCAAACCTTATTTTCAGTTACATAAGTGTACGGAGGCTCTGAGAAGAGAGCTGGTTTCTGAACACAAGGATACTTTGACTTTCACAGGCTTAAGTAACATGAAAAGAAACGTGAGCAACATGGCATTATTCTGCTCAGCTTGTGCTGTGATAAGAGTAATTATGAGGCTAATTTCTCATTTAATACTTTCTTTTTTCTTAAAAAGTACATTCAGTTCAGTTCAGTCGCTCAGTTGTGTCCGATTCGTTTAGAAATGTACAAAGCATATAAATTTTTAAAAGTTTGAATTTCTGATGTATTTACTTCTTGCAGAAAATTGCTTGCATGCTACAGATTTTCTGTTACAAGAAAGTGCTTTAGTAAAACATCCAGCTACAACCAAGTATATGAGATTCTTCTGATTCCTAATTTAATAAGGTGAGCATTCATTTATCTCCTTCATTATTTATTCAAAGATATTCACTGGGCTTGTGTCAGGCGTGAGGCTTGTGCTACACGGGAGAACCATGGCGGTAACACGGACCACATGCTCTCGTGTGCAGAACATGGTGGAGGAAGCCTGAGCAGAAGCTAGGGGTTGGCTGTCCCTTGGCAGTGAGCGTGGGAGAAGCTAGGGGTTGGGTGTCCCTTGGCAGTGAGTGTGGAATGCAGGAAATGCAGTCTGCTCCCGTCTCTGCCCCTGCTGAGCCCCTCCCTAGTAGCCGCTGAAAAGATCTTCGTGACCCAGATAACCATGATGGTGTGATCACTGGACTAGAGCCAGACATCCTGGAATGTGAAGTCAAGTGGGCCTTGGGAAGCATCACTATGAACAAAGCTAGTGGAGGTGATGGAATCCCAGTTGAGCTGTTTCAAATCCTGAAAGATGATGCTGTGAAAGTGCTGCACTCAATATGCCAGCAAATTTGGAAAACTCAGCAGTGGTCACAGGACTGGAAAAGGTCAGTTTTCATTCCAATCCCAAAGAAAGGCAATGCCAAAGAAAACTCCAACTAGCACACAGTTGCACTCACCTCACACGCTACGGAAGCCATGACAGGGAGGTGACAAGGAAGAGGGAGCAGGCGGCTTCCCTGTTCCCTGTTCCCTGTGCCCAGGGCCGAGCTGAAACCCCTCAGTATCAACCCCGGAAGACACACATTTTCAACAGGACATTTCGAGGTTTAGAAGATGCATTTCCCTCCCTTTTTCCAAATGACCGTGAGAGTAGATTTATTTTTATTTCAGAAGTCCTTTGGATGAAAATAAAATCGTTTTTCAAAAAATTTACTGTCATGTGTCGTATATACAAGCTGTTTTTTGCTCCGATTTAAATTTTTAGCATCTTTTTTCATTTTTTTCTTGAAATATAGGCAACGTACAGTACTGTATTCATTTCAGATGAACAGCAGAGCCTTGACATTTATTTACGCCATGAATCGATCGTCACAGTAGGTCCAGTCTGCACGTGTCAGCTGAGTTATTACACCATGGACTGTCTTCCCTGCGCCGCGTGTTACGTCCCCATGACCTGCTTTCTAACCGGACTCTGTCCCTCTTAATCCTCTCCACCCTCGTCACTCATCCCCTGTCCCTCCCTGTCCCTTCTGGCAAGGCCACAGAGAAGTGAAAAGAGCGTGTCTGCCTCGCTCCGTCTGAGGCATCTCCCTGCTGACACACCCTGCGTGTCCACCAGCGGGGCTGCAGTCGGCGGGGTCTCATTCTTCTTTGCGGCCGAGTGAAGTCCGCTCCGAGGTTCTGGCCGATACAGACGCCTTCTCCACCGGCTCTTCCGTCGGTGGACACTCAGGTTGCTGTTGTGAGCAACGCTGGGAAGAACGCTGGAGTGTGGGTGCCTCTCAGAATTAGAGTTTTCATTTTCTTTCGTGTAAACACCCACCAGGGCATTCCGGGCCCTGTTTGGCTTCTGGGGCCCTCCCTCTGTTGCCCATGGCGACGGCCCGTTTACCCGCACAGGGCACGGAGGTTTCCTTTCCTCCGTGTTCAACCTGGAGAGACTTACTAATCTGCCTTTACTGACATGCACGCCGCTATTTCTTATTATTTTATTTCTACAATTGCAGTTTTTCCTAATCTGCATGCAGTTCCATTCAGTGGGGTTCTAAAGGGAGAAAAAATGGGCAAGCGATCAGCCTGCTGAAGTCCAGCACTGTTTCTTACCGCTTAGGATTTTAGGCTGACAGGACTGAGCTCGGAAGAGCAGCCTCTCTTAAACAATCATCACGGCTTTGTTGAGGGACTTTCTTTATATTGCAATAATTCCTCTTCTCTGACTGCCATGCCCTCCCCCTATCTTACATGCACATTTATTTATTTATGTATTTCCTTGGAAATATAGAGTGGTGTGTATGCTATAGAAACTTTAGCATTTACTGACTTACTATGTTAACGTTCTAACATTTACTGACTTACAATGCTTTTAGAACTATTTTAATATGGCATGTAAACAATGCATTATCTCAAGTACTCCATAAAATTCCACAGTTTTACTTTTCTATGTGCAGATAAATAAAGGCTACTTCTATAGCTAGTCTACGATGCTTTGCTGCCATAGCAACCTTGTGATGAAGTCCTCTTTCTCCTTTTCTCCTTGTGGATGCCTGAAGAGCATCTTTGTAAATTACACAGAATTTACTGAGTAGACAGTAAGTCTTGTACAAAATTTATTCTTGTTGTTCGTCCTTCCCAGTTTTCTTCACATTAAAAACATCCAAACTCAGCCTTCACATCTGTCTCCTAAGCAATCGTTTTGCTTCCCCAGCGAGCTTTGTGCCTGTCACTGCCACTTTCAGATTTTACTGTATTTCAGCACTTCATGTGAGGGAGCTCTGATGGCAGCAAACAAACGAAGAACAGTGGGAAGCTCTCTGAGAATTTATTCCAAAGAAGGAGGACATGCATTTGAATGTGGGGAAGTAGTGACCGCTTTGTGAACAGGCTTCAGAATATGGAAGCTTAACTCCAGTTGATTTGACTGAGGAAATGGAGCCCAAACGTGGCCCTGCTCTTTGAACATGTCGCCGTGCAGTCCAGCAGGGTCTGATGTGGTGCGTGGCCGCGGGGTGGGGGAGCACAGAGTCGGCGCTGATGGTGACCGTGACCAGTGCTGGGGGCCACCAAGGATTCCCTGGGCTTTCTGTGCAGCAGGCCAGAACCCGAATGTCCTCTGTGCACAAGCGCTAGCAATCTCCTGAGCTCAATGCCAGTCTCATCCCATTTTACAGATGAGGAGGTGGAGGCCTGTGTATTCCAGAGCTGGTGAGCAGAGCGGGGCCTGGGGCTGGAGCAGTGTGTGACCTCAGCCAGAGCCCCGCGCCCTGTCCCTGCGCCCGACTAAGGAGGTGCGGCTCTCGTTCCTTGAATGTCGATTTCAAAGATGAAGTCGTAACTCCTACTTTGGAGAGTTGTGACAATGACTAATTTGTAACATGCCTGGTATTATCTGAAATTTTTTAAATAGAACTCAATAAACTCACTACAGCTATTACAAATTTCTTCAATCGCTATAATGATTAGTCATATCACAGACTTAAGAGGCCCCATCAGAGGCAGTGGCGTGCTAACCTGACCCAGGGGATGGCCACAGTGTCTCCACGCCAGCACACTCGCCCCCCCTTCAGAAAGTGCTGGAACAGAACAAAGACTCCACCCACAGTGGTGCCCAAGGCCACTGTTTTCAGTGGGTTCTACGCTACACTGTGTATCATAACACTTCTGTGAGTTTGTACTTCAGTGAGCTACAATGTGAAGACTCAATAGAAGAAAGTGTCACTTGCTTTAGCAAAGATTAGCCTCTGGCATACAGCTGGACACAGAAAGGTACCCACTGGCGTGATTTTACAGACGAATTCTGCCGATGGGAAAGCGCAGACCATGCGTTAGGGCTCCCACCACTTTAACGAAGGTGGTGCTCACTCCCTGTGCGCGAAACGCCTACCGCGTTATGGCTGGAGCTCACAAAGCCAGCTTGTTCTGGAAGACCTGAGAAGCTTACCTACAGAACACCCCCCAGAGACAAGATTTTACAATTTGGAGATCTTTCAACTCGGTTCAGTTCAGTCGTTCAGTTGTGCCCAGCTCTTTGTGGCTCCATGGACTACAGCACACCAGGGTTCCTTGTCCGTGACCAACTCCTGGAGCTTGCTCAAACCCATGTCTGTTGAGTCAGGGATGCCATCCAACCATCTCATCCTCTGTCGTCCCCTTCTCCTCCTGCCTTCAATCTTTCCCAGCATCAGGGTCTTTTCACATGAGTCAGTTTCTTCGCATCAGGTGGCCAAAGTATTGGAGTTTCAGCTTCAGCATCAGTCCTTCCAATGAATATTTAGGATTGATTTCCTTTAGGGTTGACTGGTTGGATCTCCTTGCAGTCCAAGGGACTCTCAAGAGTCCTCTCCAACACCACAGTTTAAAAGCATCAGTGCTTTGGTGCTCAGCTTTCTTCACAGTCCAACTCTCACATCCATACATGACCACTGGAAAAACCACAGCTTTGACCAGATAGACCTTTGTTGGCAAAGTAATGTCTCTGCTTTTGAATATGCTGTCTAGGTTTCTCATGGCTTTTCTTCCAAGGAGTAAGCGTCTTTTAATTTCATGTCTGCAGTCACCATCTGCAGTGATTCTGGAGCCCAAAAGATAAAGTCTGTCGCTGTTTCCCCATCTATTTCCCACGAAGTGATCGGACCAGATGCCATGATCTTTGTTTTTTGAATGTTGAATTTTAAGCCAGCTTTTTAACTCTCCTCTTTCACTTTCATCAAGAGGCTTTTTAGTTCTTCTTCACTTTCTGCCATAAAGGTGGTGTCATCTGCACATCTGAGGTTATTGATATTTCTCCCGGCAATCTTGATTCCAGCTTGTGCTTCATCCAGCCCAGCGTTTCTCATGATGTACTCTGCATATAAGTTAAATAAGCAGGGTGACAATATACAGCCTTGACGTACTCCTTTTCCTATTTGGAACCAGTCTGTTGTTCCATGTCCAGTTCTAACTGTTGCTTCCTGATCTGCACACAGATTTCTCCAGAGGCAGGTCAGGTGGTCTGCTATTCCCATCTCTTGAAGAATTTTCCACAGTTTGTTGTGATCCACACAGTCAAAGGCTTTGGCATAGTCAATAAAGTAGAAGTAGATGTTTTTCTAAAACTCTCTTGCTTTTTTGATGATCCAGCAGATGTTGGCAATTTGATCCCTGGTTCCTCTGTCTTTTCTAAAACCAGCTTGAGCATCAGGGAGTTCACAGTTCACTCACTGTTTGTTGTTTAATTGCCTGGTAATATTTTAGAACTGATTTTAAGTATTACATTTTGAAAGTCATTTTACCCAATTTCCTTGGTTAAAATGATGGAAAATATAGAAAGGACTGAACTGCAGTTTTCTTGAGCTAGAAATCACCATCAGACTGATTTTTAAATGCTGGGTTCCTGCGAAGCACCGTCATTTCTTAGCAGGCTGCTCACATTTTGCGTTTGAATGCGTTAAGGTGAGTGAGGGGCAGGGCTGCTTCACTGCCTTGGATGGCTTTTCGTTGCTGTTGGCTTCACCCGTTTTCTGATTTTCTGTAACTGCCGAAGTCCAGCTGCAAGGACACAGACACACAGATACGTGGCTGTGCACTGTGACACATAGCTCTGTCCTGCGGGCACAGATAAACGGAGGAGATCTTTTATTAGAAAAAATGCAGAGCCATAAAATGTCTAAACCATTCGCTCTGTAAATTGAGAATAGAAATTCAGGATAAATTCAGACTGGTTTCAAGAACTCCTCCTCCCAGATCCTGCTGTTCTAGACATTTGCCTTGTTCTGTAGGCACTTGTAAACACCTTTAGGCACCTGTTCTAAGTGGTTATTTTCACCTTTTGCATTGCCTCAAGTCTTCAGGCCATTGTAACAAACCACAATGATCTGGGCAGCTTAAGAGACACTTCAGGTCTCACAGTTTGGAGGCTACAAGTCCAAAATCAAGGTGTGGGCCTGGCGCCCTGAGACTGGAGACCTGAGAGGTACCCTTCAAAGGTCTTACTAATTCGAAATGTGACCTGATGCTTCAGACAGAAGCAGGCCAGACCACTTCAGTATTCTTGCCATGAGAACCCTGTGGGCAATATGAAAGGCAAAAAGATAGGACACTGAAAGATGAACTCCCCGGGTCAGTAGGTGCCCAGCCGTGTTACTGGAGATCAGTGGAGAAATAGCTCAGAATGAAGAGATGGAGCCAAAGCAAAAACAACCACCAGGTGTGGGTGTGACTGGCGATGGAAGTAAAGTCTGACGCTGTAAAGAACAGTATTGCACAGGAACCTGGAATGTTAGGTCCACAAATCAAAGCAAATTGGAAGTGGGCAAACAGGAGATGGGAAGAATGAACATCGGTTTTAGGAATCAGCAAATTAAAATGGACTGGAGTGGGTGAATTGAACTCAGATGACCTTTATATCTACTACTGTGGGCAGGAATCCCTCAGAAGAAATGGAGTAGCCCTCATAGCCCAAAGAGTCTGAAATGCAGTACTTGGATGCAGTCTCACAAATGACACAATGATCTCTGTTCGTTTCCAAAGCAAACCATTTAATACCACGGTAATCCAAGTTTATGCCTCGACTAGTAATTCTGAAGAAGCTGAAGTTGAACGGTTCTGTTAAGGGAAGCACACTGATTGAAACCGCCCATCCTGGCCAGGCACCATAGTAACCATTTGCACGAGTTGCTTTATGACAGGAGATCCTGATAAGGAATACGGAACTAATAAGCCACCCCCAACCGGAAGAGTTCAGGAAAGGTCTAAAGGAGACACCGCCGGTCCCACCACTTCCCTCGCGCTAGCATCCATCTTGGCTGAGCCATGCGGGCTCCACCAGGAAAGACTCTGAATTAGGATGATTGGCCAAAGACCTCCCGGAAACTAATCCCATCACCAGAAAACCCGAGACTGTGAGCCACGCGGCAGAGCAGCTCTCCTGGGTTCCCTTACCCTGCTGCTCTCCACCCGGGCGCCCTTTCCCAATAAAATCTCTTGCTTTGTCAGCACATGTGTCTCCTGGGACAATTCTTTTCCGAGTGTTAGACAAGAGCCTGCTCTTGGGGCCCTGTAGGGGGGCCTCCCCCTTCCTACAACAGTTCTATGAAGACCCCCAAGACCTAGAACTAACAACAACAACAACAAAAATGTCCTTTACATCACAGGGAACTGGAATGCAAAACCAGGAAGTCAAGAGATACCTGGAGTAACAGGCAAGTTTGGCCTGGGAGTACAAAATGAAGCAGGGCAAAGGCTAATAGAGTTTTGCCAAGAGAACGCACTGGTCATAGCCAACACCCTCTTCCAACAACACAAGAGAAGACTACACATGGATATCACCAGATGGTCAACACCGAAATCAGATTGATTATATTCTATGCAGCCAAAGATGGAGAAGCTCTATACAGTCAGCAAAAACAAGACCAGGAGCTGACTGTGGCTCAGATCATGAACTCTTTATAAAATTCAGACCTAAATTGAAGAAAGTTGGGAAAACCGCTAGACCATTTAGGTACGACCTAAATCAAATCCCTTACAATTATACAGTGGAAGTGACAAATAGATTGAAGGGATCAGATCTGATAAACAGAGTGCTTGAAGAGCTATGGATGGAGGCTTGTGACACTGTGCAGGAGGGAGTGATCAAAACCGACTCCAAGAAAAAGACACGTGCAGAGGCAAAATGGTTGTCTGAGGAGACCTTACAAATAGCTGAGAAAAGAAAAGAAGCGAAAGGCAACAGAGAAAAGGAGAGACACGCCCTACCCGTCTGAATGCAGAGTTCCAACAGAGAGCAAGGGGAGATCAGAAAGCCTTCCTCAGCAATCAATGCAAAAAATAGCGGAAAACAGTAGACTGGGAAAGACTAGAGATCTCCTCAAGAAAATTAGAGACACCAAGGGAACATTTCATGCAAAGATGAGCTGAATAAAGGACAGAAATGGATGGACCAAAAAAATAGAAAGAAATGGATGGACCTGACAGAAGCAGAAGAGATTAAGAAGAGGCGGCAGAAATACACAGAGGAGCTATACAAATGAGATCTTAAAAACCCAGATAACCACGATGGTGTGATCACTCACCTGGAGCCAGGCATCCTGGAGTGCAAAGTCAAGTGGGCCTTAGGAAGCATCACTATGAACAAAGCTAGTGGAGGTGGTGGAATTCCAGTTGAGCTGTTTCAAATCCTGGAAGATGATGCTGTGAAAGTGCTGCACTCAATATGCCAGCAAATTTGGAAAACTCAGCAGTGGCCACAGGACTGGAAAAGGTCAGTTTTCATTCCAATCCCAAAGAAAGGCAATGCCAAAGAATGCTCAAACTACCNAGCTGACTTATTTCAAATCTTAAAAGGTGACGTTGTGAAAGTGTTACACTCAATATGCCAGCATATTTGGGAAACTCAGCAGTGACCACAGGACTGGAAAAAGTCAGTTTTCATTCCAATCCCGAAGAAAGGCAATGCCAAAGAGTTTTTAAACTACCACACAATTGCACTCATCTCACACGCTAGCAAAGGTTACTTCACTGGAGCTAATAATTCTTCAGAGCAAGGAATGTCCTTAACATCGATTCAGTTTCCTGATCTCCTAATGTGTACTTTTGTCTCTTCCTGGCTTCGTCTCGGAAGCTTGACCGTTTCTAAGAATCTGTCTTCCAGGTTGTCCATTTTATCGGCAGATAGTTGCTCCTGATAGTCTTTCTTGATCCTTGTACTTCCGCACCGTCTGTTGTAACCTCTCCTCTTTTGTTTCCGATTTTCTCAATTGGAGGCTTCTTTAATACGTACTTTTTGTCTACACCATGACAAGCATTTTGAACCTTTTAGCTTTAGCTTTTCATTTTTGTTTTCCAGCACCAAACATTTTGCACCAAATTCCTGAGCCTTTGGCAGCAGCTGTTAACAACCGGTTTCTCACTGTTTCCTTTCCAGGGAAGCATGAGGACTGTTTCAGCAAGATCGATTTCCTGCTGTTTTGCTGCTATAAAAACACAGAGCTGAACTGTTAGAAGCAACTCCCAACACCAAGGGGGTTCCGCAGCTTTTAGCCAACTGCCCTGAAACAGCTGAAATTCTCCATTCACTTAACTTCATGGAAACAGAAGTTTGATCTCCTTACTAGATACAGTTTCACTACAAATGCTTTGCACGACTTTATTTAAAGAGTAACAGCATTTAACAGAAGAATCCATGTGAGTTTTTCCACTCTGACTTAACAGAAATGTCAAAGAAGAAATCTGTACTACTGGAAAGTGTTACACTTATGCAGAGGCACATGCACAGAGCCATTTCGTATATCTGATCTCGCTGTGTTTCCAACAGCTTTCAGACGCAGGTGGAAAGGCAAACAAGATGGGCAGCCTGTTGAGAACATGAGCCCTGAGATGGGAGACCGGAGCTGGCCCACCCAACAGCTAGCTATAAGTTAAACGTGCGTTTTACCTCCTGAGGCCCCACCTGAACCAGCGCCGTGAATCTTCTTCTCTGTCTGATGCTTTACCAGGATCAGGCGACTGGAGGCTGGTAGAGACCTGGCCACACTGGCGGGTACGGGGGTGAGGGGTTCATCTGTCCTCACAGGCGCAGGGCAGGGCCGCCTCACGGATGCACCCACTCTGGGAGGCCAGAGCCAGGCCTGCGGTTAGAAAGAAACACAGCCTCAGCACTGCCTCCCAGACGCACGGACACAGTTCTGGAGCAGCCCGAGGAGTGAGTAGCGGGTCCTGGCTGTGCTGCAACCGTGCGTGTATGTGCATTTTCTCACGAAACCAAGGCTTTGGGGCATTTTAACCCGCGAATTCATCTTTACAGCTCTTTAACTAGCATGCACCTAGTATAGAAATAGAACCAGAGTGAATATTTATTAAATAGTCAACACATGGGCTGTCTTTCATACCTTCGGAAGGCAAGTTGTTACATCTGAACTGTGAGAATTTAAATGTTTAGAAAATCAGAACTTAAACAGCAATACTAAAAATAAGGTGTATTAACTTGTGACACACTTTTAAAGTGATGAGTGTGCTGAGAGCTCTTTTAGGTGGTACGGGTTGGAGGAAGCAGAATGGGTCTGCTGCGTCCTTCCCCTTGGAGAGCATACAGTGTAGCCACGGGGCTGTTTTGTTAGGGTGATTTATCGTTACCAGATGGAGGTGCAATCAGCTCTGTAGAAATGAACAAGATATTATTTGCAATATATCGGTGTCCAGAAGATTCTCTGCCCTTGCAAACTCCCATTAGGATATTTTAGATGTTTTCAAAACATTTGGATGCTCAATATGTGTCAGAAATATATTTCCTCAAAAATGGGTCCTCGACACAGGACTAGTTACGAGGGTTGCATACCGAGCAAAGCACGGAAAATTGGTAACAGGTTCCTCCAGGACACAGTTAATCCCGCTGCGGTCTGGACCACCGCGGGGCTCTGCACCTGTCCCAGCGCCTGTGAGGGCCACTCACGGCTCTGCATCCCACCCAGCCCTGGAGCATCTCTTGTTCTCCGTTTGCATCAAATCTTGATGCCAAATGAGTTATTCTGGAAACTCCACGNACTCTGTATATAAGTTAAATAAGCAGGGTGACAATATACAGCCTTGATGTACTCCTTTTCCTATTTGGAACCAGTCTGTTGTTCCATGTCCAGTTCTAACTGTTGCTTCCTGACCTGCATATAGGTTTCTTAAGAGGCAGGTCAGGTGGTCTGGTATTCCCATCTCTCTCAGAATTTTCCACAGTTTATTGTGATCCACACAGTCAAAGGCTTTGTCATAGTCAATAAAGCAGAAATAGATGTTTTTCTGGAACTCTCTTTCTTTTTCCATGATCCAGCGGATGTTGGCAATTTGATCTCTGGTTACTCTGCCTTTTCTAAATCCCAGCTTGAACATCAGGAAGCTATGTAGTAATATGATGTAGTAATAGATATCAAACACAGACTATGGTCCTAAAAGACGTATGTTGCCAAAACCAAAAATCCAAAACATGGGAATGGAATGCTGGTACCAGGCAGTGGCCAGAGTTAAAAGGGCAATGAGGAAAGTGTTAGTAAAAGCCAAAGGTGCTTTTTAAAAAAGGCTGTTGGAAGAAGGCTAATGGCAGCTGCCAGTAAGAAAAAGAAGTGAGAAGATTTTAAAAGAATATACAGATGGCCAAGATGCACATGAAGAAATGTGCAACATCACTAATTATTGGAGTAATGCAAATCAAAACTATAATGAGATACCATCTCACAGCAACAGGAACAGCCATCACCAAAAAAAATCCACAAACAATAAATGCGGGAGAGAGTGTGCAGAAAAGGGAACCCTCCTACAAGTGAATGTAAACTTGTTCTGTTACCATGGAGAATAGTGTGGATGTTCCTTAAAAAGCTAAAAATAGAACTACCATCAGTTCAGTTCAGTTCATAATCAGATTGATTATATTCTATGCAGCCAAAGATGGAGAAGCTCTATACAGTCAGCAAAAACAAGACCAGGAGCTGACTGTGGCTCAGATCATGAACTCTTTACAAAATTCAGACCTAAATTGAAGAAAGTTGGGAAAACCGCTAGACCATTTAGGTACGACCTAAATCAAATCCCTTACAATTATACAGTGGAAGTGACAAATAGATTGAAGGGATCAGATCTGATAAACAGAGTGCTTGAAGAGCTATGGATGGAGGCTTGTGACACTGTGCAGGAGGGAGTGATCAAAACCGACTCCAAGAAAAAGACACGTGCAGAGGCAAAATGGTTGTCTGAGGAGACCTTACAAATAGCTGAGAAAAGAAAAGAAGCGAAAGGCAACAGAGAAAAGGAGAGACACGCCCTACCCGTCTGAATGCAGAGTTCCAACAGAGAGCAAGGGGAGATCAGAAAGCCTTCCTCAGCAATCAATGCAAAAAATAGCGGAAAACAGTAGACTGGGAAAGACTAGAGATCTCCTCAAGAAAATTAGAGACACCAAGGGAACATTTCATGCAAAGATGAGCTGAATAAAGGACAGAAATGGATGGACCAAAAAAAAAGAAAGAAATGGATGGACCTGACAGAAGCAGAAGAGATTAAGAAGAGGCGGCAGAAATACACAGAGGAGCTATACAAATGAGATCTTAAAAACACAGATAACCACGATGGTGTGATCACTCACCTGGAGCCAGGCATCCTGGAGTGCAAAGTCAAGTGGGCCTTAGGAAGCATCACTATGAACAAAGCTAGTGGAGGTGGTGGAATTCCAGCTGACTTATTTCAAATCTTAAAAGGTGACGTTGTGAAAGTGTTACACTCAATATGCCAGCATATTTGGGAAACTCAGCAGTGACCACAGGACTGGAAAAAGTCAGTTTTCATTCCAATCCCGAAGAAAGGCAATGCCAAAGAGTTTTTAAACTACCACACAATTGCACTCATCTCACACGCTAGCAAAGGTTACTTCACTGGAGCTAATAATTCTTCAGAGCAAGGAATGTCCTTAACATCGATTCAGTTTCCTGATCTCCTAATGTGTACTTTTGTCTCTTCCTGGCTTCGTCTCGGAAGCTTGACCGTTTCTAAGAATCTGTCTTCCAGGTTGTCCATTTTATCGGCAGATAGTTGCTCCTGATAGTCTTTCTTGATCCTTGTACTTCCGCACCGTCTGTTGTAACCTCTCCTCTTTTGTTTCCGATTTTCTCAATTGGAGGCTTCTTTAATACGTACTTTTTGTCTACACCATGACAAGCATTTTGAACCTTTTAGCTTTAGCTTTTCATTTTTGTTTTCCAGCACCAAACATTTTGCACCAAATTCCTGAGCCTTTGGCAGCAGCTGTTAACAACCGGTTTCTCACTGTTTCCTTTCCAGGGAAGCATGAGGACTGTTTCAGCAAGATCGATTTCCTGCTGTTTTGCTGCTATAAAAACACAGAGCTGAACTGTTAGAAGCAACTCCCAACACCAAGGGGGTTCCGCAGCTTTTAGCCAACTGCCCTGAAACAGCTGAAATTCTCCATTCACTTAACTTCATGGAAACAGAAGTTTGATCTCCTTACTAGATACAGTTTCACTACAAATGCTTTGCACGACTTTATTTAAAGAGTAACAGCATTTAACAGAAGAATCCATGTGAGTTTTTCCACTCTGACTTAACAGAAATGTCAAAGAAGAAATCTGTACTACTGAAAAGTGTTACACTTATGCAGAGGCACATGCACAGAGCCATTTCGTATATCTGATCTCGCTGTGTTTCCAACAGCTTTCAGACGCAGGTGGAAAGGCAAACAAGATGGGCAGCCTGTTGAGAACATGAGCCCTGAGATGGGAGACCGGAGCTGGCCCACCCAACAGCTAGCTATAAGTTAAACGTGCGTTTTACCTCCTGAGGCCCCACCTGAACCAGCGCCGTGAATCTTCTTCTCTGTCTGATGCTTTACCAGGATCAGGCGACTGGAGGCTGGTAGAGACCTGGCCACACTGGCGGGTACGGGGGTGAGGGGTTCATCTGTCCTCACAGGCGCAGGGCAGGGCCGCCTCACGGATGCACCCACTCTGGGAGGCCAGAGCCAGGCCTGCGGTTAGAAAGAAACACAGCCTCAGCACTGCCTCCCAGACGCACGGACACAGTTCTGGAGCAGCCCGAGGAGTGAGTAGCGGGTCCTGGCTGTGCTGCAACCGTGCGTGTATGTGCATTTTCTCACGAAACCAAGGCTTTGGGGCATTTTAACCCGCGAATTCATCTTTACAGCTCTTTAACTAGCATGCACCTAGTATAGAAATAGAACCAGAGTGAATATTTATTAAATAGTCAACACATGGGCTGTCTTTCATACCTTCGGAAGGCAAGTTGTTACATCTGAACTGTGAGAATTTAAATGTTTAGAAAATCAGAACTTAAACAGCAATACTAAAAATAAGGTGTATTAACTTGTGACACACTTTTAAAGTGATGAGTGTGCTGAGAGCTCTTTTAGGTGGTACGGGTTGGAGGAAGCAGAATGGGTCTGCTGCGTCCTTCCCCTTGGAGAGCATACAGTGTAGCCACGGGGCTGTTTTGTTAGGGTGATTTATCGTTACCAGATGGAGGTGCAATCAGCTCTGTAGAAATGAACAAGATATTATTTGCAATATATCGGTGTCCAGAAGATTCTCTGCCCTTGCAAACTCCCATTAGGATATTTTAGATGTTTTCAAAACATTTGGATGCTCAATATGTGTCAGAAATATATTTCCTCAAAAATGGGTCCTCGACACAGGACTAGTTACGAGGGTTGCATACCGAGCAAAGCACGGAAAATTGGTAACAGGTTCCTCCAGGACACAGTTAATCCCGCTGCGGTCTGGACCACCGCGGGGCTCTGCACCTGTCCCAGCGCCTGTGAGGGCCACTCACGGCTCTGCATCCCACCCAGCCCTGGAGCATCTCTTGTTCTCCGTTTGCATCAAATCTTGATGCCAAATGAGTTATTCTGGAAACTCCACGCCTTCAGCATTTGTAGAGGATGCGGCGTTTCTTTACAAAATCACCCCCTGTTTTTTCTTATATGTATTGCAAACTATATTAAAAGAAATGAACTAATCCAGGTATTTTGAAATCCAGAGAAACGTTACTCAAAATTCCGCTATTACTCTGACCATTGGTGTAAATGTTCTCAGGTACTATTCCTCCTGTGAGTGTGGTTTACATTAAAAATATGTTCCTATCTACAAGTGTATTACCACACATGGACCTCTACTCTCTACTATGCTTTCCCAACTAAAACACGTTTCAACACTTCTGTATGTGATTACAAGTTGATGCTACATCTATTGCTATATAACCCCCTCAGGGTGCAGCATCAGACATTTAGCTTGTTTTACACTGTTGAATTCTGTCATTTTTGAGATTGCACCCGATATGGCATCAACTTATAATCACATACACAAATGTTTAAACATATTTTAGTTGGGAAAGCGTAATAGAGAGTAGAGGTCCATGTGTGGTAATACACCGGTAGATAGGAACATATTTTTAATGTGCTTGGATGTAATCTCAAAAACGACAGAATGATCTCTGTTCGTCTCCAAGGCAAACCATTTAATATCACAGTTATCCAAGTCTATGCCCCAACCAGTAACACTGAAGAAGCTGAAGTTGAATGGTTTTATGAAGACCTACAAGACCTTGTAGAACTAACACCCAAAAAAGATGTCCTTTTCATTATAGGGGACTGGAATGCTAAAATAGGAAGTCAAGAAACACCTGGAGTAACAGGCAAATTTGGCCTTGGAATGCGGAATGAAGCAGGGCAAAGACTAATAGAGTTTTGCCAAGAAAATGCACTGGTCATAGCAAACACCCTCTTCCAACAACACAAGAGAAGACTCTACACATGGACATCACCAGATGGTCAACACCGAAATCAGATTGATTATATTCTTTGCAGCCAAAGATGGAGAAGCTCTATACAGTCAACAAAAACAAGACCAGGAGCTGACTGTGGCTCAGATCATGAACTCCTTATTTCCAAATTCAGACTTAAATTGAAGAAAGTANCTTCCCGGTTCCGGTGGTTAAGACTCCATGCTTCCAGTGCAGGGGGCAAGGGTCTGATCTCTGCAGAGAAGCTCCCCATGCTGTGCAGTGCGGACAAAGAAAAAAGAGTATATTGTCAAATGGGTTACCTCTGTGAGAATATGGGGCTCAGTCCCACTGGGCCCGAGGAACTATAAAGCCTGCTTCAGAACTGCCTCACTAAGAGGTGAGGTGCTGGACTTGGACTCCCAAGACCAAATGTCACCTGTCTAAGGATGCTCTGTGGACATCTCTGCCCCGCGGTCTGCAGCACTGGTAGGATGAGCATGCACCTGAACCGGAGAGATGGGAGGAACGTAGGTGGGTCCAGCAAGCACCGTCCAGTGAGTCTCCAGGGCAAGCTTGAAGAGAGATGTGCACTGACGGCATCTGCTACAAACTGCCAGTCCCACCCAAGGCGCCTGCCTCTGCCGCTGTGTAATTGGTCCAGGCCAGCATATCAGATCTGGGTCAGGGCTAGTCATTCCCTCAGATCTTTGTGAACGTGCACTGAGAGAAGTAAGGCATACCCTCTCCAGGGTCGGAGATGAGCGATGAGAGTTTGGGAGCTGTAGGCAGCTAGGTTTCAGTCATATGGAAGAAGCTGAGATGACAGAATGAGGTTGATCAGCGATGGAGGCGGGGATGAGATATTAGAGGGAGTTCCAGCTGCACTCCAGGCTCTGGTCCTTGAAGTTCATTTTCGTTTACATCTACAAGCCACAATATTTCTTCTTGTACCATGCACGTTCAAACTGGGCTTTCATGACTTGCAACCAGAAAAGTCTTGACTGCTTCTGAACGACCCCCTTTCCAAAATTATCTAGTCCTCGAATCTGCAGTATTTCCTACAAGTCATTCAAAAGAGAGCCACCGTCTTGAATTAAAACATTGCCCCTCCAGGAATCCCCAGCAATGTGCAAATACCCCCAATACATTTAACATAAAAAACCAAGAGGCAAAATCATATCAGGCAACCTAACAACTTTAGAACAGGTAAGCAAAGTTCAGCTGATGTTCAGTCCCACAGGCATGTCCAATTCTTTGTGACCCCATGGACTGCAACACGCCAGGCTTCCCTGTCCGTCACCATCTCCCAGAGCTTGCTCAAATTCATATCCATTGAGTCAGTGATGCCATCCAACCATCTCATCCCCTGTCACCCCAAGTTTAATTGGATCATGTCTAAACTGACAAATGGTTCTAAGGGCATCAGTTAAATCTATGACTCAAGGCATTTTATCATTACCTTCTGTGTAAAACTTTCAGATTTCTAAAGAAATGGGCACATTAATTTGAAAGACAGGCACCAAGGGCATTTCCTGGTGTCCAATGGTTAGAACCCCTTTCACTGCTGAGGCCTAGGACTGATTCCTGGAGTGGGAGCTAGGATCCCACAAGCTGTGCATCACGACCAAATACATAATAAACATAAAGTAAAAAGTAAAAAGCATTGAGAATGGAAAATCAAAGTTGGACAGTGTAAAATCACTGTAAAATAGAAACAGCTCTGTGATAAGATTGATAAGCTCTCCAGGATATACTGTGTTAGTTTTTACTCAAGAAAGAGGAGTAACAGGAATATGTTACATAAATAAATATTGAAAGGTCTTCCAAGAAACAAAAGTGGCTAACAAAAGGGGTTGCTGCTGCTGCTGCTGCTAAGTCACTTCAGTCGTGTCTGACTCTGTGTGACCCCATAGACGGCAGCCCACCAGGCTCCCTCATCCCTGGGATTCTCCAGGCAAGAATACTGGAGTGGGTTGCCATTTCCTTCTCCAATGCATGAAAGAGAAAAGTGAAAGTGAAGTCGCTCAGTCTGTCCGACTGTTAGCGACCCCATGGACTGCAGCCCACCAGGCTACTCCGTCCATTGGATTTTCCAGGCAAGAGTACTGGGGTGGGGTGCCATTGCCTTCCCCGACAAAAGGGGTTACCTAGGGGGAGCTGTGTGGACAGGACAGGACAGGCGAGGAACAAGGCTCCTCAAGGTATGCACACTCTTACATATGCTTTGATTTTATGTGCATGTCTTAAACTCAGATTCTCAAACTGAGGTTCAAAATATAATAAAGTTGACCTACTTTTCCCAAGAGCTGAAGTGAACAGCACAGAACTCCAGAAATGAACCACTGACAAGCTAACTGACGCTGACCCAGACAAGACAGCTGCATCTAACAAAGACTCAGGAATAATCCGCCTACCTCAAAACCAAAGGGCTTTAAAAAATCAAAGGATTTTTTAAAACTTCATGCCTCTCATTTTGAAAGAAGAACTAATGATGTCAAGCACACAGGAACCTTCAACCTAGGAAACTTAGGAAAATGCTGTGAAGAAAGGAAAAGATTTGCATTTTCTCCTTAATGTTGAAAGAGGGAAAAAATAGCGAAAGACGAAAATACAGGGGTAAATAAGGTAAAAATGTGAGAAGTCCACACAGTGCAGGGCTAAGTGTCTTTTTCATGAGGGCATTCATCTGGAAATCATTTCTTGCATTGATTCAGACATGTCTTGATTAATACAAAGCAAAATCTATGAATGGGATAGTGATACAATCTGAATAATTCAATAAATTTTTCACTTATTAACTCCAATTCCAGAAATCCATGGATATTAAAGTTAATTAATGTATATAAAAGCTTTTTGGGAAAAAAATGGAGACTACTATAAAAAGATTACTTTTTAAGTTAAAAAATCATTTTTAAAATTTGGAATGTTTCCTGATTTGTATCTGAGACAGTAATATTATTTCATTCTTATGATGTAAATGAAGAGAGTTAATCAAAATGAATATTTCTTAACTAATAAGAATGCTTGTTTTCATGTTTGCAGCAAAAGTGTGTCATAAATAATCGCTCATTGCTATCATGTCATTAGGATTTGGTGTTTAAATGAGAATGGTGAGAGTTGAAATATAGAAAATGTAGACCAGAATAGGAGATAAATGGGTAGTCAGCAGACAGGCATAAGGAAGAGCATTAGGGGACAGAGCTGACTGAGCCTGTTCAGTTCTAAGAATCAGGCCCAGGGCCCGGTGTCGCGGAAAGTGAGTGAACGCGCCAGCCCGAGGGTGTACGCATGCACGCAGCAGCTGCAGAGCACCTGACCCGTCCGCGGAGGGCAGAGCGTTCAACCCCGGCTCTTTACCTGGGCTCCGGCTTTCTATGTCCTCACTTTTCTTTCCAAGAAGAGATGGAAATCTGGATTTTTATGTGAACTCAATGGCCAACGCTAAAGAAGGCTGTAACCGGTAACAGACTCAGGCATCCAGTTCTGTGGGGAGTCTGAAAATGATAGTGACTTATATGAAATCAGCCTTTTACCATAAATAAGATATGAGATGGCTGGATGGCATCACGGACTCGATGGACGTGAGTCTGAGTGAACTCCGAGAGATGGTGATGGACAGGGAGGCCTGGCGTGCTGCGATTCATGGGGTCGCAAAGAGTTGGACACGGCTGAGCGACTGAACTGAACTGAACTGCACTGTTGAATACTGTGAGAGTGTATCTTATACGTCCACCTGATGGGGTCCTGCAGTGAGCAGATGCTTGACCCAGTGTGGCCCTGGGGGCTTCTGTGAGGCTGCCTTTTGAAGACACTCACTGCAGGTCGCTGAGGAAAGCAGACGGTCCTCCCTCGTGTGGGTGAGCCTCATCGAATCAGTCAACAGCCTGGGATGAGCAGATGCTCTCCCAAGTGAGCGAGGAGTCCCTCTGCCTGAGGACCCTCTCCCTGGGACACAGGCTTTTCCCTGAAGAAACACCAGTCTATTCTCGGTCTGGAGCTGGCAGCTAACCCTGCCCATCTGGAGAGACTTCAGCCTCCAGCATCACATGGGCCATTTCTTCACATGTCGTGTGTATCCTGTGTGTGTCCGAGATATCAAGTGGCTCTGTTTCTCAGGAGGAGTGTGACTAATACCAAGGCTTCAGGTGCACGCGGCCCTGTGCAGTTCCGGAGAGGGTCACAGAGAGAATCCCTATGCCTGCTTCTTTGCACATTTGCTCATTCCAAGTAACAGTCTTCAGTGAAATTCACCCAGTATCTGCACATTCAAGAGGTGGTTGTACTTTAAATTTCTCGTTCAAGGCATTTCTTTCAGAAAGAAATTTTCTTTTTAGTGGAACTCACTTTCTTAGAATTTATTTGTCCTTTTGTCTCTAGTTTGATAGTTACTATTTGATATTTTCTAGTTTGATAGTTACCATTCTACACAAAACCTGAAGGAAAAGCTCCTGCCTTTCTGTCCTGGGCGGTGCTCCATAAATGCTCTGCACATAGTAGGTGCTCACAGACTTCTGCGGAAGGGATGCGCGAACAACAAAAACTCCAAAATTCAAGTGAGGTGGATTTATTTTTGCAGCTACAGGTAAATCAGAAAATTGCTCACTTCTGGAAGCTGTCTCTAGAGGTATGACTACATTTTGAAACAGATATATTTAAGCCTCATTGTATACATTCATTCTTTTCAGAACTGAGACTCATTTGCTGCCACATCTTAAGTAAATTGTGAACTGAAAATATAGCTCTCAAGGAGCTTATGTACAAAATATCAAATGTAGGCCCCGGCTGGGGGACAGGAGGCAGGATCTTTGCACTGTCTCCCTGGTTTGGCTTCTGCACTGCTCATGACAGAGCTCAAATGGCAAAGTTTCACTTATCATGAAGGGATTGTTTTCATTTGTTTCTTTTCATAGTGTTTTTTACCCAAGAACACAGCCACTGTGACCCTGGGAAAGCGTTTGGTTTGCATGTTGAAAGGATCCTCATCAGCCTTCTCAGGTGGTGATGCCTCCTTTCCTGGGCCTTCTCAGTCCAAGACCCCTGGGCATTTCACTACCAGATGATTTTTCAAAATTACCAGCATGACATACGCTCATACACGCCCTCCAGGCCCCCCCCCACACTTACGCTCATACACGCCCTACAGGCCCCCCACACTCTTTCCCGCATACACACCTGTCTCTTATGCCAGCTGGGAAGCACCATACTTCATGAGAATAAGAACTTCCCAGGCGGTGCTACTGGTAAGGAAGCTGCCTGCTAAGGCAGGAGACCTGGGTTCCATCCCTGGGTTGGGAAGATCCTTCAGAGCAAGAAATGGCAACCCACTCCAGTATTCTTGGCTGGAGAAATCCATGGACAGAGGAGCCTGGTGGGCTGCAGTCCATGGGGCCACAGAGGGTCAGACATGGCTAAGCGACTGAAAACACGCATTACCTTACCAGAATAGAAAGGAAGGGGGGNGGTTGGGAAGATCCTTCAGAGCAAGAAATGGCAACCCACTCCAGTATTCTTGGCTGGAGAAATCCATGGACAGAGGAGCCTGGTGGGCTGCAGTCCATGGGGCCACAGAGGGTCAGACATGGCTAAGCGACTGAAAACACGCATTACCTTACCAGAATAGAAAGGAAGGGGGGCCCTGTCTTGGTCATTTGGGGTCTGGATTACGTCTCTTAGGAAGGGGTGGGGAGAGATTGGTGCTCACTGACAACAATGGCTAGCACGTCATCAAGATGAACTTCTGAATGGAAGGATTTTTCTAACAGTGGTTTCCGTGGTACTTGCATTGTTTCTTCATGGCTGCTGCTGCTGCTAAGTCACCTCAGTCGTGTCCGACTCTGCCACCCCATAGACCACAGCCCACCAGGCTCCCCCGTCCCTGGGATTCTCCTGATGGACAGGGAGGCCTGGCGTGCTGCGATTCATGGGGTCGCAGAGTCGGACACGACTGCGCGACTGAACTGAACTGAACTGAACAACAATGGCTAGCACATCATCATGATGAACTTCTGAATGGAAGGATTTTTCTAACAGTGGTTTCCGTGGTACTTACATTGTTTCTTCATGACTGCTGCTGCTGCTAAGTCACCTCAGTCGTGTCCGACTCTGCGACCCCATAGACCGCAGCCCACCAGGCTCCCCCGTCCCTGGGATTCTCCAGGCAAGAACACAGCTAGACCCGTATTTATTTCTGGTCCACATGTTGTCTTTTTAAATTTATTTATTTTTAATCGGAGGATAGTTGTTTTACAAGTTGTGCTGGTTTCTGCCATACATCAGTGTGACTCAGCCACAGATATACCCATGTCCCCTCTCTTGAACTTTCCTCCCACCCCGCACCACATCCTACCCCTCTAGGTTGCCACAGTCATGGTGCTTAGATTTTAAACCTTCTCTTATTATTAGTCACTTTCTTACGTGACAGTCAAAATAAACTTTTTTTTTTTTTTTTGCCTGAATGCCTCCTTTTGGGTCATTCTGAAAACTGAAAGATGTAATTTTTGGACAACCTTGTGTATGTGTGTTTGAGCATATTTGTCTTTTCTTAAAAGTACCTTCATTGTATCATAGGTAAAGACTTCTTTGTAGGATTTTTATAATAACCCATATGTATATTCTCCAAGTTGTTTTGTACTTGAATCCTACTATTAATCCTACTATTATGTTTCTGCCCAAACAAGGTGATTACTTGTATAATGGAAATAGCTCACCCATTTGTCTAGACTAGCTACAACCCCTTTGTGAGTTTTTTTGGCTATCAAAAGAGAATTTTGAAAATGTCTAGCATAAGTATTGTTTTAGGTTGATTTCCTTATGTCGTACAACTGAAAAGCAGTTTTTTTTTTAACATTGTTGATCCCAAAACAGATGTCCTAAGAGTTGTCTTATTCTACTTTGACCTCCCATGTTATTTATGACTCAATTCTAGCCAACACTTAACTCTTTAGGTACCAC
>SJYX01012876.1:313453-331352 GCA_006410675.1 Oreotragus oreotragus | reverse complement strand
GGGCAGGAGGAGAAGGGGACGACCGAGGATGAGATGGCTGGATGGCATCACGGACTCGATGGACGTGAGTCTGAGTGAACTCCGGGAGATGGTGATGGACAGGGAGGCCTGGCGTGCTGCGATTCATGGGGTCGCAAAGAGTCGGACACGACTGAGTGACTGAACTGAACTGAACTTGGATGTATAATCCGTGTTGATTAACAGGAGTTATGGGGTGGGACTGTCATGGCAGTGGGAGGACAGGCCATGTTAAGCAATAAATTTTGATAAGAATAGTATTGTTCAAATAGTAACAGGGACAGGAACCTCACATCATCTGTTCTGCCTAATCCCCCTCAAAACAGCACATTCTGTAAGTATTTTCAGAGGTGAACATTTTAAGTTGCAGTTTCTCCTTTTTAGGGAATCAACTGGTTCATATGTATTATATTTAATTTTGAAAAATTATCAGCCTCTCTAGAAATTCTAGGTGATTATTCGAAGTCTATGAAGAACCCATTTAGCTTTGGAAAATATTTTAATCAAGTTCTAGATTTGTTAATTAGTAAAACAATAGACAAGATCAGTGCAGGGTTCTTTCCTTTCTTAATATTTAAATCAAAATGAGGCACACTAGCAAAGTGTTTTCATCATGTGATTTATGAATGCTGAAAAAATAATGAGTTAAAAAAAAAACTCTATATAGGATAACGGTATCCTGTTTTTTTCACAAGTGTTAGACATGGAAATTCTCCAGAGATAATTTAATAATTTGTAGCACTGCTCTTATTTACTCTCTTAAATAGAAATACTTGTCCCATGTCTCCTTCCCCATGAAAAGATGAAGTATATACTTTAAAGCCTGTATAAAATGTGTGTGAGTGGAGAAGGGAGGACATAATATTAGATTATACAGTACTATAACTGTGCCTGATAGATTTTTAATTTTTCCCCCTGAATCTACTGTTTTCTTTCAAAAGATAGATTTCTCAGAGTTTCAGCTGGTACCTTCACTAAATAAATCATTGCAGATTTTAACCAATTTTACTAGTTGTTTAATTGAATAGATTGTGGGACAAGACATTCTTTCACATGTTCTTTTGAAAATTTCGCAACTTTTTACGTAAAATACAATAGTCTTCTTTAATATAAGCATTTATAGGAAAGAGTTAAAGCAAACATTTCAAGAGTAATCCAGAAGTTACCTTTCAGAATCTTTCCTTGCACTTTTAAAATTCATTGAGTTTTTTTGAATTTATAGTGGCACAGCTAGATTCCAACAACTGCAAAAATAGTTAAATAAAGTGGGAATTTTGTAAACAAGTAAAGTTATTATTCATTCTGTACCACACTACAAATGTGGGAGGACATGTCAAATGATAAATTAGGCATGAACTGTTTTAATCTGTAAACTGAACATTTTAGCAAATGGCTTGCATTTGTAATTAGTTTTTACGGTCATTGGAGAGTGTTTCTTTTCAAACAGTGACAGGAAATTGATCAGTTTTGGTTGTCATAGCAACCAAAAGAGTTCCATTGCTTCTGTATTAGTCTATTATGCTATATACACGTGTTGAGATACATTTATGAACTATAAACTACTCAATAATGCAAAAGAGGTTGGGATGAGGACATGCCAAACTGACAAAAGTCCAAATTAATGGTTCAGTGGTTGCCATGACATTTCTTTTACAAAGCAAATGATGTCTGGAAAAAATTCTGAAAATTAGATGAAAATGCAAATCTTTTTATGACAGTATGTGGCTGTCACATTTATAATAACAGACAATAATTGATGATTTATGAGATGACACCATAGCAACAAAGTCTTTCATCACTGGCACCCCTAGGTTACTTTTATATCAGGGCTTGCTGGTACCTGTGAAAAGTATCCAACATGACATACAAGAAAGTCTACTCCTCTCTTAATCCATTCAGTTCAGTTCAGTTCAGTCGCTCAGTCGTGTCTGGCTCTTTGTGACCACATGAATCAGCATGCCAGGCCTCCCTGTCCATCACCAACTCCCGGAGTTCACGCAAACTCATGTCCATCAAGTCGGTGATGCCATCCAGCCATCTCGTCCTTTGTTGTCCCCTTCTCCTCCTGCCCCCAATCCCTCCCAGCATCACCAACTCCCGGAGCTGTCTCTTATACACATCTAGACATGGAAATTCTCCAGAGATAATTTAATAATTTGTAGCACTGCTCTTATTTACTCTCTTAAATAGAAATACTTGTCCCATGTCTCCTTCCCCATGAAAAGATGAAGTATATACTTTAAAGCCTGTATAAAATGTGTGTGAGTGGAGAAGGGAGGACATAATATTAGATTATACAGTACTATAACTGTGCCTGATAGATTTTTAATTTTTCCCCCTGAATCTACTGTTTTCTTTCAAAAGATAGATTTCTCAGAGTTTCAGCTGGTACCTTCACTAAATAAATCATTGCAGATTTTAACCAATTTTACTAGTTGTTTAATTGAATAGATTGTGGGACAAGACATTCTTTCACATGTTCTTTTGAAAATTTCGCAACTTTTTACGTAAAATACAATAGTCTTCTTTAATATAAGCATTTATAGGAAAGAGTTAAAGCAAACATTTCAAGAGTAATCCAGAAGTTACCTTTCAGAATCTTTCCTTGCACTTTTAAAATTCATTGAGTTTTTTTGAATTTATAGTGGCACAGCTAGATTCCAACAACTGCAAAAATAGTTAAATAAAGTGGGAATTTTGTAAACAAGTAAAGTTATTATTCATTCTGTACCACACTACAAATGTGGGAGGACATGTCAAATGATAAATTAGGCATGAACTGTTTTAATCTGTAAACTGAACATTTTAGCAAATGGCTTGCATTTGTAATTAGTTTTTACGGTCATTGGAGAGTGTTTCTTTTCAAACAGTGACAGGAAATTGATCAGTTTTGGTTGTCATAGCAACCAAAAGAGTTCCATTGCTTCTGTATTAGTCTATTATGCTATATACACGTGTTGAGATACATTTATGAACTATAAACTACTCAATAATGCAAAAGAGGTTGGGATGAGGACATGCCAAACTGACAAAAGTCCAAATTAATGGTTCAGTGGTTGCCATGACATTTCTTTTACAAAGCAAATGATGTCTGGAAAAAATTCTGAAAATTAGATGAAAATGCAAATCTTTTTATGACAGTATGTGGCTGTCACATTTATAATAACAGACAATAATTGATGATTTATGAGATGACACCATAGCAACAAAGTCTTTCATCACTGGCACCCCTAGGTTACTTTTATATCAGGGCTTGCTGGTACCTGTGAAAAGTATCCAACATGACATACAAGAAAGTCTACTCCTCTCTTAATCCATTCAGTTCAGTTCAGTTCAGTCGCTCAGTCGTGTCTGGCTCTTTGTGACCACATGAATCAGCATGCCAGGCCTCCCTGTCCATCACCAACTCCCGGAGTTCACGCAAACTCATGTCCATCAAGTCGGTGATGCCATCCAGCCATCTCGTCCTTTGTTGTCCCCTTCTCCTCCTGCCCCCAATCCCTCCCAGCATCACCAACTCCCGGAGCTGTCTCTTATACACATCTAGACATGGAAATTCTCCAGAGATAATTTAATAATTTGTAGCACTGCTCTTATTTACTCTCTTAAATAGAAATACTTGTCCCATGTCTCCTTCCCCATGAAAAGATGAAGTATATACTTTAAAGCCTGTATAAAATGTGTGTGAGTGGAGAAGGGAGGACATAATATTAGATTATACAGTACTATAACTGTGCCTGATAGATTTTTAATTTTTCCCCCTGAATCTACTGTTTTCTTTCAAAAGATAGATTTCTCAGAGTTTCAGCTGGTACCTTCACTAAATAAATCATTGCAGATTTTAACCAATTTTACTAGTTGTTTAATTGAATAGATTGTGGGACAAGACATTCTTTCACATGTTCTTTTGAAAATTTCGCAACTTTTTACGTAAAATACAATAGTCTTCTTTAATATAAGCATTTATAGGAAAGAGTTAAAGCAAACATTTCAAGAGTAATCCAGAAGTTACCTTTCAGAATCTTTCCTTGCACTTTTAAAATTCATTGAGTTTTTTTGAATTTATAGTGGCACAGCTAGATTCCAACAACTGCAAAAATAGTTAAATAAAGTGGGAATTTTGTAAACAAGTAAAGTTATTATTCATTCTGTACCACACTACAAATGTGGGAGGACATGTCAAATGATAAATTAGGCATGAACTGTTTTAATCTGTAAACTGAACATTTTAGCAAATGGCTTGCATTTGTAATTAGTTTTTACGGTCATTGGAGAGTGTTTCTTTTCAAACAGTGACAGGAAATTGATCAGTTTTGGTTGTCATAGCAACCAAAAGAGTTCCATTGCTTCTGTATTAGTCTATTATGCTATATACACGTGTTGAGATACATTTATGAACTATAAACTACTCAATAATGCAAAAGAGGTTGGGATGAGGACATGCCAAACTGACAAAAGTCCAAATTAATGGTTCAGTGGTTGCCATGACATTTCTTTTACAAAGCAAATGATGTCTGGAAAAAATTCTGAAAATTAGATGAAAATGCAAATCTTTTTATGACAGTATGTGGCTGTCACATTTATAATAACAGACAATAATTGATGATTTATGAGATGACACCATAGCAACAAAGTCTTTCATCACTGGCACCCCTAGGTTACTTTTATATCAGGGCTTGCTGGTACCTGTGAAAAGTATCCAACATGACATACAAGAAAGTCTACTCCTCTCTTAATCCATTCAGTTCAGTTCAGTTCAGTCGCTCAGTCGTGTCTGGCTCTTTGTGACCACATGAATCAGCATGCCAGGCCTCCCTGTCCATCACCAACTCCCGGAGTTCACGCAAACTCATGTCCATCAAGTCGGTGATGCCATCCAGCCATCTCGTCCTTTGTTGTCCCCTTCTCCTCCTGCCCCCAATCCCTCCCAGCATCACCAACTCCCGGAGCTGTCTCTTATACACATCTAGACATGGAAATTCTCCAGAGATAATTTAATAATTTGTAGCACTGCTCTTATTTACTCTCTTAAATAGAAATACTTGTCCCATGTCTCCTTCCCCATGAAAAGATGAAGTATATACTTTAAAGCCTGTATAAAATGTGTGTGAGTGGAGAAGGGAGGACATAATATTAGATTATACAGTACTATAACTGTGCCTGATAGATTTTTAATTTTTCCCCCTGAATCTACTGTTTTCTTTCAAAAGATAGATTTCTCAGAGTTTCAGCTGGTACCTTCACTAAATAAATCATTGCAGATTTTAACCAATTTTACTAGTTGTTTAATTGAATAGATTGTGGGACAAGACATTCTTTCACATGTTCTTTTGAAAATTTCGCAACTTTTTACGTAAAATACAATAGTCTTCTTTAATATAAGCATTTATAGGAAAGAGTTAAAGCAAACATTTCAAGAGTAATCCAGAAGTTACCTTTCAGAATCTTTCCTTGCACTTTTAAAATTCATTGAGTTTTTTTGAATTTATAGTGGCACAGCTAGATTCCAACAACTGCAAAAATAGTTAAATAAAGTGGGAATTTTGTAAACAAGTAAAGTTATTATTCATTCTGTACCACACTACAAATGTGGGAGGACATGTCAAATGATAAATTAGGCATGAACTGTTTTAATCTGTAAACTGAACATTTTAGCAAATGGCTTGCATTTGTAATTAGTTTTTACGGTCATTGGAGAGTGTTTCTTTTCAAACAGTGACAGGAAATTGATCAGTTTTGGTTGTCATAGCAACCAAAAGAGTTCCATTGCTTCTGTATTAGTCTATTATGCTATATACACGTGTTGAGATACATTTATGAACTATAAACTACTCAATAATGCAAAAGAGGTTGGGATGAGGACATGCCAAACTGACAAAAGTCCAAATTAATGGTTCAGTGGTTGCCATGACATTTCTTTTACAAAGCAAATGATGTCTGGAAAAAATTCTGAAAATTAGATGAAAATGCAAATCTTTTTATGACAGTATGTGGCTGTCACATTTATAATAACAGACAATAATTGATGATTTATGAGATGACACCATAGCAACAAAGTCTTTCATCACTGGCACCCCTAGGTTACTTTTATATCAGGGCTTGCTGGTACCTGTGAAAAGTATCCAACATGACATACAAGAAAGTCTACTCCTCTCTTAATCCATTCAGTTCAGTTCAGTTCAGTCGCTCAGTCGTGTCTGGCTCTTTGTGACCACATGAATCAGCATGCCAGGCCTCCCTGTCCATCACCAACTCCCGGAGTTCACGCAAACTCATGTCCATCAAGTCGGTGATGCCATCCAGCCATCTCGTCCTTTGTTGTCCCCTTCTCCTCCTGCCCCCAATCCCTCCCAGCATCACCAACTCCCGGAGCTGTCTCTTATACACATCTAGACATGGAAATTCTCCAGAGATAATTTAATAATTTGTAGCACTGCTCTTATTTACTCTCTTAAATAGAAATACTTGTCCCATGTCTCCTTCCCCATGAAAAGATGAAGTATATACTTTAAAGCCTGTATAAAATGTGTGTGAGTGGAGAAGGGAGGACATAATATTAGATTATACAGTACTATAACTGTGCCTGATAGATTTTTAATTTTTCCCCCTGAATCTACTGTTTTCTTTCAAAAGATAGATTTCTCAGAGTTTCAGCTGGTACCTTCACTAAATAAATCATTGCAGATTTTAACCAATTTTACTAGTTGTTTAATTGAATAGATTGTGGGACAAGACATTCTTTCACATGTTCTTTTGAAAATTTCGCAACTTTTTACGTAAAATACAATAGTCTTCTTTAATATAAGCATTTATAGGAAAGAGTTAAAGCAAACATTTCAAGAGTAATCCAGAAGTTACCTTTCAGAATCTTTCCTTGCACTTTTAAAATTCATTGAGTTTTTTTGAATTTATAGTGGCACAGCTAGATTCCAACAACTGCAAAAATAGTTAAATAAAGTGGGAATTTTGTAAACAAGTAAAGTTATNGTCTGCCTGCAACACAGGAGACCTGGGTTCGATCCCTGGGTTGGGAAGTTCCCCTGGAGAAGGAAATGGCAACCCACTCCAGTATTCTTGCCTGGAGAATCCCAAGGACGGAGGAGCCTAGTGGGTTACAGTTCACGGGGTCGCAAAGAGTCGGACATGACTGAGCGATTTCACTCACTCACTCACTCACTCACTCACTCACTCAACTTTCTTTATAATCCAACTCTCACATCCATACATGACCACAGGAAAAAACATAGCCTTGACTTAATCCATTAGATCTCATTTAATGCAGAGTAGAGGTGTAGTTGAGATTTTGAAATCATCTGACAAAGTGAAAGCTGGCAATGTCTTTGGTTAAAAAGAAAAACTATTAAACTAGTAAGCATGCTCAGTAGCTGAAAATGGACAAATTTGTGTCTGGCACTTAACCATTCAAAGAAAATCTGTAATGCTGCTCTTTTTAAGTTTGAGAACAATCTGTTCTAGTTAATTTCAGTTCAGTTAAGTTGCTCAGTTGTGTCCGACTCTTTGTGACCACATGAATCGCAGCACACCAGGCCTCCCTGTCCATCACCAACTCCCGGAGTTCACNTGAATCCACCACGGGTGTACATGAACTCCCAAACATGAACCCCCCTCCCACCTTCCACCCCACATCATCCTTCCAGATCGAAAGATGATATTTTAATTTGATTTTAATGTTGAAGCTTTTCTAAAAGTGGAATAAGTATATAATTGTATATTCAAGGATGACTTGAATGTGTTTGGTAGACTGAGGAATAATGTTACCATTACTTGGGATCATCTATAAGATTTTCTATTGTAGGTGTTTTAAGATATTGGAAATGTAAAGAATCTTTGCCTTGGTTTTATTATCAATTTATCAAAAGTGAAATTATTAAATATTTGGAAAGTTTCCTAAATTTTTCTGCCACCTCTCTGATTGAAACAAAGGACTAGATAAGATAATCATTTTGAGATCCTGTCAGTGGGATCAGTCAGTCAGTACAGTTGCTCAGTCGTGTCCAACTCTCTGATACCCCATGGACTGCAGCATGCCAGGCCTCCCTATCCATCACCAACTCGCATACTTTGCTCAAACTCGTGTCCATTGAGTTGGTCCATCCAACCATCTCATCCTCTGTCATACCTTTCTCCTCCCACTTTCCCAGCATCAGAGTCTTTTCCATTGAGTCAGTTATTTGTATCAGGTGGCCAAAGTATTGGAGTTTCAGCTTCAACATCAGTCCTTCCAATGAATATTCAAGATTGATNACTCGTGTCCATTGAGTTGGTCCATCCAACCATCTCATCCTCTGTCATACCTTTCTCCTCCCACTTTCCCAGCATCAGAGTCTTTTCCATTGAGTCAGTTATTTGTATCAGGTGGCCAAAGTATTGGAGTTTCAGCTTCAACATCAGTCCTTCCAATGAATATTCAAGATTGATTTCTTTTAGGATTGACTGGTTTCATCTCCTTGCAGTTCAAGGGACTCTCAAGAGTCTTCTCCAACACCACAGTTCAGAAGCATCACTTCTTCAGTGCTCAGCTTGCTTTATAGTCCCATTTCCCCCTCAGTCAGTGTCTCCCATCAGGAAGCTTCCACAAGCCTCTTATTCTTCTCAATGAGAGGGCAGAGAGACTGAAAACTACAATCATAGAGAAAGAAACAATCTAATCACATGGACCACAGCCTTGTCTAACTCAATGAAAAACACATGGTCCACTGGAGAAGGGAATGGCAAACTACTTCACTATTCTTTCCTTGAGAACCCCATGAACAGTATGAAAAGGCAAAAATATAGGAGACTGAAAAATGAACTCCCCAGGTCGGTAGGTGCCCAATATGCTACTGGGGATCAGTGGAGAAATAACTCCAGGAAGAATGAAGAGACAGAGCCAAAACAAAAACAACACCCAGTTGTGGATATGACTGGTGATGGAAGTAAAGTCCAATGCTGTAAAGCGCAATATTGCATAGGAACCTGGAATATTAGGTCAATGAATCAAGGCAAATTGGAAGTGGTCAAACAGGAGATGGCAAGAGTGAACATTGACATTTTAGGAATCAGCGAACTAACATGGACTGGAATGGGTGGATTTAACTCCTATGACCATTATATCTACTATTGTGGGCAAGAATCCCTTAGAAGAAATGCAGTAGCCCTCATAGGGGAAGGCAATGGCACCCCACCCCAGTACTCTTGCCTGGAAAATCCAATGGACGGAGTAGCCTGGTGGGCTGCAGTCCATGGGGTCGCTAACAGTCGCACAGACTGAGCGACTTCACTTTCACTTTTCTCTTTCATGCGTTGGAGAAGGAAATGGCAACCCACTCCAGTATTCTTGCCTGGAGAATCCCGGGGATGGGGGAGCCTGGTGGGCTGCCGTCTATGGGGTCACAGAGTCAGACACAACTGAAGTGACTTAGCAGCAGCAGCAGCAGCCCTCATAGTCAACAAAAGAGTCAGTGGGGTTAGTCTATGATTTGTAAGGAGTTGTAGAAGCATCAAGAATTGGAGATATTGAGTGCAAGATATACTGAAACTATCTAACTTTAAATGACAGGTATATAACAAGCATGCATATAAAAATTAATGAAGGTTTTATACATCAGGCTTTAAAATTATGAATGTAAGGAATTCTCCAGATACTTCTTATATAATTTAAACCTTTCTAAGGAAAAAAATCCATGGTACTCATTTCATTCAGAGGATCAGATAAGCCAAATATATTGAGTAACATCTCTTGTATCTATTTTTTAATATGTTTTACTTATACATTTCCTACAAGGCTTTGGAAGGGATATAAAGTACTTAATTAACTGTTCTCAGAGTCAGTAATTTTGCTCCTTGTTAATTACTTGAAGTTGAGTTTACCATTTAATGTCATAATGATTTGTCTAAGTTTATATAAGAAAATAAGTTAATTTTGATTGTCAATTTTCTTCTAGATGGTGGAGAAATCACAAGAGAACATGTCTTTCATTTAAAATGACACCTGTCTTTGGATCAAGATTTTACTCAGTGATTTGGAATATATTAATACATAAAGTGTAGAACACATTGTCTCTATTTTCTAGGATTTTATAACTTAATTGACCAAGATAATAACTATAGGCATGAATCAACCCGAAAATAAATCCAAAGTACTAAATTGAGAAAGTGTAATGTTATGGTATATATAGATCACAGGTATAAGTAATAAAACTGTTTGTGATAAGGGTAAAAGTCTGAAATCGTTTCATAGAGGATAATAAGTTAGGAAGTAAGAATATTTCAACTTAGACCTTAAATGAATTTGGGACATTTGAATTGTCGGAAAAGTGCTACTCTAGGTTTTGAGAGCCCATATGAACAAAGGCACAGAGATATACATAATCATGGCATATGATAGGAACATTGTAAAATTCTACCAGACTTACACTGAAGGGCTAGCACTGGGGAACAGTGAGAACAGCACTTTGATATTGAATAGTCACCTTATTTGCTTCTCTACCTCTATTGTTGACTGATCTTGAAAATTACTCTGTCCTCCTCAGTGCTGCACACTACTCCCCCTGACACTTGAATAAAATCCAAGTATCTTAACATGACTTTCAAGACTTTTATATCAATGGTTTTCATCTGGAGGTGATTTTGCTCAGATTTGGTGATGTTGCTGATATTTTCCAGTTGTCATACAGAGGGGTGATGCTTGTGGCATGTAGTGGGAAGAAGCCAGGAATGCTGCTAAAATTCTGTAATGCCCAAAAGTGAAAGTGAAAAGCACTCAGTCATGTCCAACTCTTTGCATCCCCATGGACTATATAGTCCATGGAATTCTCCAGGCCAGCACACTGGAATGTGTAGCCTATCCTTTCTCCAGCGGGTCTTCCCAACCCAGGAATTGAACTGGGATATCCTGCATTGCAGGTGGATTCTTTACCAACTGAGCTATCAGGGAAGCCCCCGTGGGGGATGAAGAAAAGTAAATCTGAGAGAGACTGCAAAGGGAGACTTTTCTTACATTGCTAAATGACTTGATGTGGATTGTGACAGGAGAGCCAAAGACGATTTCTACAAACCAGGTAGGCTGAGGGACTAGAAACAGAAATGAGAGAGTTAGGAAGGAAGCTTAATCTTGAGGAGTCAGATAATGAGAATATACTTTCATTGACTTACTGATATCTATATACAGCAGGAAAAATATTGCAGTCTGAGTGAATTTACTAGCTCTGTGTTTATCTAACCTCAGTTTATTTATCTGTAAAATGGGGAGAGTATGAGTACCTACCTAATTGGGTGATTATAAGGATTACATGGGCTCAGTGGTAAAGAATCTCCTGCCAATTCAGGAGACACAGGTTTGATCCCTGGGTTGGGAAGATCCCCTGGAGAAAGGAAAAGCTACCACTCCAGTATTCTTGCCTAGAGAATTCTATGGAAAGAGAAGCCTGATGAGCTATAGTCTATAGGGTCACAAATAATCAGACACAATTTAGTGACTAAACAACAAGTGTTCAGTTCAGTTCAGTTCAGTTGCTCAGTCTTGACTGACTCTTTGTGACCCCATGAACTGCAGCAGGCCAGGCCTCCCTGTCCATCACCAACTGCCGGAATCTACCCAAACCCAGGTCCATTGAGTCGGTGATGCCCTCCAACCATCTCATCCTCTGTTGTCCCCTTCTCCTCCTGCCCTCAATCTTTCCCAGCATCAGGGTCTTTTTAAATGAGTCAGTTCTTCATATGAGGTGGCCAAAGTACTAGAGTTTCAGCTTTAGAATCATTCCTTCCAGTGAACACCCAGGACTGATCTGCTTTAGAATGGACTGGTTAGATCTCCTTGCAGTCCAAGGGACTCTCAAGCATCTTCTCCAACACCACAGTTCAAAAGCATCAATTCTTCCATGTTCAGCTTTCTTTGTAGTCCAACTTTCACATCCACACATGACCACTGGAAAAACCATAGCCTTGACTAGACAGAACTTGTGGACAAAGTAATGTCTCTGCTTTTTAATATGCTGTTTGCTGCTGCTACTGCTGCTGCTAAGTAGCTTCAGTCGTGTCCGACTCTTCGCGACCACATGGACTGCAACCTGCCAGGCTCCTCCATCCATGGGACTTTCCAGGCAAGAGTACTGGAGTAGGTTGCCATTGCCTTCTCTGTAATATGCTGTCTAGGTTGGTCATAACATTCCTTCCAAGGAGTAAGCATCTTTTAATTTCATGACTGCAATCACCATCTGCAGTGATTTTGGAGCCCCCCAAAATAAAGTCAGCCACTGTTTCCCCTGTTTCCCCATCTATTTGCCATGAAGTGATGGGACCAGATGCCATGATCTTCTTTTGAGATTTAAGATATAAAATATCATGTAGGTAAGTGTTCAGAACTAAGTTCAGAAAATACAGCCCAAGAATATTTGAAAAGTTTTGTAGTTACATTATATAACTTAAGAACTTAAGTATAAGATGTTCATTGATGTCTTTCGCACAGAATTTACTTTGATTCAGTGATTCAATAAATTTCTTTGTGCTTAAGGAAGTGTTTTATATTTGTAATTTTTTATATGTGGGCATGATTCCTAGTTGGGTTTCCCTGATAGCTCAGTTACTAAAGAATCTGCCTGCAATGCAGGAGACCCTGGTTCCATTCCTGGGTTGGGAAGATCTTTTGGAGAAGGGATAGGCTACCCACTCTAATATTCGTGTGCTTCCCTTGTTGCTCAGCTAGTAAACAATCTACCTGCAATGCAGAAGACCTGGGTTCGACCCCAGGGTTGGGAAGATCCCCTGGAGAAAGGAAAGGCTACCCACTCCAGTATTCTAGCCTGAAGAATTCCATAGACTGTATAATCCATGGAGTTGTAAAGAGTCGGACATGACTGAGCAACTTTCACTTTCATGATTCCTAGTTGGACCAGCTTTCAGCAACCATTGAATTTAATTGGGACTTCAAGTGCACATCTTAGGGACATATTTTGCCTTTGGTTTACATGTATAAGCAGGGAAATATAATAAATGAGTCTTAACTGAAAGGCTATAATGAAAATACTCTGATTTATAATAACCAGCTCTAATATATAACATCAAAGGACTAGGTGAAGAAGCAGTGTCACTCTAATCTTATAAAAACAGAACCTTTCCAAGTATTCAGTAGCCTTAGTTAAGAGGTGCATAATTAATCAAGTTATTTTTGACATTTGGGATAGTTTCTTTGATGTGATTTACTATTAGGCAGATGCACATATTTCAGAAGAAGCTGATAGTTTCTTCAAAGAATAGAAGGTGGACTTACCAGGATGTTGCATAAATAAGGATCATTGCATGGAAAAATATCATTATTTATTGCACCATGCATGAACTTGCATCAACAAGCAGTGACATTTAGCTGATTCAAAGGTAACTAAAAGAACTAAGGTAATGAGGCAGTATTCCATAAATATCTATCTAAATTTTTGGTTGACTTCCTCAGAATAGGTAAGAGACAAGGGATACAAATAAATGTAATTTCACAAATGTATAAACACATTATAGACAAGAAAACACCCTATTATTGAACTGTTTATTTAAGCAACGTGAGTGATATTTAAACATAGTTAAATTCAACTTCTTGAATTATAAAGGGAAAAGTGCCTTCTATTGTAATTACTCTTCAGTCACTTCCTCCATGTACCCTTCTTGAAGGGAAGGGAACAAAATATATATATATATACACTCCTCCTTCTCTAAAGTCTTCTTATAGTCTTTGTNTGACCCCATGAACTGCAGCACACCAGGCCTCCCTGTCCATCACCAACTGCCGGAATCTACCCAAACCCAGGTCCATTGAGTCGGTGATGCCCTCCAACCATCTCATCCTCTGTTGTCCCCTTCTCCTCCTGCCCTCAATCTTTCCCAGCATCAGGGTCTTTTTAAATGAGTCAGTTCTTCATATGAGGTGGCCAAAGTACTAGAGTTTCAGCTTTAGAATCATTCCTTCCAGTGAACACCCAGGACTGATCTGCTTTAGAATGGACTGGTTAGATCTCCTTGCAGTCCAAGGGACTCTCAAGCATCTTCTCCAACACCACAGTTCAAAAGCATCAATTCTTCCATGTTCAGCTTTCTTTGTAGTCCAACTTTCACATCCACACATGACCACTGGAAAAACCATAGCCTTGACTAGACAGAACTTGTGGACAAAGTAATGTCTCTGCTTTTTAATATGCTGTTTGCTGCTGCTACTGCTGCTGCTAAGTAGCTTCAGTCGTGTCCGACTCTTCGCGACCACATGGACTGCAACCTGCCAGGCTCCTCCATCCATGGGACTTTCCAGGCAAGAGTACTGGAGTAGGTTGCCATTGCCTTCTCTGTAATATGCTGTCTAGGTTGGTCATAACATTCCTTCCAAGGAGTAAGCATCTTTTAATTTCATGACTGCAATCACCATCTGCAGTGATTTTGGAGCCCCCCAAAATAAAGTCAGCCACTGTTTCCCCTGTTTCCCCATCTATTTGCCATGAAGTGATGGGACCAGATGCCATGATCTTCTTTTGAGATTTAAGATATAAAATATCATGTAGGTAAGTGTTCAGAACTAAGTTCAGAAAATACAGCCCAAGAATATTTGAAAAGTTTTGTAGTTACATTATATAACTTAAGAACTTAAGTATAAGATGTTCATTGATGTCTTTCGCACAGAATTTACTTTGATTCAGTGATTCAATAAATTTCTTTGTGCTTAAGGAAGTGTTTTATATTTGTAATTTTTTATATGTGGGCATGATTCCTAGTTGGGTTTCCCTGATAGCTCAGTTACTAAAGAATCTGCCTGCAATGCAGGAGACCCTGGTTCCATTCCTGGGTTGGGAAGATCTTTTGGAGAAGGGATAGGCTACCCACTCTAATATTCGTGTGCTTCCCTTGTTGCTCAGCTAGTAAACAATCTACCTGCAATGCAGAAGACCTGGGTTCGACCCCAGGGTTGGGAAGATCCCCTGGAGAAAGGAAAGGCTACCCACTCCAGTATTCTAGCCTGAAGAATTCCATAGACTGTATAATCCATGGAGTTGTAAAGAGTCGGACATGACTGAGCAACTTTCACTTTCATGATTCCTAGTTGGACCAGCTTTCAGCAACCATTGAATTTAATTGGGACTTCAAGTGCACATCTTAGGGACATATTTTGCCTTTGGTTTACATGTATAAGCAGGGAAATATAATAAATGAGTCTTAACTGAAAGGCTATAATGAAAATACTCTGATTTATAATAACCAGCTCTAATATATAACATCAAAGGACTAGGTGAAGAAGCAGTGTCACTCTAATCTTATAAAAACAGAACCTTTCCAAGTATTCAGTAGCCTTAGTTAAGAGGTGCATAATTAATCAAGTTATTTTTGACATTTGGGATAGTTTCTTTGATGTGATTTACTATTAGGCAGATGCACATATTTCAGAAGAAGCTGATAGTTTCTTCAAAGAATAGAAGGTGGACTTACCAGGATGTTGCATAAATAAGGATCATTGCATGGAAAAATATCATTATTTATTGCACCATGCATGAACTTGCATCAACAAGCAGTGACATTTAGCTGATTCAAAGGTAACTAAAAGAACTAAGGTAATGAGGCAGTATTCCATAAATATCTATCTAAATTTTTGGTTGACTTCCTCAGAATAGGTAAGAGACAAGGGATACAAATAAATGTAATTTCACAAATGTATAAACACATTATAGACAAGAAAACACCCTATTATTGAACTGTTTATTTAAGCAACGTGAGTGATATTTAAACATAGTTAAATTCAACTTCTTGAATTATAAAGGGAAAAGTGCCTTCTATTGTAATTACTCTTCAGTCACTTCCTCCATGTACCCTTCTTGAAGGGAAGGGAACAAAATATATATATATATACACTCCTCCTTCTCTAAAGTCTTCTTATAGTCTTTGTTGTGTATCATTCATATTTATTACTTTTTTCAGTTTATTAAAAAAACATTTATTGAGAACCTATATGTGCCAGGTACTGTTCTAGGTAGCTGACATAACAGTTATGAACAAAGTAGAAAAAAGAAAAGCTCTACATACATGGAACTTATGTTTTAGTGGGTGGAGACAGACAACAAATAAGATAAGCTAGTAAAATGTATATTATATTATTTTGCAATAATAAACACTAAAGAGAAAAAAGATGAAAAGGGAGATTTGAAATTTAAGAAAGAAGAAAATTGAAAATTTGGATAAGGTGACCAGGGAAATGTTTTCTCAGTTGATTTTTGAGGAAAGACCTGAAGATGTGATGAAACCAGTCATGTGGATATCTGGGGGAAGAATCCTCCAGGCACAAGGAATAGTAAGCACAAAAGCCTTCAGGCAGGGGCTTTGACTGAGTTCTCCAAAGAGCAAGAAGTGCAGTGTGGCTGGAGTGGAGTAAAAGATGGGACCAGTGGTAAGAGATTAGATGAAAGAGGAGACAAGTGAGTAGAATATGTAGAGTCTTGCTTTATACTTAAAAAAAAATAATTTTATTTATTTTTGGCTGTGTTGGGTCCTCGTGGCAGCACAGACTTTTTCTAGTTGTGATTGAGGGCTATAGTGCACAAGCTTCTCATTGTGGTGGTTTATTTTGTTGTGGAGCATGGGCTCTATGGCACATGGGCTTCAGTAGTTGTAGCCTGGGCAAAGGCTCAATACTTGTGGCAAATAGGCTTAGTTGCTCTGAGGCATGTGGGATCTTCTTGGACCAGGGATCGAACCTGTGTCTCCTACATTGGCAGGCAGATCCTTTACCACTGTGTCACCAGGGAAGCCCCTGCTTTTAATTTTAAGGAAGTGAGAAGCCATTGAAGGGTTTTGAAAAGAGGAGTGTCATGCTATTACTTAAGTTTTAATAGAATTACTCTGTGGAAAGATCTTGTCTACTAAGATATTTAACCAAGGATTAAAACAATATATATATAGTCAGAGAATGGTCCAGGTATCTACAATATTCAAGAGATTAAAAAGAATGACCTATAAATCAGTAGATGAGTCTAAAGAGAAGACTATTTGATTAATCTTTTGATACCATGTGACTCAAAGCTGAATGTTTATAGAAAAAGTAGAAATGACCTTGAAGCAATAATGAGGAACAAGGAAGACACCTTTACCTTAGGCCCAATAGTATGAAATGTGTGAAGAGTAAGCAGCCAACACTTGAGTAGGTCCATATATTTTAACCACGTAATAAAACCTTTAACTAGTGGTTCTATGTAAGTCTTGTCCAACTCTTTGTGACTCCATGGACTGTAGCACACCAGGCTACCCTGTTCATGGGATTCTCCAGGCAAGAATACTGGAATGGGTAGCTATTTCTTCCCTGTTGGCTCAGATGGTAAAACATCTGCCTGCTATGCAGGAGACCTGGGTTTGATTCCTGGGTCAGGAAGATCCCTGGGAAGGGAATGGTAACCTACTGCAGTATTCTTGCCTAAAAAATCTCATGGACAAAGGAATCCATGGAGTCACAAAGAGTTGGACACACTGAGCAACTAACATACACATACACAAACACACACACACGTAGGTCTTATACACACTTCAAGTCCTACAAATAAGACTGAATAAAAGTGTGGAAATGCACAGGTCTCCAGATTATGTAGTTAAATGTATAATATGTACACTTACCTCACTGCATTTGTAAACTCCTGGGGACAAGGGCAAGGTCATTGTTCAGGAAGTTCTTTGTAAGAGAAAGAAAACTTCACACATAGTTGTCTTTTAAAATAATGACTCAGGAAATTCCCTGGCAGTTCAGTTGTTAGAACTCCATGCTTCCACTCCTGGGCACCCTGGTTTGATCCCTGGCCAGGGAACTAAGGTCCTGCAAGCCACATGGTACAGCCAAAAAAAAAAAAAAAAAAAAAAAACAAAAAAAAAAAAAGAA
>SJYX01012876.1:281513-313345 GCA_006410675.1 Oreotragus oreotragus | reverse complement strand
AAAAAAAAAAAAAAAAAAAAAAAAAAAAAGCAAAAATACAAAATGATCAATCATAATATCCTTGGTGTATTCTTCATAGGACAAAGTTGCTTTAAAAAAGTATTAGTAGTGTAGATCACAATAGATTGCCAAAAAGAGAGAAAATAAAGTTCTTTTATGACAGAATGAAGTCACATAAGCATACAGAGAACCTTGAGAAAGAAAAAAAAAGTACTTTTGCCATGAGTTATTCAAGCAATTAAAAGTAAATATAAAAATATTTTCTGTTACTTATGGCAATATGAGCCTGAAGCAAGTTTGAGTAATAAGACATGTCATATGTAGGGTTTATTGTTTCTTCTTAAATAGGGGAATGCTTTATCCAAAGAACACTGAGTTTTTATAGCAAGGGAAAATAACAGGAATAACATTACGAAAAGTAACACTAATATGTGGTGTTGACAGTACTGTAAGTTTAATTAAGAAGTCTGTTAAAGGTGTTGATAATGAAACTGGCATGATTTTAGTTTGTGTTATGTTGGCCTCATTAAAACATAGACATAATTTATGTTATTTCAGAAATGCTAATATATGCCTATAATATATGAGAGAATGACTAATCCCTATAATAAACTTTGAGGTGACTGCTGCTGCTGCTGCTAAGTCACTTCAGTCGTGTCCGACTCTGTGTGACCCCATAGACGGCAGCCCACCAGGCTCCCCCATCCCTGGGATTCTCCAGGCAAGAATACTGGAGTGGGTTGCCATTTCCTTCTCCAATGCATGAAAGAGAAAAGTGAAAGTGAAGTCGCTCAGTCTGTGTGACTGTTAGCGACCCCATGGACTGCAGCCCACCAGGCTACTCCGTCCATTGGATTTTCCAGACGAGAGTACTGGGGTGGGGTGCCATTGCCTTCCCCGGAGGTGACTGCTAGGAAAAATATATTCCAGATTTTCACCTAAGTTCTTATGTCAGAAGCAGATATACATCCCTATTTTTGAAGTGTCTGCAGAGAACAGTGTGCATATATGGTTAATGGTCTAAGTTTTTAGATACAAGTTTTTTTTTTTTTAAACTAATTAGAGTTACTTACTCTGGATTTTTTAAAAATGAAAACTTCCTATATGAACAACTTTAAAGACCTAAAAGGGAAATATAGAGGAGGGGAAATGCATGTAAATCAACTCATGAAACACAAACTTTAGAATTAGTGTCAGGCTGGATTAATTGTTTTTCTTCTTTTATTGGCATAGAGTAAAGCTCTTTGAACACAGAAAATTGAATAACATGATTTATTCTGAAAAGTTTTAGTTAATATGATAATGTAATAATCAGCTAAAACAGTGCATTCATCTATTCATTTATCAACAGTATTGAGAACTGATAATATTGTGCTAGGTTCAGGAAACAAAGCTTGGAACATTGGAAATCTAATTAGGAAGATAATATAGCAAAATTGAATGAGCATGACCGACCTGAATTTATATCCCCAGCTCTGCCGTTTTTTTATGACCTTTTTGCCAGTTACATAATCTTGTCTAGCCTCAGTTTTCTTATTTATAGAAAAGGATAATAATATTTTCTATGAAACTGCTTTGTTGTGGGAATATATGATGCATGTAAAGTATCTGTCTTTCAGTACTCCACCTACAAAAGTTGGTTTTCTCCTTATATTTCAATTCATTGTCTGTGATTACAAACATGACATGATAAGTACAGACAAAAGTTTTGAGGAGAGAGAGATCACAGTGGCCTACAGTACTTTGTGACTCCACAGATGAGGGAATGACACTGAATTTTGTTTGAATGTTGAATTGTATTGTTAATGGTTGAGGAAGAGCTGTTAATGGTTGAGGAAGAGTTGTTAATGGTTGAGGAAGAGCTTCTAAATAAAGGTACACTGTACTCAAAACTGCAGAGAAAGGAAGGGAGACAAGTTAATTTGTTTTTAAATGAAGTATAATTGATTTACAATGTTGTATTAGTTTCTGGTGTAAGAGCAATGTGATTCACTTATATATACATATATATAAATATATATACTATTTCATATTTTCCATTATGGCTTATTACAGGACATTAAATACAGTTCCTTGTGCTATACAGTAGGATCTTGTTGTTTATTTTATATACAGTAGCTTGTATCTGCTAGCCCCAAACCTGCATTTTATGCCGCCCCAACACCCTTTCCCATTTTTTGGTAACCATAAATTTCTTTTCTATATGAGTATACTTTTATTTTTAAAATAAACTTATTTGTTTCATATTTTAGATTCAACATATAAGTGATCACACCATATTTGTCTTTCTTTTTCTGACTTCACTTAGTATGATTATCTCATAGTTCATCCATGTTGCTGCAAATGACATTATTTCATTCTTTTTATGGTTAATACATGTAAAAGCTCTATACAGTCAACAAAAACAAGACCAGGAGCTGACTGTGGCTCAGATCATGAACTCCTTGCTGCGATTCATGGAGTCGCAAAGAGTTGGACACGACTGAGTGACTGAAGTGACTGACTGACTGAGTAATCAGATGAAATTCTATTTTACTACCACCAGGTTGACAGAAAGATAGAAGTCTGATAGTATCAAGTGTTGGCACGGATACTGGGGGAAAGGAATGGTCATACAACACTGGTAGAAGTGATCTTGGTATGACATTGCAAGGAGCAATCTAGAATTTAGTAAAATTGCCGGTATCATGTGATATTGCAGTTCCATGTTCGGGTGTGTCTCTCCTGAGAAGGCCTACATGTATATACAAGGAGGATGTTCACTGCGGCTTTCAGTTTTAGTAGCAGAAAACTGAAAACAACTGAAATGTCCATCAGGAGGAGAATGGATGAATGATACGTAAAATGCATGACTTTGGAGAGAGCTCAAAAGTTTAATGTTGAGTTTTTAAAAACTAGATGGCAGAGTTATATGCAGAGTGTGATACCAAATGTGTAAAATCAACTCCTCCCCCCAAATACTGTATTTTTGTGATTATGTGTATAGATCAAGGAAGTGTTTTTAAAATGGACCAGAAGGGTGCACACCGGATTCTTGAGTATGGGTACCTTTGGGAGGCAGAGGAGGTCAGTGGGAGGTGTGGTTTTAGCACGGTGATGCTGGTCAAGTGGATAAAGAGCTAGTGGGAGGAAAAGGCATATCTGCGTGGTCTGCGGTAGGTGAGGATAACACTTTCCAGGATATCTGAGGTGAAAGACTCAAGGGAGAGGTTTGGAAGGAAGGGAAGGAAAAGGGGAAGTTATTTNGTGTAAAATCAACTCCTCCCCCCAAATACTGTATTTTTGTGATTATGTGTATAGATCAAGGAAGTGTTTTTAAAATGGACCAGAAGGGTGCACACCGGATTCTTGAGTATGGGTACCTTTGGGAGGCAGAGGAGGTCAGTGGGAGGTGTGGTTTTAGCACGGTGATGCTGGTCAAGTGGATAAAGAGCTAGTGGGAGGAAAAGGCATATCTGCGTGGTCTGCGGTAGGTGAGGATAACACTTTCCAGGATATCTGAGGTGAAAGACTCAAGGGAGAGGTTTGGAAGGAAGGGAAGGAAAAGGGGAAGTTATTTTAAAAAAAAAATAAATTGAAGGCGAGGAATCAGCGGCAAACAGTGAAAAATGAACAATGAGGGAAATCACTGGAGGACAGGGAAGGGAGGAGGAAAAGCATGGACTGAGTTAACTTGCCTTTGAGGGAAGAGAAACACCCCCCAATCTTCTGAGAGGAAGAAGGAAGGTAAGGACAGATACAAATACAGACGAGCTTTGGGCGATGGAGGGTGAGGGAAGTGTAGAGGGTGGAAGAGTGATCTTCCTGACGCATCGGCTTGGTGATGGCTGTCATCTCAGTGTACTGAAGTTCTTGCTTACATTTCTTCTGGAATCATCAACTAGGTTGTCATTCATAGGATTTACGTCCCCACTCCAGCTTTACTGTCTGAATCTGTCTCACTTGAGTGTTCAGAAGTAAGGTCCATACATTGCCAAGAGTATTTATACTTCTTTTTTCCTTTGGGGAGACCCTTACATGGTTCACAAATTGCAGAATATGGTGTGTTTTCTTAAGTTTATTTTTTTAAATTGAAGTATAGTTGATAAACAGTGTTGTGTTAGTTTTTGCTGCACAGCACAGTGACTCAGTTATACACACATTTACGTTCTTATTTATATTCTTTTGCATTATGATTTATCCCAGGATACTGAGTATAGTTCCCTGTGCTATACAGTGGGACCTTGCTGAGTATCCATTCTATGTATAATTGTTTACGTCTGCTAATCCCAGACTCGAGGTCCATTCCTCCTTCACCCCCTGTACCCTTGGCAGCCACAGATTTGATCCCTGTGTCTGTGAGTCTGTTTCTGTTTCGTAGGTAGGTTCATTTGGGTCATGGTTTAAGTTCCACATATAAGTGATGTCATATGGAATTTGTCTTTCTCTTCAGACTTGCTTCACTTACTATGGTAATCTCTAGTTGCATCGGTCCTGATGCAGATGGCGCTGTTTCATTCTTCTCTATGACTGAGTAATCTCTTATTGTGTATACACCACATCTTCATCCGTTCCTCTGTCGGTGGACATTTAGGTTGCTTCCACATCTTGACTGTTGTGAATAGTGCTGCTTTGACCACAGGAGTGCCTGTATCTTTTTGAATTGTAGTTTTGTCCAGATATATGTCTAGGAGGGGGATTGCTGGATCATATGGTAATTCTATTTTTCGTTTTCTGAGGAACCTCCATACTGTTTTCCATAGTGGGTGCACCCACTTATGCTCCCACCAACAGTTCAGGAGGGTTCCCTTTTCTCCACACCCCTCCAGCATTTGTTGTTTGTAGACTTTTGAATGAGGGCCATTCTGAACAGCAGGAGGCGATACCTTGTTGTAGTTTTGATTTTCATTTCTCTAATAATCAGCGATGCTGAGCAAGTGGTGTGTATTCCTTTAGCAGAAGGAAAGTCTTGACTTTGAAGGGTGTGTTGCCGGATTTCTTGGGAGCGTGTGGGTCTGTGGCGCTCAGCAGGAGATTAGTTATAGCTGATGCCCGTGGGCCTGGAGCCCGCTCCAGATGAGGAGAGCACAAGTCTTGGGATCTTACCCTGGATTCCTGTTTCACTTCTGCTTGTTTTTATTGCTGTTCAGTCACGCAGTCGAGTCTGACTCTTGGCGACCCCATGGACTGTCGCACGCAAGGCCTCTCTGTCCCTCACCATCTCCTGAAGTTTGCCCAAGCTCATGTCCATGGCAACGGTGATGCCATCCAGCCTTCTCATCCTCTGACACCCTCTTCTTCCCTCAGTCTTTCCCAGCATCAGGGACTTTTCCAGTGAGTCAGCTGTTTGCATCAGATGACCAAAATACTGGAGTTTCAGCTTCAGCATCAGTCCTTCCAGCAANATGGCAACGGTGATGCCATCCAGCCTTCTCATCCTCTGACACCCTCTTCTTCCCTCAGTCTTTCCCAGCATCAGGGACTTTTCCAGTGAGTCAGCTGTTTGCATCAGATGACCAAAATACTGGAGTTTCAGCTTCAGCATCAGTCCTTCCAGCAAATATTCAGGGTTGACTTCCCTTAAGATTGACTGGTTTGATCTCCTTGTTGTCCAGGGGACTTCCAGAAGTTTTTTTCTAGCTTCCACTTATGATTATACAGTGGAAATGACAAAAAGATTCATGGGATTAGATTGGATAGAGTGCCTGAAGAACTATGGTCGGAGGTTCATGACATTGTACAGGAGTCAGTGATCAAGACCATCCCCAAGAAAAAGAAATCCAAAAAGGCAAAGTTGTTGTCTGAGGAGGCCTTACAAATAGCTGAGAAAAAAAGAGAAGCTAAAGGCAAAGGAGAAAAGAAAAGATATACCCATTTGAATCCACAGTTCCAAAGAACAGCAAGAAGAGATAAGAAAGCCTTACTCAGTGATCAATGCAAAGAAATAGAGAAAGCAATAGAATGGAAAAGACTAGAGATCTCTTCAAGGAAATTAGAGATACCAGGGGAACATTTCATGCAAAGATGGGCTCAATAAAGGACAGAAATGGTATGAACCTAACAAAAGCAGAAGATATTAAGAAGAGGTGGCAAGAACACACAAAAGAACTGTACAAAAAAGATCTTCATGACCCAGATAATCATGATGGTGTGATCACTCACCTAGAGCCAGACATCCTGGAATGCAAAATCAAGTGGGGCTTAGGAGGCATCACTACAAACAAAGCTAATGGAGGTGATGGAATTCCAGTTGAGCTATTTCAAATCCTAAAAGATGATGCTGTGAAAGTGATGCAGTCAGTATACCAGCAAGTTTGGAAAACTCAGCAGTGGCCACAGGACTGAAAAAGGTCAGTTTGCATTCCAGTCTCAAAGAAAGGCAAAGTCAAAGAATGTTCAAACTACTGCACAATTGTACTCATCTCACATGCTAGTAAAGTAATGTTCAAAATTCTCCAAGCCAGGCTTCACAGTATGTGAACTGTGAACTTCCAGATGTTCAAGCTGACTTTAGAAAAGGCAGAGGAACCAGGGATCGAATTGCCAACATCTATTGGATCATCAAAAAAGCAAGAGAGTTCCAAAAAAGCATCTACTTCTGCTTTGTTGACTACGCCAAAGCCTTTGACTGTGTGGATCACAACAAATTGTGGAAAATTCTGAAAGAGATGGGAATCTCTTGAGAGTCCCTTGGACTGCAAGGAGATCCAACCAGTCCATTCTGAAGGAGATCAACCCTGGGATTTCTTTGGAAGGAATGATGCTAAAGCTGAAACTCCAGTACTTTGGCCACCTCATGCAAAGAGTTGACTCATTGGAAAAGACTCTGATGCTGGGAGGGATTGGGGGCAGGAGGAGAAGGGGGGACCGAGGATAAGATGGCTCGATGGCATCACGGGCTCAATGGAAGTAAGTTTGAGTGAACTCCAGGAGTTGGTGATGGACAGGGAGGCCTGGCATGCTGCGGTTCATAGGGTTGCAAAGAGCCCGACATGACTGAGTGAGTGAAATGAATCTATTTTATATATCTACCACATCTTCTTTTTCTGTTCATCTGTTGATAGGCATTCAGGTTGCTTATATGTCCTGGCTATTGTAAATAGTGCTGCTGTGAACATTGGTGGTACATATATCTTTTCAAATCAGAATTTTTCCAGTTATATGCACAGGAGTGGGATTACTGGATCATGTGGCAACTCTATTTTAGTTAAGAAACTTCCATAATGTTTTCCATAGTGGCGGCACCAATTTACATTCTCACCAGTGCAAGAGGGTTCTCTTTTCTCCACACCTTCTTCAGCATTTATTTGTAGACCTTTTGATGTTGGCCATTCTGACCTGTGTGAGGTGATGCCTCATTGTAGTTGTGATTTGTATTTCTCTAATAATTAGTGATGTGTTTCATGTTTCATATTTTTTTATTTTTTTGTCATCTGTATGTCTTCTTTCGAGTAATGTCTATTTAAGTCTTCTGCCTGTTTTTTTGATTGGTTATTTTTTTTGTTTGTTGTTGAGTTGTAGAGCTGTTTATGTATTTTGGAAATTAAGCCCTTGTTGGTTGCATCATTTGCAAATATTTTCTCCCAGTCTGTATATTGTCTTTTCATTTTGTTTTGCTTATGGTTTCCTTTGCTGTAAAAACTTACAAGTTTGATTAGGTTCCATTTGTTTAGTTTTGCTCTTATTTCTATTGCCTCGGGAGACTGACCTACAAAAACATTGCTACAATTTTGGGGAGGAAAATTTTGATAAGTAAGTTGAGACATTTTTTTCCCTAGATCCTTGAAGCCCAAAGGTTTAAGAGCATGCATATTATATATGAAAAGGATAGGTATAATATTCAATATCAAGGATGCATGAAAGTTTTACAGAAGATTTAAACAGTTTTTCAGAAAAAAATTTTTGAGCAATTGAAAATCATACATCTTTGACTTGTTTTTTCTGTTTTACTAAGCTTTTTTCTAGTCCCAACCCATTTGTTTCTTAGGCTATTTATGTGAAGAAGGCAATAATGATAGTTTTTCTTTTTTTTTTTTTTCAGATAAGGAAATAAACACTATGGGTTTCATAATTAGTAACTGGCAGAGTTGGGACTTATACACATACCATTTGAGTGCAGTGTAATATCCCTTTCACTGCACTGCACAACCTTAGTTCTATTTAATGTCACATGCTCTGGTTTCAGAACAAAATAGTACTATTGGGACTATATACGACTAGATAGTGATGGATTCTCGATTGCATCCTTTAGATATTATAAAGTCTAGCCTGTAATAACATTTGAGTACACTAGGCAATGGCACCCCACTCCAGCACTCTTGCCTGGAAAATCCCATGGATGGAGGAGCCTGGTGGGCCACAATCCATGGGGTTGCTAAGAGTCGGACATGACTGAGCGACTTCACTTTCACTTTTCACTTTCATGCATTGGAGAAGGAAATGGCAACCCACTCCGGTGTTCTTGCCTGGAGAATCCCAGGGACGTGGGAGTCTGGTGGGCTGCCTTCTATGGGGTTGCACAGAGTCAGACACGACTGAAACAACTTAGAAGCAACAGCAGCATGACCAGATTTGGCAATCTGTGACAGATATTTAATATGCCAGAAATTGTGTTGGATGGAAAGGATACAAAGATGAATATAACTTGTTCTATATTGTCAAGTAGCTCAACATATTGTGAAAGTTGTGTTCAGATAGTTGGAAGATAAAGAGTTGTGGGAAACTTTTTTTATATAAGCATGTTAAATTGTATGCTAGTGGTTTATGATTCAAGTGCTATGGGGACGCATGAGAGGATTCCTCTCCCTACTTTTAAGTTAGTAAAAAAAAACTCAAACACACATTAAGTAGATAACATGACTGCTTCTCTAAAAGTACTGTTCTTTTTTAAATGTGACATTATTTTTCATTTTTTAATATTTTTTATTTATTTGGCTTTGTCGAGTCTTAGTCACAGAATGTGGGATCTTCATTGCATCATGTGGGATCTTTCATTTGCAACTTATGGACTCTCTAGTTTTGGCATGTGGGCTCATCAATTGCAGCATGTAGGCTCTCCAGTTGTGGCACATGGGCTCTGAAGCTTGGGCTCAGTAATTGCAACACACAGGCTTAGTTACTCTGCAGCATGCAGGCTCTTACTTCTCCAGTCAGGAATCCTCTGCATTGTAAAGTGGTTTTTCAAGCACTGGACCATGAGAGAAGTCCCTAAAAGTACTGCATAAAAGTTGTCTTTTACAGCAATAATAACATATTAGATAATTTTACTAGAATTGCTTCATTTAGAAAATTTAACACTAACCCCACAGGTAGATCAGCTGCATTTTGTGTGAGGACATTGGGATTTGAGAAGAACTAGTTGAATTGAAGTAGAAAGAAAATATGTGGGAGGATTTGTGCTTCCTTGCTATTTCTGTTAGGATCTTGACCCAAGACAACACTTGAATTGCTTTTAGTCACATAGATGTGCCATAGATGTTTTGTTTCCCTAACTTCACTATAAACCTCTGGAAAAGAGGTGTCAAGAAACCTGTTTTGATAACCTACATCCAATAATGTGCACATTAATAGATGTTCAACAAATAAAAGTAAATGCATCATCAAATAAATACAAATTGACTAAAAACTGGTTGAACTAGGGCAGAAGGTGACATTGAATTAAATACATGTATTCTGAGGCTTTATCCCAGGTCCTTCAAGAGCCTACCTTCTTTTTTCCATCCAGAATAATCTGAGGGATAAGTTTAGTTTTTGAGGTTAGTAAAATGAGAAGAATATTTGGCTAATTATCTATTGAATAGCAAGAACTAACCATAACTCTTCCCTTCTGATGGCTTGTCAAGTTACTCATACAAGGCCAAATGTGTGCTCTGTTGTGCTTAGTCACTCAGTCGTGTCCAACTCTTTGTGACACCATGGACTGTAGCCCGCCAGGCTCCTCTGTCTGTGGGGATTCTCCAGGCAAGAATATTGAAGTCGGTTGCCATGCCCTCCTCCAGGCGATCTTCCCAACCAAGGTCTCCAGTATTGGAGGCAGATTCTTTATTTTCTGAGCCACCAGGGAAGCCAAGTCCAAATACTTTTTAGTTATTTTTACAGACTATCACATATTCTGTCATCCTTCTTGGTTACATAGATATGGTGTGTGAGGCAAGTGTTAAAAAAAAAAAAAGAAAACTATTCATAATTAAGTGATAATAACTGAAGAATTTGGAGCAATAACTGGGCAGAGTAGCACTTCATTTTGATATGCAAAGAGTAATTTGTAAATATGGAAAAAGAGTAAAACATATTTTTCATATAGTTGACCTTAAGTTTCTTTCAAATTGGTAAATGCCTCTGTCCAAAAAAAAAAAAAAAAAAAAAAACTAAACAAAAGCAACTGAAAACTTGCTTTGAAGTAAACAGGTGAATGCAAGACAAAGCAATTCCCCAAAGGCATTCTTAGTACATGGTCATTATTTAACCCCTGAATGAAAATAAACAATGCTGACAGAGTGTACTGGGGAGCTGTGATATATGAACAGGGTCAATGCTGTAGGGTGATAACCTATAGCTTGACAACCGTATCTATAAACTTTGACAGATACATCACTTTGTTATTACCACTTTATTAACTTGCTTCTTTGATAGCAAAAGATAATCTTTCCACTGTCTAAAACAGCAATACTTTATTGAATGAAATATTTAGGAAGCTGTCAATGATGTTCAGTTTTAAAGGAACAATCTTTTAAACTTGGGTTCCTGTTAAGTAGTTGTTTCACAATAAGGGATAAAGTTGTTTACATATTAACAGCAAACAATAAATTATTTTATCATATTAAATTATTTAAGCCAAAAAATCATGACAGCTTCCTTTTTAAAAATAATACTTTGCTAGAAAATGTTGTTCTGATTGCCTAAATTAAACATTGTTGACTAATAACTTAATATTTTGGTCTTGTGAATTTTAATTGGAAAATAACAGCTGTTCCTAATTGGAACTGACTACTTGCTTTCATAATAGTAATATATTAATTTTGGACAACAAGATGTCATGAATTTTTTATTTTAGTTCAGGACATTATCTTGTTCCTGAGTTTGGCTTGGTGCAGTTTTATCTTAACGTTCTTCCTCATTTACTCTCTTTTCCCCTCCATTCTTGGTACTGACTTTCAACTTTCTGCATCATATGAGAATACTTTTAAGATTTCCCTCAAGTTTATAAAAGACAAAATATTGATTTCTTTCACATTTATAAAGTATAAAATGTTACTAGTGATTTATACTCAACACAAAATTTCATATGCAGAGAATGTATGGCTCCCACTGTACCTTGGCTCAAATCCAGAATTTCTAGCAAGAGAGAAATTAGAATATTTTCTCTAACCAGAAGGAAATAGTCAGAGGATATCTGAGACAGTTATCCATCTAATACACTGAGAAACTCTACCAAAATTGTTTCTATGTATAATAAGATATTACTACCTCTATAAACTACCAGGTTTCTGAGGGGAAGAAAGAAAATGGGCTCATTAGTTTTATTCCTGTTTTAAAGATTCTCAAGCTCTTTCTGTTTCTATTCCTGATTTGCAGTCAAACAATGTTTGCTGGTCCTTATTGAGAAGCTGGTGGGCCAAATGAGAGTCATAACTGGGAAACATGAAAGTCAAGCAAAATGTGGGAGATCGAAGGACATAGTTTTAGGAATTTAACAAGATTATATGTACAGAAACCTCTTTCTTTCTTTCTTTCTTTCTTTCTTTCTTTCCTTCTTTCTTTCTTTCTTTCTTTCCTTCTTTCCTTCTTTCCTTCTTTCTTTCTTTCTTTCCTTCTTTCTTTCTTTCCTCTTTCTTTCTTTCTTTCCTTCTTTCTTTGTTTCTTTCCTTCTTTCTTTCTTTCCTTCCTTCTTTCTTCCCTGAAGTAAGATTCCACAGAGATATGAGATAAATGTGACTTTGTACTTATTTGATGAAGTAAATTGTCAGTTTAAGTTCTGGGGAGATTGACTTGGGTAGGGTGGGAAGAGTACAGCTCAGAATATTGACTTGCAATAAGTGGATTCCAGTTACTTATACTCTGGTTTTAGTGTCTTCATTGTCTTAATTTGAATATATGTATATATAGCGTTTCGTGTTGCAGTTCACATGTGATATTTTAAATATAAAAGTGTATGTGAAAAAAAAGTGTGCGTGTATACTCATTGACTATAAATGAGCTTTCTATTACTTAACAGAGACTTGGGTCCCTTCAAATTGAATTTCTTTATAATAGCAGAAAAAGATGCAGAAATGTCTGTTCATTAGGAAGGTGGGAATGCAGAACTCTATTAAATACACTTAATTATTTTAAAGGCAACTTTCTCATGTCTAGCTTGTGCAAAGTTAAGTGGGAATTTCAAGAAAGTGTAGCTGTTGTGGAGTCTCAGAAAATTTTGTGGAAAAATAACACCACTAACTAATTGCTTTTGTAAGTGAGCTCCTGATTCTTGGATTGAGGCAAAGCAGCCATAAGATCATACAGGTGTATACTCCTTGATACAGCTTCAAGGAGTTAGCATCGTCTAATAGAAAGGGTATAGATTTTGACACCAGAGAAACATTAATTCAAACTCAGGTACTATTTCTTCTGGCTATTGTGAACTGGTGCAGAATTCTCACATTCTGTAAGCTCAGCTGAAAATGAAAATATTACCCATAGGGTCATTGAGTGAAGATTGATACCTGACACACATCAGTGCTCAATAAATGTCAATCTCATCTGCAGTGAACATTCCTAGTTGTAGTTTTCCAATTGGTTTCAGTTCCTGACAGAGAACAAAAACAGGGAATAATGCAGAACAGCTAGTCAGTCATGGGGGCTTGCCCCCGTGATTTAGCAGTAAAGAATCTGCCTGCCAATGCATGAAACACAGGTCCTATCCCTGGGTCAGGAAGATCTGCTTGAGAAGAAAATGGCAACCCACTCCAGTATTCTTGCCTGGGAAATCCCATGGACAAAGGGGTCTGGTGGGCTACAGTCCATGGGGTCGCAAAGAGTCAGACACACAACTTAGTGACTAAACAACAACAAGAACTGGTTAGTCACAGTTACCTCAGTGATAGGAAGCCATGCAAATAAACACTTGGTGCCAGGGCCATGTGTCAGCTAAATAAGCAACTGCACTTTCTGTGTGACTTTTATTATGTTCTAGGTCTCTGAATAGATATTTTTCTTTTGACCAGAAATAAACATCAGTGATTACTTTCTTGTCTCATGATGCATAAATAATATATATTTTTTGTGACAGACACAGACATGCACACTTTCTTTTCCTTACAGAATTATAAATTACTGTCTTTAGAGGAGGCTTCCTTTGGCTTCCCTTACAGCTCAGTTGGTAAAGAATATGCCTGCAATGCAGCAGACCTCAGTTCGATTCCTGGGTGGGGAAGATCCGCTAGAGAAGGGATAGGCTACCCATTCCAGTATTCTTGGGCTTCCCTTGTGGCTCAGCTGGTAAAGAATCCGCCTATAATGTGGGAGACCTGGGTTCAATCCCTGGCTTGGGAAGATCCCCTCGAGAAGGGAAAGGCTACCCACTCCAGTATTCTGGCCTGGAAAATTCCATGGACTATACAGTTCATGGGGTTGCAAAGAGTCAGACATGACTGAGTGACTTTTACTTTCACTTTCCTTAAAATATTTCATGGAATTATACCTTGTAACTCAATGAAACTAAGCCATACCTGTGGGGAAACCCAAGATGGGCGTCATGGTGGAGAGGTCTGACAGAATGTGGTCCACTGGAGAAGGGAATGGCAAACCACTTCAGTATTATTGCCTTGAGAACCCCATGAACAGTATGAAAAGGCAAAATGATAGGATACTGAAAGAGGAACTCCTCAGGTCAGTAGGTACCCAATATGCTACTGAAGATCAGTAGAGAAATATCTCGAGAAAGAATGAAGGGATGGAGCCAAAGCAAAAACAATACCTAGCTGTGGATGTGACTGGTGATAGAAGCAAGGTCCAATGCTGTAAAGAGCAATATTGCATAGGAACCTGGAATGTCAAGTCCATGAATCAAGGCAAATTGGAAGTGGTCAAACAAGAGATGGCAAGAGTGAACATCGACATTCTAGGAATCAGCGAACTAAAATGGACTGGAATGGGTGAATTTAACTCAGATGACCATTATATCTACTACTGCAGGCAGGAATCCCTCAGAAGTAATGGAGTAGCCATCATAGTCAACAAAAGAGTCTGCAATGCAGTACTTGGATGCAATCTCAAAAATGACAGAATGATCTCTGTTCGTCTCCAAGGCAAACCATTCAATATCACAGTTATCCAAGTCTATGCCCCAACCAGTAATGCCGAAGAAGCTGAAGTTGAACGGTTCTATGAAGACCTACAAGACCGTTTAGAACTCACACCCCAAAAAGATGTCCTTTTCATTATAGGGGACTGGAATGCTAAAGTAGGAAGTCAAGAAACACCTGGAGTAACAGGCAAATTTGGCCTTGGAATAAGGAATGAAGCAGGGCAAAGACTAATAGAGTTATTTCACACGATGGTTTTGAAGATCAGGTAGCACATGTGAAAACAGTTGAGCCGAAATCGGCACATATTAGGCCCCTGAGTCAGCTGCATCCGACTCTGAGTACAGCTGCAGCTGTATAGCCGGCTGTTTGGAAAATGTGCTGGTAGGTCATGGAAGTAATCGTGTATAAATCGGACCAGATCTTCATAGAAAGTTTGCCTCACTTTGGAGATGTGTGAAATAGATGAAAACAAATAGGTGTAACAGCTATTCAGATTATATGTTCTTCCCTGTGGTTTTATTTGTGTTCTCTGTTTTCCTTCATGGGCTGTCTTGTCTGCTTTTTTTTCAGTTATATTTTGAAAAGTGTTAATCCTCTTTCTAATGTTGCTGATGGCTACCTTTTACAAAATATATTGTAAATATGTTTACCTTCGTTTTTTAAATGATTCAGGTCTACAAAGAAGTTGCAAAAATCATACAAAAAATTCCCGAATAGCCTTCTTTACCTGGCCTGGGCTTAGCCGGGTGGTTCATCTGCTAGGGGCCAGGTTTAGCTCATGTCCTTTGGGGTTCGTTCATGTGTGGAGAACAGGTTGGTCAGTGGAGCTGCATCTTTCTCAACCACAGGACCTCCCCTCCTAGGGCAAGCTAGCTTGAGTTCATTTCCACAGTGGTTTCAGGTTTCCAAGTTCAGCAAGAGACCAAGTGCCAGCGTCCAGGTCATTTCCAAGCTTCTGTTGCTATTCCAAAGCAAGTTACATGACTCACCCAGATTCCAGGGGGAGGGAAATAAACTCTACCTCTTGAGTGGAAGACTCTGCCTGCACCATGCCACAGTGTGGATGTACAGTTAGGGAGAACCTGTAGCCATTTTTATAGTCTGCATTTTCAACCCCCAGACAAAAATGATTGCTGATCACTCGCCTTTTTGCATTGTAAAACTCAGAGTCGTGTTACGTTGATTGTTCATATGACAACTGAAAGCACTGGGGTGTGAACTACAACGTGAGTGCATTTAGAGAGTCCCATTTGGATGAAAACATATTTATGTGCCTTTTTTTCCTTCCCTTAAGATTGCCAACCCTCCTGATAGCTGAATGTGTTCTGGTGTACATGACTCCGGAGCAGTCTGCAAACCTCCTCAAGTGGGCCGCCAACAGTTTTGAGGCTGCCATGTTCATAAACTATGAACAGGTAAGAGGAAGCTCAAGAAATCCACGTTCTGTGCAGGACTCCAGCGGTGGCTTTCTCTTTCTTGAGCACCCTTGGAATATGCTTTCCCTTATTATTTTCCTTCTGCCTCTGTAGCTCCTTTATTAATCAGTTCCAGCAGACTTAGTATTCTTTTGTTTTCTTGAGGTTTAATTTTTTTTTTGGTTGAACTGGGTCTTCGTTGCTGCATATGGGCTTTCTCTGGTAGCAGCCGGCAGCGACTACTCTCTAGTTACAGTTCCAGGCCTGCTTGTGGTGGCTTCTCTTGCTGCGGAGCACAGGCTCGAGAGCGAGGGCACAGTAGTCATGGCCCGTGGGCTTAGTTACCAGGCGGCATGTGGGATCTTCCTGGGCTAGGGATTGAATCGGTGTCTCTTGCATTCTGGGGTGGATTCCTAATGACTGCCCTAAACTTAGCATTATTGAGTTCATGGCTGCCTGCAAACTTTTATCTAGAGTTTCTGGAACTTCCGTCTTGGCCTTTAAGGAAGCTTTTTGTGTTCTTATTTTATCACTGTGTTTACTGTAAAGTCATAGATCTTGATGGAGGGAATTTTGGCTGTCATCAGGGTAGGGGTAGCTAACTCACATGCCTTCAGAGGCAGATAGTGATGTAAATGGAAGAAGCTGGCCAGGTGTCGTACATGGGGAAGTGGTGGGGGCCGGGGTGACCTGGGACACCCATGTCCCATTTCACGGATGCCCGCTTCTCAGTGCCAGTCAGTTGTTACCATGTGGAGTGAGCCTAGAGTTGCCTGAACTCCCAATTTTTCAAGAGAGGTTAGAAATCTAGGATTTTACTGTAACATTTCCTGTGGCTCAGTTGGAATGAGCTGAGCTGAGCTCATTCAGTGAGCTCACAGCTCCTGCAATGGGGGAGACCTGGATTCAGTCCCTGGGTTGGGAAGATCCCTTAAAGAAGAGAAAGGCTACCCACTCTAGTATTCTGGCTTGGAGAATTCCAAGGACTGAATTCCTGGAGAATTCACTTCACTTTCCCAATTTCTAAAATCACTGAGTCTGGCCTGTGGCTCGCTGTTCTCATCTGGTGCCTAAAGGGTTATGTTTTAGTGTTTTGGAATAATTCGTCTTGGGTCTGTGTGACCTGCAGCAGAATTGCTCTGTGGTTGGGAGTTCATGCTGTGGAGACAGAGTGCCTAGCTCTGTGATCTGGACAAGTTAATTGACTTCTCTGTGCCTGTTTCCTCATCTGAAAAATGAGGATAATAGTACCCCAACCTCATAGTTCATAAACGAGTTAACAGGTGCACAAGCGTTGACAGCATTAAGTAAGCTGTTATTAGCTCAGTTATTGTTTGGATCTCTCAGAGCCCCAGGGATAAGAATACCTGCCTCTCAGGTCTAAATAATCCGGGCTAAATTTGGCAAGTGCATTCATTAAAAAAAGAGGAAGACTTGCCTCTCTGGATTATTATGGAAACCCCTGAGATAGTGAACAGCAGTGGCCTGATGAGAAGCAGTGCCAGTGCACATTAGCTACTTTTATTGTTTATTTTAGTTTAGCTTTATTGATTTTATTTTGTTTTATTTTTTTACCGCTTTTTATTTTATTTTCAAATGTTATTACAGATAAGGGCAGTGCAGGGCCTTGCCCCATGTCACATAGCTACAAACAGGTCTGGGGCTGGACCTTGGTCTCCTGTCTTCCCCACCCCCGCACCCAGCCCAGGTTCTGGTATAGGTGGTTCTTGGTTGGTTGATTTTCCTCCTTTTCCTCTCTTTAATTGGAAGCATTCCTCAGATTCAGTCTTTTTTTTTTAATATTTAAATATTTATGTATTTACTTTTGACTGCGCTGGGTCTTCGTTGCTGCACGTGGGCTTTCTCTGGTTGCAGAGTGGGGACTACTCTTGAACGTGGTGCTCAGACTTCTCGTGGCAGTGGCTTCTTTTGTGGCGCGCACGCTAGGCCACACGGGCTTCAGTAGTTGCGGCTCATGGGCTTAGTTGCTCCGAGGCATGTGGGATCTTCCAGACCAGGGTTCGAACTGGCATCCCCTGCACTGCAAAGTGGATTCCTAACCACTGGACCAGCAGGGAAGCCGCAGACGTAGTCTTTTGACCTGGTAAATGAATATAATGGCTGCTGGCCCCATCAGTCTGTACTATCAACGTGGGTAAATCCTGGTGACCTGTCTCTGTTTTGGGGATACCGTACCTGGGAAGAAGGAATTTCACTTCCCATGTTTCCACACATTTTCAGATGTGCACTGTTTCATTTGTGTGTTCTTTTATTCAACATCACGTGAGAGATACGGGGTTAAATAAATTTTGGCCAGAGACCCTGTCACTTTGGTGCAGGGCTGAGATTGTACTAGTTTTTAGTACGTTGACCACAGCTGTCTCTCAAAGGGCTTAAAGCCTGCCCACCACCTTCATTTTGTGAATAATCAACTGTTAATTCATTTATTTCCTGACAAGTACAGAATCATCAGCCTTATGTTCGTCAATTGCTCATATGTCTTATGTTGTTATTTAATTAATTGTTAAATGACCAAACAACATGGATGATGATTATTTCCGTAATTATGATTTCAGAGTCTTAGAATTTGATTACCTTTATAGCTGGCGCTTTTCTTTGAGTTTCATATGTATTAACCTGTTGAATTACTACAACAGCCCACAAGGTAGGTACTGGTACTATCCTGGTTTCACAGATAAGGGGTTGAACCAAGGGATTAGGTATCTTGCTCACAGCTATTAAATATCAAGCCAGTATTTAAACTGAGGCAATAAAATGAAGAAGTTTGTGCTCATAAATATGCTTCTATTCTGAATGAATAGTCTGCAATCATATCATTACTGCCACATAAGCTCTATGCATCCTCCCCAAAAAAGAGTAACATTGGTTCTTGACTTGCAGAGGATTAAGGAATCACTTCATATATTGTTAAAGTGCTGAATTTTTGATACCTTATAAATGACAAAGTACCAGTGTGTATGCTACATTAATGTGCATGATATTTTGTTTTGCACACATATATACATGATGTTTTTTATTTATTTTAATTGGAGGCTAATTACTGTACGATATTGTAGTGGTTTTTGCCATACATTGACATGCATCAGCCATTTTGCACAAATATGTACATGATGTTTTTTTAACCGCCCCCCCACCTCTTTTTTTTTTATAAATTCAGAAGTAGGTAAGGTGGTCTGGTACNGTGCATGATATTTTGTTTTGCACACATATATACATGATGTTTTTTATTTATTTTAATTGGAGGCTAATTACTGTACGATATTGTAGTGGTTTTTGCCATACATTGACATGCATCAGCCATTTTGCACAAATATGTACATGATGTTTTTTTAACCGCCCCCCCACCTCTTTTTTTTTTATAAATTCAGAAGTAGGTAAGGTGGTCTGGTACTCCCATCTCTTTAAGAATTTTCCACAGTTTGTTGTGATCCTCACAGTCAAAGTCTTTAGCGTAGTCAGTGTAGCAGATGTTTTTCTGGAATTCCCTTGCTTTTTCTGTGATCCAACAGATGTTGGCAATTTGATATCTGGTTCCTCTGCCTTTTCTAAATCCTGTTTTGAAATACATCTGAAAGTTCTTGGTTCACATACTGTTGAAGCCTAGCTTGAAGGATATTGAGCATTACCTTGCTAGAATGTGAAATGAGCGTAGTTGTATAGTAGTCTGAACATTCTTTGGCATTACCTTTCTTCTTTATCCAGAAAATATTGCCACATGCAAAATTAAAAAAAAAAAAGTCATATAATTTGAAGGATAAACAAAGAAAAGTCTCATCTATCACAGACCTCAGCCTCTAACCTGGGAAGCAACCTTGCTGTATTCCAGAATTTTCCTGTGCATATATAAATGTGAAGAGAGATTTCCCCCCCCCCCAAAGATAGATGGGAGCATACTATACACATTCCTTTGTAAATTACTTTTCAAGAGTTTATCTTAGGGGCCACCTCATATCTGTCTATCTTCTTTTTATGTTTTCATGTTTTTACGGCTGTATGATATTTCATTGTATAAACCTGCCAGAATTTATTTAACCCCAAGCAATGGGTATTTAAGTTCTTTCCAGATCCTTTCTATCATACATAGTGCTGTAGTAAATGTTCTTGCATCTTCACGTACACACACAAGTCTACCTGTGAGACAGGCTCCTGGCAGTGGAGTTATCTGATTCCAGGCTGAGTGTTTACAGTGGAGGAACACTGCCCAGTTGCCTTTTGAGGGCTGAACTCCATCAGCACTACACTTGGGGTTCCATGACCTGCGCTGGGTATTACCAGCCTTGACTGCTTAGCAATAGGATGTGGTTATTTTATTTTGCATGTTTTAAGAACCAGAGAGACCCTGCGGCAGTGCCCAGCCTCCCCTCTCCCTTCCCAGGTGAACATGGGTGACCGGTTTGGGCAGATCATGATCGAGAACCTGCGGAGACGACAGTGTGACCTGGCCGGAGTGGAGACTTGCAAGTCGCTGGAGTCACAGGTCAGAGGGCAGAGGCCCGGACGTCCTCTTGTACCCTGGCCAACCAAGAAAGGGCCTCCTCCCTAAGCAGATGGGAGAATGTGAGGGTCCTTCCAGAGTGCCTGCCTGCAGGCAGCCAGGGCTCCATGTGGGCCACAGGTTCATCGTGTGAGGGAGATCCAAGCCCTGTGCTACCGTCCTGGCATGGAAAATACAAGTTTACATTTCCTGTCTCCTGTTACTTTAATTTTGTATTATGCTGTTTTTCAAGCAACATAAAGAGTAGAGGGAATGATTAAAGGGAACACCTATGTCCCACCACCCAGCTTCAGTAATTAATAATATTTTGTCATTGCCATATTGTTACCCCTTCCCCCAAATTTTTGTTGGTGTTGTCATTGGAAAGGTGGCTCAGTGGTAAAGAATCTGCCGGCAGTTCAGGATTCACGAGTAGCTGTGGGTTCAATCGCTGGGTCAGAAAGATCCCCTGGAGGAGGAAATGGCAACCCACTCCAGTGTTCTTGCCTGGATAATCCCACAGACAGAGAAGCCTGACAGGCTAAAGTCCATGGGGTTACAAAGAGTCAGACATGACTGTCTGAGCATATCGTTGGAATATTTAAGGCAAATCCCAGACACTGTTTCATTTCCCTCGTATGTACTTCAGTGTGAATCTCCTACCAGTAAGGACCTTCCTCTGCCCAGGATAATGATCATACCATGATCACATCTGACAAGTTGACATACTCCTTCATAGCAGCTGACACCCACCCAATTCATACTCGGTTTTTACCAGTCGTCTAAAAAATTGTTCCTGGTTAGTGTATTTGAATCAGGATCCAAACATGATACCCACTTTGTACTTGACTTAAATTCTTGCAAACTGTAATTGTTCCCCCAAAATTTAGAAATTTTTTGGTGAAGAGGCACTTCCCTATCCCTCCCCCCTTTTAAATGGCTTAGTTTTTACGTGGCTTGTGTCATTACCACCAGGGCCCTTTAAAAACCTGTTGCTTATATAGAACAGTTTCTTCCTTTATTTCTCTTTAAATATTATACCTTAGGGTGCCCCCATTGTAACAGTACCTGTTGAGTAGAGAAAATGGGGAAAATGAAAAGACAGATGAGAGGGTCCAGAATGGGCTTTTGAAAGAGGAGCCCTCTGAGGGAAGCTGTGTGTGCAAAGAGCGCCTCGGGTCGTGTGACAGCTCCTGTCGTCTCCCTTTCTCTCCGCCCCACGTTTTAGAGAGAACGGCTCCTGTCCAGTGGGTGGGAGTCAGCGTCAGCCATCGACATGATGGAACTATACAGCAGGTTGCCTCGTGCCGAAGTGATCAGGTATGGGATTGACAAGAGTCTGCTCCATGGCAAATAATTGTGAATGAAAGGCATCATTGTCCATACCTTTTAATGTTTAAAAAAAAAAAAACAAAACCAACCCCAAACCAGACCTATTTTGAAACAAGTTAACTGCTGCTAACATAGATTAAACATTGCTAGCTTCTTGAGAGTAACTCATTAGCTATTAACCAAGATAAGGTCTATGCCCAAATAGATTATTTTAGTCAAAATAAGCAGTTACACCTCTGCAGTGGAAATCTTGCACAATCCCTGTGTTTTCGAAAAGGAGGAAAGTCACGTTGCCCAAGGGGTCCTAAGGTGGTGGGGTGGGGAGTCTGCTTATGGATTTTTAAGTGGACTTTTCTCCTCATTATAAAAGAAATACATGCTTGTTGTTCTAAAACAATTTTCAAGTAAAGTGCATGAAGTATAGAGCAGTTGTGTGCTGTGAATAAATTGAAGTATATTCTTTTTCTATGTGTATATAAATATTTATCAACCTATAGATTTGTATTTTTTGAATAAGTAGATTGATACATGTATTTGTCTGTAAACCACCATCCTTTCAAAAGCTTAACAATAGCCTATATTTATCTCTGCGTGTCAAGATGTTCAGGTTACCATATCCTGTTTAGTGGTGCCTGGTATTTATATTGATGTGTGGATATATGCTAATGACAACAGTTTTTCAAATTGAGATATAATTGACAGACAACATTAGTTTCAGGTGCACAACATTTTTTTAAGGAGAACCACTTTATTTTAAGTAGTAGACAAAACTCCATTTATAATGTAATAAAAGAAACCCTCTGTCAGTTTCTTCAGTTAGTCCAAAGAATAAAACCTCCAGCTTAATTAGAATTTACATTTAACCTTAAATATTCTAAAATCCATCCATGTCAGCTTTGGAATTTTAATCTTGCCCTATCCTATGAAATAGAGCAAACCTTGATCGATAATCAGACTCCTAATTTTTGCCATTCAACCATATTTCTTCATCTTGCTTTCTGACTCCATTCATTCCATCCAGAGTGTTCAATGGATTTGTAATAAACTTCCAAGGTGAAGGGAAATTTCTTGCTCATCGTTTGCCTAAAATCTTGGCTTGTGTTCATCTTTTGAAACAAAAAACACACACCAAAAATGCCCTCAGGTTACACTACTAAAACTCCTTTAAAGATCTTCTTTGCCAGTGGTTCCGGAGCGCAGTCGTGCCATCTGAAGCAAGGTCTTGGAGCAGAACCCCACCAGGTGCAGCAGACAGCAGGCAGGACGTGGCAGCAGTCCTGGTTAATTTACATTTCTTTTCACATAAATGAGATTGAAAAGCCCTTGTTTTTCTCCTTGCCAGTGATCTGGTCTTTTACCCATCTTTTAAATAAGTTTTAAAAAGTGTTCTTTCTTACTGAAGTGTAACAGCTCGTTTATATAATAAGGAAATCTACCCCCTTGTCATTTGTATTACAGACATTCTCTTCTAGTTTGTCATCTGTCACTTTTGACTTTGCTTATGGAGTTTTCCTTTTTTCTTCTTTTCAAAAATTAAAATGGGCCCACAGCATATGTACCGCTTCTTTTCGCATAGTCTATCCTGAATGCTTCTCCATGCTCGGCAGTATGCGCCATGGCCTTCATTTTTAATTGGATACGTTTGTACTGTTGCCTTTTTATTCCACAGAATAGAGTCCCTTGAATTCCTGGATGAAATGGAGCTTCTTGAACAGCTCATGCAGCATTACTGCCTTTGCTGGGCCACCAAAGGAGGAAGCGAACTAGGTAGGTGACTTCACTTACATTGATTGGAATTTTTCTAGGGAATTTTTTTGTCTCTGGAGAGCGTAATGCGCAATGGGAATTTTCTACCCAGGAAGAACTAGGGCTCGTATACATGGATCTGTGAACATAGAGAATCAGCAGTTATATCCTCTGTTTTTATAGCACAAAACCCAGGAGAACTGTTTAAATAAACCACATGTATGAAAAGCAACCAACAGCCCTTTAGGGCTGTTTGTGGAATTTCCTCAACTGGATGGTGAGAGACCTTGAGTCTTGTAATCATCTTAAGGAGAGGATCCAATGTTCAGCTTTTTGATCTGCTTGTAACCAGGTTTGCTGGATGTTAAGACACACAGGTCATTGTTTCTGTCTAACACCCCTGCAGCTGTGGGTTGGATTTCTCTCTCTTATCTTCTTTTGTATTAGAGGCGAATTCCCCTGGCTTGGAAGAGTCGGGCAGTGGGACAAAGCCCGGAGCCTTGTCCCAGGGCCTTGTGGCCTTGATCTTGACCCGGTTCCTCCTTCACAGCTGCCCCTCGCTGACCACGCTTCCCCTGGGCATCTCTCCAGCCCAGTGGGGATAGTTTTAGATCCCAGTTCTGGCCTTTGCTGTAAAAGTGCTCTCAGACTTCCTGTAGCTATGTCTGACATACTGCCTTAGGCAAGTAGTGAAAATAAAACAAAGAGCTTAGGGGAGTCAAGGATTGTCTCCTGTGTGAAAATTCCAGGTTGTTAATCATCCTCCTTGGGCTTATCTTTCCACCAGTTTATAAATTTACCCAGCTGGGCAGTTCAGTCCACAAAATCCATTTATTTTTTATTTTAAAAATCATTTATTACTGTGTTTTTGTACTGCTGTTTTCCCCTATTTTTGAAAACAGTATAATTTTAAGCAGAGACTTTGGAAAGTTCTCAAAAAAAGTATGGCAAAGGAAAAAAAAAATCACCCATATGCCTATCACTCAGAGATAACCTCTGGCAGCTTTTCCCTTCTATTTTTCTAGCTGTTGATTTGTTTTTAGTGGGGTTTAATTTATCTATGTAACCTTGATTCTGGACCTTTTAAGCTTAATATTATAACATAAGCATTTCCCCTTGCTACTAAAAACTCTGCATGAGCATAATTTTCATGGCTTTATAAATATTCTGTCATGAAGCTCTGTCTGCATTTACTTAATTTTCTTACACTTTTAAAAAATATAGGTGACTTGTATAGCATTAATTCTAGATTCTGTCAAGTAATGATGCATTGAGCTTTTCCATGTAAGGGGCTTCTTTTCCCCCCTTCTCACCCGGCTACTTGTGGTATCAGTACAGTAAGTTACTTACATACGACCTTCAAGTTGCGAACTTTTAAAGATGTGAGGGTGCGCTCCATCAGCGTCAGGTGTGAGTGACACGGCAGCTTTTCCTCCGTCTCCTGTTGCCAACAGTCCTTCAGCTCTACAGCCTCCCACCTCCCTGCCCCATACCGTCAGTAACTCTTCTTGCCTCTTCACTCACTGCCAGCCCCTGTATGCTGAGCTGTTGTACTGTACTACCGTACTTTTCAGGGTACTGTACTGTGAGATTAAAAATGTTTATTTTGTATGTTTGGTCTTTTATGTATTATTTGTGTGAAAAGTATTATAAACCTATTACAGTACAGTACTATATAGCCAATTGTGTTAGTTGGGTATGGAGGCTAACTTCGTTGTACTTATGAACAAATTGGACTTGCTAATGCGCTCTTGGAATGGAATGGAATGGAACTCATTCCTGTGTAAGGGACTTACTGTACTTAACTCGTATGTGTGTAGAGGAGAAACTGTGTTTGCTCGAAGTTCAACATTTAAAAGACCAAGTTCCTAAAGAATAGGCCGTAGGACAAAATCCGAACAGACCGATAGATACTAAACAAACCTACAGCCAAGACTCTGGAAAATCAGAATGATTCTCCAATAATAAAATCGCCTGCTAAAACAAAATTCAACACTCTTCAGAGGAAGATATCAGAATTCAGAGTCTCCTCAGCTTACCACCCACCAGGTTCAGTTTAGATCAGTCGCTCAGTCATGTCCAGCTCTGCGACCCATGGATCACAGCAGGTCAGGCTTCCCTGTCCATCAACAACTCCTAGAGGTTGCTGAAACACACGTCCACTGAGTCGGTGATGCCACCCAACCATCTCATCCTCTGTCGTCCCCTTCTCCTCCTACCCTCAATCTCTCCCAGCATCAGGGTCCTTTCCAGTGAGTCAGTCTTTCACATCAGGTGGCCAAAATATTGGAGTTTTAGCTTCAGTATCTGTCCTTCCAAAGAATATTCAGGATTGATTTCCTTTAGGATTGACTGGTTAGTATTTGATTAAAAAATTACTAGATATGTGAAGACATAAATTGCCCACACCAGTCTTTTTTATTACTGAATTTGACTCAAAAGGGTGAAAAAAATTGCTAAGGCTAGACAGTAACCCTTTGACTTCTTTCTCACCCAAAATGGGCCAGTAGTAATTTTCAAATGTATTTAAGGTAAAAAGCAGAACACTCAAGAATGAACTCGTTAAACAAGTTGTCTGTATGAAAGGTATTAATTCAGGAAAAAAAAAAGTTCAGCATTTAAAGAATGGACTTGTGGGTTTTACTGGAGAGCCCATAAACCCCTGTAACATTTCTTAATCCCTTTTAAACCGCCAGTAAACACTGTCTCATCCAGCCTCCTGTTTCCTTGTGGAATCTTATCTTACACAACCAGGAGGCCCGGGTGCAGTAATTGAATGTGCAGCCATCACCCCAGAGCTGGTCCCTGTGGACCTGGGGCCCCAGGGTCACATTCTTCCACCTCTGACTGTTTTCTCTGCCTCAGCCTGTGACAGCCCCTTCTCAGCATCTGTGCGTTTCCTCCCCTCAGGTTTGAAGGAAATAACTTACTGATCTGTTCAAGACTCGTGCTGAGCCAGAGCTGAAGCCAGCGACCTTTCCGGAGCTGAGTCTCCAAGTTTCCTAAGTGGTGGGGAAGCCCCGGCTGCCATTCTCTGCCGCTCTCCAAGAAGCCTCGTTTACTGGGGTGGCTGTGCAAGTTCCTGTTCCTGTTGGCTAACAGTTTAAATAAATCTCCGTTGCCAGTTGCCGGTGTGTTAGTCCTCTGCTGTTTATCCTTTGCTCCCCTGGGGTGACTGTGGTTCCCCTCTTTGTCAGCTGGCACCAAAGATCCTCAGCCCGACCTTGACCTTGGCCCACTCCCCGTGAGTCAGACTCAGCTTCTGCATCCGTTGTGGGATTTACTCCCGTGTGCTCTTGTGTGTGGTATCTGGCCTTGCACTTGGCATCTTGACCAGAGGTTGGAGCTCATGTCTGCTCCCATTTCTGCCCTTGCCTGCTCAAGTCCTTCACCTTGGTCACTGTGGCAGGCTAAATGATGACCCTCTAAAATGTCCTTTCCCAATCCCCCCAGCTGAGATTATATTACCTTGTATGGCAAAAGGGGTTTTGCAGATGTGATTAAGTTAAGAATCTTGAGGTGGGAGCATCCAGGTGAGCCAGATATAATCACAAGAGTCCTTCCTTTTAAGGGAAGAAGGGAGGGCAGAGTCAGAGGAACAGGCGGTGTGACGCCACAAGCAGAGAGCAGAGTGATACACTTTGAAGATGAGGGAAGGGCGAAAGTTGAGGAATATAAGTGGCCACTAGATGCTGAAAAGGGCAAGAGAATATCTCAGAGCATCCAGAAGGAACCAATCTTGCCAACACTTGGACTTCAGCCCCTTGAAACTAATTTCAGATTTCTTACTCCCAGGAGAAGAAGAGAATAAACTTGTATCGTTGTAAGCCGGTGAGTCTGTGGTCATTTGTTATAGCAGCAGTAGGAAACTAATACAGATACGATACTAGTACAGATTAAAGGGTCCTTGGAGATTCAGAATTGTAAGGTCTGTCCATGCCTGATAACATTCTTGGTTATATGAGTGAGCTGTGAACTTGAACCTGAGTATGCAGAATGGCAGCAAGGCAGCCCCCCAGCCCTCTTCTCTCCTAGAGGTTGCAGAATCAGAGATCAGTGTTCCCTAGAGTGTGACCTGTGTCCCACTACACAATAGCGTGTTTGTGGGTGGGAGTTGGTGGCAATACAGCGTGAAATAACATTGCATAACCCAGTGAGAAAGTTACTTGCTTTTCATTTATCTTTCAGATCTTAAGAATTAGTTCAAGGAAAAGATCGCAGGCTGGTACTGATGGGTCTTCAACACTAATGTCATATTTACTAATTCATTGTTTTTGAAACCCTGTACTAGCCATTAATGGATGGTGAATCCATTTGGGGAGTCAAGTCTATTATTTTTATTTTTATTTTTTAAGTCCATTATTAAGATAAGGAATAGAATGGAAAACGTTCATAGCCCGTTATCAGTAGTAAGGGCACGTACATTTTTATAACTTGCTTCATTTTTATATGTGTTTGCCCTACCACGTTAGCGTTGTTGCTAATGTTTTGGTCTTGTTTTTTAAGTGAAGTACAGTTGACTTACAATGTTGTATTAATGTCTGTTGTACAGCAAAGTGATTCAGTTATACATATGTATGCATTCTTTTTTATTTTCTTTTCCATTATGGTTCATTACAATTGGATCTAATTCCCTGTACTATACAGAAGGACCTTGTTTTTTATCTAGTCTATATATAACAGTTTGCGTCTGCCAACCTCAAACTCCTAACCCACCCCTCTTCTTCCTCACTTCCTCCTCAGCATTGGTTTTGGTTTTGATCATAAGTAAAGGTCAGAGTGTTATAGCACGTCCCAACTGTGGCAGCAGTTGGCTTTGGCTGAAGTTTTTAAAACTTTGCTTGGCTTCAGTTATATTTCTGTTTTCCCTTATATTTTTTAATGGATTATGTTCTGTTCGAGGCTAAGGATACACCATTATTGTTGATGGTTGTGTTATAAAACATCCGTTAAAGTACCTATAAATTTCATTTTAAAAATGAATGCAGTAGAGATGGTGAAAGTGATACATTTGGAAATACTGACGTTGAGCAGCACCACAAGGGCCAATGGCTGACCCAGCACTTCAGAGGATCTCGCCAGGGGTCCACTTTCATGCCCTCCCACACCCCCACCCCCATACTTCCCACAGCCAAGACATGCATTCCAAAGTGTGGTTTTAGTTTTTGAATTGGAGCTTGGAACTGATTTCACCTAGGATTTACAGTCACTCCCTGCCTCTCCTGTTCTCCCACCCACTCATCTAAAACCTCTTGTAATCCTTTCTGCACACGCTGCTTAACTGAAGCTGCTCTTGGGAAGGACATCAGTGACGTTGAAACCATCACATCCAGGGACACTTTCTCAGTCCTTGGCTGTCTCAGCTTCTCAGTAGCATCTGACATGGGTGACCACCTCTCTCCTTGAAATATTGTCACTGCCAATAAATGATGAAACTGAATCTGAAACCAGGCAGGCTGGCTCTGGAACTTGTGCTTTTGACTGCTGCATTATATATATATATATATATATATGTATATCCCTTCTCCCCTTGCCCCAAATAGCATAGAAAATTCCCCCATGGCTGCCCGGATGCCTCATTCCCTTATTTCTGATAAATTTTTCACATTTATTACATTCGCTTATTTCCCATTTGGGGGCTGCCCTATGTGCTGTTAATGAAGAGTGATCTTTTTCTGCAGAAATTTTAGTGAGGATTTTGAATATTTAGCAGAAATAATGTTAAAAAANATTTCTGATAAATTTTTCACATTTATTACATTCACTTATTTTCCATTTGGGGGCTGCCCTATTTGCTGTTAATGAAGAGTGATCTTTTTCTGCAGAAATTTTAGTGAGGATTTTGAATATTTAGCAGAAATAATGTTAAAAAACAAAACACTGTGACTAAGTTACCGTATGATCCAGCAGTTCCACTCCTGGAATTGAAAACTAATTTCAAAGATGAAAACTAATTCAAAAACATACATGGCACTTCAATGTACATAGCAGCACTATTTGCAATAGCGAAGACAAGGAAGCAACCTAAATATCCATTGACAGATGAATGGATAAAGAAGATATGGCATAGGAACTTCCTTGGCAGTCCAGTGGTTAAGGCTTTGCACCTCCAATGCAAGGGACATGAGTTCCATCCCTGGTTGGGGAACAAAGATTCCATATGTTGTTCAAGGTAGCTAAAATTTTTTTGAAAACTATATTTAAAAAGTTGTATATATACATAGTGAAATACTATTCAGCCTTAAAAAAATAATGAAATAATGCCACTTGCAGCACCATGGATGGAGCTAGAGATCACCATACTAAGCTGGATAGGGAAAGACAGACACTGTATGATATCACTTATACGTGTCACCTAAAGAATATGAAACAAATGAACTTATTTATAAAGTAGAAATAGATTCACAGACATAGAAAACAAACTTATGGTTGTCAAAGGAGAATGAGGGGGGAGGACATAGGTAGCTTGGGATTAACAGAAACACACTACTATATCTATATATAAAATAAACCTACTATTAGTATCTAGCACAGGGAACTATATTCAGTATCTTATAATAAAAGAATCTGAAAAAATATATAACAATATATATATAATATTTATAAGTAATATATGTTTATAACTAAGTCACTTTGCCGTATACCTGAAATTAGCATTATACATCAGATACACTTAAACCCAAAAGACGCCACCACCAGTGGGCATCTAGGATGCTTTCAGTAATACTGACTGAAGAATACCATCAAGGACCTGGGTTTGCTCTTTGTGCTCTGTCTTGCTGAGTGTATTTTTGATGTTGCCTTATAATGATAAAGTAGCTGCTAGAGTGTCAGGCATCACAACTGCATTCATGGTAGGAAAGATAAGTCTTTTCTTTAGCAGTCGCTTTTTGTCTAGAATCAAGTGGTCTCCAAATGTGCCCAAACATACTTTCATCTATACCTTATGATAAGAACTGAGTAGGATTGCCAAATGAGATACAGGTTGCCCAGTTAAATTTTGGTAAACACAGATTTTTATTTTCAGCATAAGTAAGTCCCATGGGAAATCCAAATTTAACTGGGTATCCCCAGTTATTTTGTGATTTTATATAAATAAAAATATTAATAATTTTTGCTATCTGGCAACCCTAAACCTGGGTCCAATTGCAAGAGGGGCTGGGAAATAAAATGTCTGACTTTCTGGCTTTTGTAATGCAAGATGGGCAAAAGAGAAAGAAACTCAAGTTTAGATGATCAGCCACCGGATGTGGAGTCATCTTGATTGCGTTTGCTCTCCTGCACAGAGAATATGTTTGCATAATATCAGAAAGTTTATGAAGTCCAAAGCAGAGTCAAACTCTATTTTCATCTTAGAGTTTTTTACTTTTATTTTTCGAAGGGGAGGAGAGGAAAGCGTGGAGGGTCATGAATAAAGTGTCTATCATAGGCAGGATATATAATTTTATTCTGCTTTACTTTTTTATATCCCCCCTTATTCCTCAAAAGGAATTGAGGTGACTAATAAAACTACATTAACACAAAAGTCAAAAATAAATGCCTTGAGAGAGCTGGAGAGGAGAGAGAAGATGTGTGCTCACTCAGTCATGTCAGATTCTTTGCAACCCCATGGGCTGTAGCCCACCAGACTCCTCTGTCCGTGGGATTTCCCAGTCAAGAACACTGGAGTGAGTTGTCATTTCCTCCTCCAGGGGATCCTCCCCACCCAGGGATCGAGCCCATGTCTCTTGCCTTGGCAGGCAGATTCTTTACCACTGAGCCACCTAGAAAGCCCTTGGGCAGCTGGAACGTGAGTTCAGAGGCGGGGAAAATAGGCCCAGAGATGTGCGTGTTTTGTTGTCTCACACAGGTCTTGGAAGTGGGCTGCAAGTTTGACTCCCCCAAAGCCCTCAGAGAGGACTGAAGTATGGTTCCGCTTCCATAAAACCACAGCCAGCTGCATGCTCTAGAGAGGCACACATCTTCCGCACAGAGACCCAGGATGCTTCTCCAGAGGATCGTCAGTGGGATCTGGGAATGTTTGGGGCCTGGCTTTGCAGCTGCTGCTTCAGGTTCCTTTGATGCAAGCTGATGACAGAAGTGAAATTACTCTGGACCAAAGCAGCGCAGTCCAAGTACATAGCTCTGGGATGCTGTAGTGCATACAAGAGTAGGATCTAGAAAACCTGGGAAAAATGAAAGGCCCACAGAACTGATGTGCTAAAATAATGTCTCAAAGCTGGATACTTTGTACGAGATTCCATGACAGTAAGTTTGAGGTCAGAACCTTTGATGAAGACTGGGAGGTCAAATTGACTGAGTGGTCCAGATGAAAATGCTTATCAGAGCCAGCCCGGTGGAAGGCAGAGGACTTCATAGGAAAGCGAGGCTACTCCAGAGGCAGAGCTTCATTCCAAGGTTGCTACTTCCAATATCAAATGAACTATTCCACACCCTCCTTAAAAACCTCCTTTAAGCCCCACTTTCCCATTCTGTTCTTTTCCTCTATTTCTTTGCATTGATCGCTGAAGAAGGCTTTCTTATCTCTTCTTGCTATTCTTTGGAATTCTGCATTCAGATGCTTATATCTTTCCTTTTCGC
>SJYX01012876.1:206065-276485 GCA_006410675.1 Oreotragus oreotragus | reverse complement strand
TTTGAAAGGAATGATGCTAAAGCTGAAACTCCAGTACTTTGGCCACCTCATGTGAAGAGTTGACTCATTGGAAAAGACTCTGATGCTGGGAGGGATTGGGGGAAGGAGGAGAAGGGGACGACCGAGGATGAGATGGCTGGATGGCATCACGGACTCAATGGATATGAGTCTGAGTGAGCTCCGGGAGATGGTGATGAACAGGGAGGCCTGGTGTGCTGTGATTCATGGGGTCGCAAAGAGTCGGACACAACTGAGCGACTGAATTGAACTGAACTGAACTGAACTGAAGCCCCACTTCCTCCTCTTGGCTGGAGAAGGAAATGGCAGCCCACTCCAGCACTCTTGCCTGGAAAACCCCATAGACAGAGGAGCCTGGTGAGCTACAGTCCATGGGGTCGCAAAGAGTTGGACACGACAGAGCGACTTCGCTTCACTTCACTTCCTTCTCTTGGTGTGAAATCCAGCTCCTTCCCGTGGCCTATGAGACCCAAGACTTGGCGTCCCTCCTTGGCTCCCCCACCTCCTGTGTGCCTCTCTGCCCTAACCACGACCTCCTCCCAGCTCTGCCAACCTACCAAACTCTGCCACAGGGCCCTGCAGTCAGGGGGTGGAGATGTAAGAAACACAGCCATTATTCAGGTCGCTAATCACTTGGTTTATGGCACACAACACAGGTTTAAGGTAGGGAAAAGGAGTAGCAGACCACTCCCAGAAGTCCTGAAGGGAGTCATCTCAGCTGTCTCCCAACCAGCAACAAGTCACAGTAGGTGTGGGTGGGAGGTCACCTTCTGCTTCGACAGGGAGTTGGGCAGCTTCCATCTGGAAAGGCTCCCAGAGCAGAGTCGGGTCCTCCAGCAAAGTGGCTGCAAGTCACTCGGCTCAGTGACCTCTCAGAGGAGTCAAGTTCCCCCAGGGGAGGAGGTCTTCTGCTTCTTAGCAGCATTAGCAGCATTGGTCCTCTGTTCCAGTGAGGTCAGCTGCCCTTCACATTTCTAAGATAACGCTCTTAGTCTGTCCCTCTAGGACTCTTCACACTCCTACTGTGGACGTTTCAAAACAACTAACGTGGATGTTCACATTGGCCACTGTGACTCCATTTTTTAAACAAGATAATTAGAAGTTTTGTATATGGATGCTCTGGGTCTTTGTTGCTGCATGAGGGCGTCCTCTAGTTGTGGAGATCAGGGGCTCCTCTTCATTGTGACGTGCACAGGCTCTAGGGTGCTCCGGCTTCAGTAGTTGTGGCACACGGGCTTAGTTGCTCCATGACATGTGGAGTCTTCCCAGATCAGGGACTGAACACATATCCCCTGCATTTGCAGGCAGATTCTTAATCTCTGGACCACCAGGGAAGCCTCCTGACTCCCTTTTGAACTACTTAACATAGCTTAAATCCTACAAGGTTCACACAAGATGAGTAGGGATCATAACACTCAAGAACTCACATCATGACCCTTTGCCTCTGCTGGCCTTTGCACCTGCTGTTCCTTTTCCTGAGTCAGCCTTCACCCTTAAAGCTGAGATTAAACATCACCTCCCCATCACCCTGTGTAAATATCCCATGGGGCTGTAACAGCTTCCTGTGTTTTTGCCTTTATGGTCCTTTTGTGAACTTGTCATTTTTACTCATTCCGCAAGTATGTATCAAGCACGTTCTCTGTATGAGGCACTGAGAAACAGTAGAGCAAGTGAGCAAATAAAACACAATAATTGCACTGCTCATGTGACTCAAGTGACTCAAGACTGTCACCATGTCTTCACACGATGATGCAATCATACCTTTATTGCACATTTGATTTTTAACCTCTCTGTGAAAATATTTGAGATTCAGATGCTAGGGCCTCAGGACCTATCACCAATGATGGACACCCCAGTAGGTTATGATTGTGGTTCATAACACGTGTTGTTTCACACCTTGTCAATCTGAAGATCAGCACACGAGAAAAGCAGCGACTCCACTGGCAACAATTCTTGCAGTATTGCAAGTGCTGTTTGCAAGGGGGTAGCTCTCAAGCCCAGACCCACTGAACCTCTGGGAGGAAAGGCAGGGAGTTGGGGAACAAGATCCAAGAGCTTGCTAAGCCTAATGCTGGGGAAATCATTGTGCACTGTCTGCCAATAGGACTTGCTGAACTCAGTGGTAAGTGAGTAATTAAATGACCAGGAAGAGCTTTGCGAATGCAGGGAGGGCCCATTGTTCTGGTCTTACCCACCCGTTGTGTCCCAACTGTGGGTGAGTTTGAGTGCTGGGGTCTGAAACCCGAGGGTGGATCATGGCTTTCAGACAGCAGAAGAAAGATAATTTAGAGATATAAGGAGAGGGGACCTATTATGCAAGGGAGAGATAGGGGTGGTTCTTAAGGAGTGGGAACCAGGGAGCAGGGCCTTGGTGAAATGATGCTAAATGGAACATTACAGTAAACCCCCTAGAAAAGGAGTCACAAAGGCCGCTTTGATGTTGCTGCTGGTGAAGCGCAGCAGATTGCAAAGAATGGCCCTGAAGACTTCTAGAGTCTCTGTCTCCACTGCTTGCACCAGGAGCAACCATATGATTTGCTTTGGCCAATAGGGTGATAAGAAAAGGTGAGTGGGGAATCCCCTGGTGGTTCTGCAGTTAAGACTCTGTGCTCCCAATGCTAGAGGCACAGGTTCGATCCTTGGTGGGGAAATAAAGATCCCATGTGTCACATGGCATGGTCAAAAGAAAAAAAAAAAAAACGAAAACATGAGCAACTTGACAGGTTGCTTATGCATTGAGGTTCACCTTCTCTCACTGTACTTGGGGACCACATGGTGACCACAATGAAAATAAGCCTGGGGTGGGTCTGTTGGATGAAAAGATCACGTGGAGCTGAAATGAGCTGTCTGGATGAGGCCCTCCCCAGACCCAGGCCTCAGGCAGCTCACTGGCTGATCACAGAAATACAAGGGAGCCCTGACCTGAACTGCCCAGCCATCTTGCAGCATCGTGAGCTAAATGCCTGGTTCTTGTCTTAAGCCACTATGTTTGGGGATATTTTGTTACCCTGCAGTAGCTAACCCATACAGGTGGAGGTGCAGGTTGGGAGGAGAAGGCAAAGTATTAGTTGAATGTTTCCTGCTGTTGAAAAAATATTTGCAAGCATAAGAGTTGCGAGTTATATTTGGGGGAAAATGAGCACTGTATCCTGGGAGACACTATTTCAGATAGCTCTGAGAGACTGCTCCAAGAAGTGGCTGCAGTCTGATGGCTGCTAGATGGCAGGTGTTTTTTCCTTCCCGAGTTCCCTCAGGGCTCACCAGCTCACCGTCCATGGTGGCTGCAATCGCTGATGACTGGGACATCCTTTGTTTATAGGAAATACTCCATTTCTCACTTCACAAATGCTTGTTCTGTGTCAAGCTGTGTGCCATGTATTGAGATATAATGATGGACATGGCAGGCATGCTCTCTGCACTCACAGAGCACCAGCCATCAGTCCCCCCGCCTCCCCACTAACAAAACACTTGGCTATTTTAGCACCCTGTGGCAAGTCCAGGAGGGTGCTCCGGGGAAAGAGAGAGAGAGAGATGTGTGAGCTGACATCTGAGGATGTGCCAGGTGAGTGGGCCCTGGAGGCGGGGCTTGGGGGGCGGGGTGATGAAAGAGAGAAAGAAGAGAGCACCTGACTGTAAGGGTGGGACCATTTAGAAGAGCCCAGCCATGTGCTGCCCAGAGGCAAATGTTTCCTCTGGGAGGTCATGGAGATGTCCCAGGGTGCTCATGGCGTACTTTTAAGGCATCAGTTCTCAACGGAGGTGATATTGCCCCCACTGGAGCAAAAATTGCTTAGGGTTAGGGTTGTCCAACTCTTTGCAACCCTGTAGACTGTAGCCTGCCAGGCTCCTCTGTCCTTGGAATTCTCCAGGCAAGAATACTGGAGTGGGTTGCCATTCCCTCCTCCAAGGGATCTTCCCGACCCAGGGACTGGACCTGAATCTCCTGCATTGGCAGGCAGATTCTTTACCACTGAGCCATCAGGGAAGCCCAGGTTTAGGGTTAGAGGGTGGTAATTAGCCCTCCTGGAGAAGGCAATGGCACCCCACTCCAGTACTCTNCGTACATCTAGGGTATATAAGGTTTTCAGAAAAACTGGTCAGGGTCCTTAACTAAGAGGAGACTCTGCCTTGGGCCCGCTGGTGTAATAAACTGCACTGCACTATCTGCATTGTCCTTCTGAGTGAGTTTGTTTCCCAGAATGCGTGGCTACAACAGATTCACTGGACACTGTAAGAAAAAAACAGATCATAGGAAACATTCTCTAGGACATATCCTTGATTTACTAAAAATAGAGACAGAAACAAAGAACCCAATTTTATTACAGCTGTTTTTTACTTCACAGAACAAAGAATGCTGGTGTCTACAGTAAAGGCACAGTTGAAGAAACAAAAATAACCCTTAAAAAATTAAATTACTATATCATCCTCAAATCTTTAAAACATAATTAAGGATAAGTTTGAATGAGCCAATGAAACTATTTTTACTTCTAATAAATAACTATACACACACACACATTTACACTCCCACAGACTCTGGCCTTCTATGTTACTTTTAAAATTTTGAAAAGTCAGCATTTTAAAGCTTGTATATACTTTCATTATGTGCACATTAACATAAGAATGATTGTAAACTATTTGCTTTTAATTTTAGGGTTAAAATGTTTTTTCATGGGGTAACAATTTTTAAGCTTATCTACTTTTAGCAGCTTTCAAGTTTTTACTACAATATTTTCAAAATTTTATATTTAAGAAAATTGTTGACTGGTATCTTTAAATATTTCTCCAAGTCCTGTGGGCCAGTTTTCATGGCCTCTCCTGGGTTAACAAGGTTATGTGGTTATCTCTCACTGTAACACACACTCTACCACCAGGGAACAGCTTTAGAGGTAAAATATAAGTCTTATAGGTGTTCTAGTCCAGGGATTATATCGATAACACCTCAAACCAAAATGCCTTAGGAGTTTAGAACATTTTATAAAAAACTTTTAGTGATAAAACACATGTCAAAATTGTAACCGGTTAGTAACAAGAGAATGACTTCACAAGATTTTAGAAACTGGTAACTTAAATTTACATAACCATGGCACATCTACTTGCCAACAAATGTAAACTTTATTTTATTTTATTTTTATCTCAGCCTAGGAGTCTGCAGTCCCTGCTTCCACTGGTGTCAAATGGAGCTGTTCTGTTCATAAAGTGTCTTTTGTATCATCACATGTGGGAACTTAGTAACCTTTTCACCACCACAATTAGAAATAACAAAGAAGCACACATTCATTCAGTATAAATTCTGAGCATTAATAGTTGGCCCAGGACTGGTAGAGTTATTAGACTGGTTCATATCTGGTTCACTGTGTTTCGAACTTGGTAAAATAAGCATTCAGCGAAGGTTCCCATGCTTGAGGCTAGACACCAGTTTATGGGGCAAAAGGCAATGAGACAATTTAACTTTTAGTTCAGTGTTTTTCCATTAATTGGGCCACACATTCTTACAAGCACCATTGCACACAGTTTGGTTCTGAGAAGATTTGCAGGCGTTTTGTGTGTCTTTTGTTAGTTCCAACATACAGTTTATCCTTGATTTAGCAGACTACAGTTACACAAGACTTTTCTTAATTGCTTTTCATGCACAGTTGGGAGAAACAGCAGCCAGCCTCTAAGTGAAAGTTTTGTGGCCATGAAATGGCAGCTTGAAGTGCCTCTTTTCCTGTGTTTATTATTGACAATTCAATTAGCATGCCAGAGCAGCTGCAGGCTGCAGAAGGCAGGGTCAACTGAACTGCACAACTAATTTTATTAACACACAAAACAGAGGGGCAAACCTGGCTGCCATGCATTTTCGTCATGTACTTACTGAAGAACACAACAGACAGGGGCAAGTCTAGCTAGTTTTCCCAAATTTTAATCTTAGGGAAAATCACATATTTAAGCTTATTTTTCCCCACTAATGGCTGATTAAAGTCATCCATTTTCTTACTCTTCAGGCTTTATCAAAAACCATACCGTACTTGGCAACAAGGAGATAAAGACCTCATATTCACTCAGGGTTTTCTTTTAATAAAAAGTGATTTTTTTTTTAAATCAAAGGCAAACAAAGTAAATATCATATAAGGGCTTCCCAGGTGGCTCAGCCGGAGAAGGCAATGGCACCTCCACTCCAGTCCTCTTGCCTGGAGAATCCCATGGACGGAGGAGCCTGGTGGGCTGCAGTCCATCGGGTCACTAAGAGTCGGACACGACTGAGCAACTTCACTTTCACTTTTCACTTTGATGCATTGGAGAAGGAAATGGCAACCCACTCCAGTGTTCTTGTCTGGAGAATCCCAGGGACGGCAGAGCCTGGTGGGCTGCAGTCCATGGGGTCGCTAAAAGTTGGACATGACTGAGCGACTTCACTTTCACTTTCCACTTTCATGCACTGGAGAAGGAAATGGCAACCCACTCCAGTGTTCTTGCCTGGAGAATCCCAGGGGCCGGGGACCCTGGTGGTCTGCCATCTATGGGGTCGCACAGAGTTGGACATGACTGAAGCGACTTAGCAGCAGCAGCAGCGGCGGCGGCGGCAGCAGCAGCAGGTGGCTCAGTGGTAAGGAATCTGCCTGCAATGCAGGAGAAGTGGGAGACATGGGTTCAATTCCTGGGTAGGGAAGATCTTCTGGATAAGGAAATGGCAACCCATTCCAGTTTTCTTCCTTGTAAAATCCCATGGACAGAGGAGCCTGGGGGACTACAGTCCTTGGGGTCACAATAGAGTCAGATATGGCTTAGCGACAAAACTAGGGTATTTTATGAACAACACATCCAGCGATGATGTTTTGGGGTAGCCAGTCAAAGTGAAAGTCGCTCAGTTGTGTTCTACTCTTTGCAACCTTGTAGACTGTAGCCTGCCAGGCTCCTCTGTCCTTGGAATTCTCCAGGCAAGAATACTAGAGTGGGTTGCCATTTCCTCCTCCAAGGGATCTTCCCGACCCAGGGACTGGACCTGAATCTCCTGCATTGGCAGGCAGATTCTTTACCACTGAGCCATCAGGGAAGCCCAGGTTTAGGGTTAGAGGGTGGTAATTAGCCCTCCTGGAGAAGGCAATGGCACCCCACTCCAGTACTCTCGCCTGGAAAATCCCATGGACAGAGGAGCCTGGTAGGCTACAGTCCATAGGGTCGCTAAGAGTCGGATACGACTGAGCGACTTCACTTTCACTTTTCACTTTCATGCATTGGAGAAGGAAATGGCAACCCGCTCCAGTGTTCTTGCCTGGAGAATCCCAGGGACGGGGGAGCCTGGTGGGCTGCCATCTATGGGCTTGCACAGAGTCAGACACGACTGAAGTGACTTAGCAGCATTAGCTCTCCAGAGAACCACAGCATGTAAACAGATACGAAATACTCTCCGTGGCATTAGTGGGCTGCTTCGGTGGCTCAGACGGTAAAGACTCCACCTGCAACACAGGAGACCCGAGCAGGGCACGACCACCCACTCCAGTATTTTTGCTGAGAATTCCGTGGACAGGGGAGCCTGGAAGACTACAGTCCATGGAGTCACACACAGATATGAAATATTACCTGTGGTATTAGTGCTTAATAGAGGGGTGATAATTTTTTTTTAATGGTTAAAAAAGTCTCCACAGAGGGGAGATCATGGAAAACAATGGTTGAGAAATGCTGTTGTAAGGGAATCCATATCCAAGGCCTCCCCTTGCGCAGTCTGCTCCCTTTCTCCACACCCTCCCACTTCTCCAAAGAGCATCCTTCTCCCCCATCTCACATCTGTGCTGCTGTTTGGTTCTGGGAATTAAAACCTGGGAGAAGGGAGAACAATTAGAAATACTGGTACAGGCTGGTGCTGAGAAAGTGAATAAATAATAATGACCAACTATCAAGTCCTTTTTTAGATTTGAAGGATTCTTTGCTCTCAAGCAAATTGAAGGGGGATATAATAGCTTAGCATGCTTTGAACTTTTTTTTTTAAAGCAATAGATTTGAAAGAAGTTTTTTAAAGAATAGGTTATTTTTGGCATATAACTCAGAAGGTGTTCAAAGATATGTGTAGCATTGCTATAGAAACCTCTTTCTATTTGTTTTTGTGAAAGCTCTCTCCTTGCCTACTGTAAAAATGAAAAATAGAAACTGAGTTGGTGCTGAGCCCTGTCTTACAAAAATAAGCTAGAGTCATCTTGGGATATATGAACTCATGGAATAAATAAGCAAAACTTGCTCTATCCATCCCATTAAAAGATATATTTCCTATAAAATTTTATTTTTAATGCTTAATCATTAATTATCAACACATACACTATAGCTGCTGTATGTCAATCAATTGTCTACTAAGAATAATTGTAGCTTNCAAAAATAAGCTAGAGTCATCTTGGGATATATGAACTCATGGAATAAATAAGCAAAACTTGCTCTATCCATCCCATTAAAAGATATATTTCCTATAAAATTTTATTTTTAATGCTTAATCATTAATTATCAACACATACACTATAGCTGCTGTATGTCAATCAATTGTCTACTAATAATAATTGTAATGATAACTCAATCCATAAAGGAATAAACAACATTTAGAGTCACTGTTCACAGAAAATTTATAGAAGTATTAATTTTTCTCTCTCTTTCTTTCTCTGTGCAGACACATACTTCCATAAGATCTTATAGAAAACCTGAATGAACATTTTGGCCAATCCAATATATGTGTTTGATTTTACCTAAAAATGGAATTATATGCCACATACTGTATTATAAACTATTTTTACCCCAAAGTTTTACAACAATATATAGAGATCTGTACGCACAGCACACATAGAGATCTACAACAGAGGCAGGACAATTTTTTTTAAGGGTCAGATAATTAATATTTTAGACTCAGTGGATCAAGAGGATATCTTGTACTTAATAACTGTTTGAAGTGTGAAAGTCTTCTTACATCATATTCAAAAAGCCAAACACCTGAAACTAACACTACTTTGTAAATCAATTATACTCCAATAAATAAAATAAAAAGCCTCTTACTTAAGTAGTAGTCTTCTGTTAACGTATATCTATGTTGCCTCCGTATTAATTCAATATTATAAATATGTGGCAATTATACATAATCCTTCTGTATAAATCTTTTCAGATTTATCTGTTTACCTCCAAAGGATGTTGTTGTTCATTTGCTAAGTCATGGCTGACTCTTTGCAACCCTATGGACTGCAGCACACCAGGCTCCTCTGTTCTCCACTATCTCCTGAAATTTACTCAAATAAGTGAAAAAAAAGGCATCTCATTGATGTTCTTACACTTCTTTAGTTACCATGACTCTCTTTTCACACATTATTGTGAACTTATTTCCAGTTCCCTGTTCGTGTCTTTTCCCCATTTTTCTCTGTGGTTATTTTTTCATGTTGATTTCTAAGAGCTCTTTACCCAGTAAGGGCAGTGACATTTGTCATTTATGTGCAGTATTTTTCCCCAGTTTTTTTCATTTTTCTTGTCTATGCTAATCATGTTTTTCTTTCTTGGTTTAGAAATTACATATTTTATCTGTTTCAGGTTGATTCCTTTTCCAGTATAATNATTTTTTCATGTTGATTTCTAAGAGCTCTTTACCCAGTAAGGGCAGTGACATTTGTCATTTATGTGCAGTATTTTTCCCCAGTTTTTTTCATTTTTCTTGTCTATGCTAATCATGTTTTTCTTTCTTGGTTTAGAAATTACATATTTTATCTGTTTCAGGTTGATTCCTTTTCCAGTATAATAGATGTCTACACATGTCAAGCCTCTCATGATTAACAAAAATATTTACCCATGTTTTATTTTAGGGTTTTTATGATCTCTTTTTCACTTTTTTTTTAGTGTCCATAGTATTTGTTAATCATTTATTTATCAAGAGAGACTATTCCTTAGCCCAGATATTTATCATTCTGTAGTTCAGGAACATAGGTAAGTGACAAAGTTCTATGGAACTCAACCCAAAGAAATTCTTTATGTTCAAAACTCACTTTTCACTCTGAAAGATACTAGCTTTCCTTATGTCCTCAAAAATCTTCCATAGAATCATAATTTCTATAGAAATCTGCATATGCCTCCTTTCTTGGTTCGTCAGAAGCAAACTTATAGAAAGTTGCAACTCCCAGGGAGACGATGAATGCTCCAACCATATGAAATTGCAGATGAATGACCAGAAGATTTTGTCAAAGAATTGGACAAGGTAGTTTTTCTTTTCTACAGCTCAACAACATGGTCTTTCCATACTGATAGAGAAATGGACCTCTCTTTTACATGTTAAACTTTGGCTCATTTAGAATTTATCTTGAAGTACAGAATTAGATAAATATTTTATTTNTGCAGATGAATGACCAGAAGATTTTGTCAAAGAATTGGACAAGGTAGTTTTTCTTTTCTACAGCTCAACAACATGGTCTTTCCATACTGATAGAGAAATGGACCTCTCTTTTACATGTTAAACTTTGGCTCATTTAGAATTTATCTTGAAGTACAGAATTAGATAAATATTTTATTTAAAAAAAGCCTAACCAGTTTTCCTATTTAAATATCTTTAATCCATGAGTCTGAACCCCAATTTATATTTCTATGCATATGCTTACATGTGTGTGTGCTAAGTCGCATCAGTCGTGTCTGACTCTCTGTGACCCTATGGACTTCAGCTCATCAAGCTCCTCTGTCCATGGGATTTTCCAGGCAAGAATACTGGAGTGGTTTGACATGCCCTCCAAGGGATCTTCCTGACCCAGGGATCGAACCCAAGTCTCATGTCTTCCTTATTGGCAGGCAGGTTCTTTACCACTAGTACCACCTGGTTTGGCCCAGATGGTAAAGAACCTGCCTGCCATGTGGGAGACCTGGGTTCGATTTCTGGGTTGGGAAGATCCCCTGGAGGAGAGCATGGCAACCCATTCTGGTATTCTTGCTTGAGAATCCCCATGGACAGGGGAGCTACAGTCTATGGGGTCGCAAAGAGTCGGACACAACCGAACGACTACCACCTGGGAAACCCTTCCATGTATATATTTGGGTTTAAAAGGACTCATTTTAAAAGCCTATCAGCTATCAAGGAACTGAATATTATGACTCCAGCAAGTTATTCACTCTCAGCCTACATGTAGAATTTCTTAAAAAGCAATGTATGGCTTATCTTTAACTGGAAGCTTTTTTACCTGATAGCAATGTGTATACCAACACAGTTCAAAAGCATCAATTCTGCGGCGCTCAGCCTTCTTCACAGTTTTTATTTCTCCTAAGCACAAAGATAAGGGTATTTAGAATTGAGAAAGATGGCTGAAGAAGTGCTATCCATTTGTATTCTATCTATATGTATGTGTAACCATGATTGTGGGAATAAAATAGTTAACAGAAGATTTCTAATAAAAAAAAATAGATGTGCAACAAGCAACAGAGATTTACTGTATAGCATAGGGAACTATAGTCAATATCTTGTAATAACCTATAATGGAAAATTATTTCAAAAATGATATATGTATATAATTAAATCACACACACGAAAAGGATTCTACTCTTTGAAATTTAGTAATGTTTATCTTTTTGCCAGTTTTTCCAAATGTCCTATGGGCATCTACTAACAATGTATGAGATACAAAATTTTGAATTTATATCTGTAGGATATAAGATTCATATAAATCAATATAAATAGATATATATCATATTTAAATTATTAATGACATCATTCAAGGTGCTCCTAATCTTATTTTTTCTGTACTTGATAAAATATTCTCAGAGAAATGTTAATATGTCTATCATTATATATTTTTCCTTTTCCCTTATATTTCTTCTGATTTTTGCTTTATGTATCTTTGTTTCTTTGTTGTTAGGTATCTAATGGTTTATGATGTCTATCTTCTTTGTGAATTGTACCTTTTATCATTAAAAATATTCATCTTTGCTTCATTTAAAAAATAAAATAGTTCGCAGAGTGAGTTGCCACACCTAAAGAGTTAAAAAAAATTGTAAGATGACATTTCACCAAGTTCAGACAATAAAAAAGGCACCAGTTTGGAAGCAGTTTTGGTTAAATTCCAGCTCCACATTTTATGGCAAAGCCCTTCTCTTTTCTTGGGCTCAGCTCTCTGATCTGTAAAGTGGGTTCATAATGATAAACCCTGCCTCACACAAGTTCAGTTCAGTTCAGTCGCTCAGTCATGTCCAACTCTTTGTGACCCCACGAATCGCAGCATGCCAGGCTTCCCTGTCCATCACCATCTCCCGGAGTTCACTCAGACTCATATTCATCGAGTCCGTGATGCCATCCAGCCATCTCATCCTCTGTTGTCCCCTTCTCCTCCTGCCCCCAATCCCTCCCAGCATCAGAGTCTTTTCCAATGAGTCAGCTCTTCGCATGAGGTGGGCAAAGTACTGGAGTTTCAGCTTTAGCATCATTCCTTCCAAAGGAATCCCAGGGTTGATCTTCAGAATGGACTGGCTGGATCTCCTTGCAGTCCAAAGGACTCTCAAGAGTCTTCTCCAACACCACAGTTCAAAAGCATCAATTCTGCGGCACTCAGCCTTCTTCACAGTCCAACTCTCACATCCATACATGACCACAGGAAAAACCATAGTCGACTAGACAGACTTTAGTCGGCAAAGTAATGTCTCTGCTTTTGAATGTACCATCTAGGTCGGTCATAACTTTTCTTCCAAGGAGTAAGTGTCTTTTAATTTCATGGCTGCAGTCACCATCTGCAGTGATTTTGGAGCCCCCCAAAATAAAGTCTGACACTGTTTCCACTGTTTCCCCATCTATTTCCCATGAAGTGATGGGACCAGATGCCATGATCTTCGTTTTCTGAATGTTGAGCTTTACACCAAGTGGGAGGACTAAATGAAATAAAGCAGGAACTCACTATGCCCAGGGTATTTATATCCAGGTACCCTCAGACCTGTGGCTTTAATTTAACCCTCCCAGGGCACACAGTAACACCTACAGCTTCTGTTCCTTTATGTAACAAGCCAGCTCCTGACTGTGGAGTACACTAGCTGAGTCCTTGACCTTTGGCTTTGTTCCCATCCATTCCTACCCATGACTCCTGCCATCTTGCTCTCATTACAGGCCAGCATCACTTGACTTCCATTCTTGCCTCAGCCCAGAAAGTCCTGGCCCACCTGTGGGTGAGACCTTGTAGTTCCTAACAGAGGTCACCATAACCTTTGAACTTGCTGCAATGGGCTGCTGGCTGGAGTTCCAGTTGGTCCTGCCACCCTTCCCTTCCCTTTGAGGATAATGACGATATGTAATTCTCACTTAGCACTTGCACTCCCAAAGGGAATGGGAATGCAGGTGACTACTCTTACAGTCATAATTTCTGGCATGGTGACAGAGGAGGCGCACGCTGTCTGTTGGCCCAGGGTCAGGGCAATATGGGAGCAGCGATAAACTCCAGGGAAGTTCATCTGAAGGTGGCTTTTGCCCTCCCATTCTTCCTTTACAACAGTTATTTTTGTGCCTGACACACCTCCCTGATTTGACTGTAAAGTTCACGAGACATTATCTCTTGATCATCTCCATTCTGGGTGGATAGGTGTGTCATAGGATGACTAAAATGTAGCCCTACCCCAACCCCTCCACCCCGTGAACAGGAACAATTCTCTGTGGTCCTGAAACACCAAGGAAATATTTGCTTGCTTAGATTTCAAGAATTCTGAAAAGCAAATAGTAACTGTGGAAGAAAAGAGTATATTAAGGAGGATGCTTCTTTCTTTCTTTCCTTCTTTTTTCCTCCCTCTCTCTCTCCCTCCCTTCCTTCATTTCTCCTGTTTCATTCCCTTTCTTTCTCTCTTTCAAGTGACAGAAACCCAGCTCCAACTGTCTTCAGAAAGGAAAAGATCTAAGAAGACAGTCCAGAGTGTCTGGATCAGGGCCACAATATAGATGTCATCAATCTTCTCTCCCTCTTGGCTTTATTTTCCTCTATGTGGCTCTGTTCTATTAGGGCTCATCTCTTCTGGTGACAAAGATGGTGGTTAGTGGCTCCAGGCCTCTATTGTCCCCCTCAGTAACCCCAGAGTAAGAGCACTTCTTTTTTTTATTGAAAGAGCACTTTCAGTAAATAAAGGTCCCCAAAATCTTCAGAAAAATTCTCAGGATTGCATGTTAATGGCTTGATCTGAATCATATGCTCAGTGCTCAACCAATCAGGATGGTCTTGAAGATGGCCTGTCTCACTGGCTTGAGGCCCCTGAAGGGTTGGGGAGCTGAATGATGGGGGTGGGGGGCGGTGCTGACAGCTCTACCCAAATTGTGTGAAAGTGAAAGTCGCTCAGTCGTGTCCAACCCTGTGACCCCATGGACTGTAGCCTGCCAGGCTCCTCTGTCCATGAGATTCTCTAGGAAAGAATACCTGAAGTGAGTTGCCANCACCATTTATTGAAGAGGCTGTCTTTGCCCCATTGTGTATTCTTGCCTCCTTTGTCAAAAATAAGGTACCTATATGTGCATGGGTTTATTTCTGGGTTTTCTATCTTGTTCCACTGTCTATATTTCTTTTTTTTGTGCCTGTACCATACTCTCTCGATGACTGTAGCTTTGTACTATAATCTGAGGTCAGGAAGGTTGGTTCCTCCAGCTCCATTCTTCTTTCTCAAGACTGCTTTGGCTATTCTGGGTCTTTTGAATCGTAAAATTTTTTGTTCAAGTTCTGTGAAAAATGCCATTGGTAATTTGATAGGGATTGTATTGAATCTGTAGATTGCATTTGGTAGTATAGTCATATCCACAATATTGATTCTTCCTACTCAGGAACATGGAATATCTCTCCATCTCTTTATGTTCTTTGATTTCTTTCATTAGTGTCATAATTTTCTATGTACAGTTTTTTGTCTCCTTAGTTAACTTTATTCCTAGATATTTAATTCTTTTTCTTGCACTGGTGAATGAAATTGATTCATTAATTTCTCTTTCTGATATTTCATTGTTACTATATAGAAATACCGGGGAAGGCAATGGCACCCCACCCCAGTACTCTTGCCTGGAAAACCCAATGGACGGAGTAGCTTGATGGGCTGCAGTCCATGGGGTCGCTAACAGTCGGACAGACTGAGTGACTTCACTTTCACTTTCCTTTTTCATGCGTTGGAGAAGGAAATGGCAACCCACTCCAGTATTCTTGCCTGGAGAATCCCAGGGACGGGGGAGCCTGGTNGGGAAGGCAATGGCACCCCACCCCAGTATTCTTGCCTGGAAAATCCAATGGACGGAGGAGCCTGATGGGCTGCAGTCCATGGGGTCGCTAACAGTCGGACAGACTGAGTGACTTCACTTTCACTTTTCTCTTTCATGCATTGGAGAAGGAAATGGCAACCCACTCCAGTATTCTTGCCTGGAGAATCCCAGGGACGGGGGAGCCTGGTGGGCTGCCGTCTATGGGGTCACACAGAGTCGGACACGACTGAAGTGACTTAGCAGCAGCAGCACAAGCTAGCAATGTAATGCTCAAAATTCTCTAAGCCAGGCTTCAACAGTACGTGAACCATGAAATTTCAGACATTCAAGCTGGATTTAGAAAAGGCAGAGGAACCAGAGATTAAATTACCAACATCCGTTGGATCATCAAAAAAGCAAGAGTTCCAGAAAAACATACTTCTGCTTTACTACTACGCCAAAGCCTCTGACTGGTAGATCACAACAAACCTGGAAAATTCTTAAAGAAATGGGAAAACCAGGCCACCTTTCCTGCCTCCCGAGAAATCAGTATGTAGGCCAAGAAGCAACAGTTAGAATTGGACATGGAACAACAGACTGGTCCAAATCAGGAAAGGAGAAAGTCAAGGCTGTATATTGTCAGCCTACTTATTTAACTTATATGCAGAGTACATCTTGTGAAATGCTGGGCTGGATGAAGCACGGGTTGAAATCACAATTGCTGGGAGAAATACCAACAACCTCAGATACACAGATGACACCACCCTTATGGCAGAAAGCAAAGAAGAACTAAAGAGCCTCTTGATGAAAGTGAAAGAGGAGAGTGAAAAAGTTAGCTTCAAACTCAACATTCAGAAAACTAAGATCATGGCATCTGGTCCCATGACAAATAGATGGGGAAACAGTGGAAACAGTGAGATAATTTATTTTGGGAGACTCAAAAATCACTGCAGATAGTGATTATGCCATGAAATTAAAAGACACTTGCTCCTTGGAAGGAAAGCAATGACCAACCTAGACAGCATATTAAAAAGCAGAGACATGACTTTGCCAACAAAGATCTATCTAGTCAAAGCTATGGTCTTTCTAGTACTCACATATGGATGTGAGAGTGAAGTCACTCAGTCGTGTCTGACTCTTCGCAACCCCATAGACTGTAGCCTACCAGGCTCCTCTGTCCATGGGATTTTCCAGGCAAGAGTACTGGAGTGGATTGCCATTTCTTTCTCCAGGGGATCTTCCCAACCCAGGGCTCGAACCCGGGTCTCCTGCATTGTAGACAGATGCTTTACTGTCTGAGCCACCAGGGAAGTCCTATGGATGTGACTTGGACTATAAAGAAAACTGAGTGCTGAAAAGTTGATGCTTTTGAACTGTGGTGTTAGAGCAGACTCTTGAGAGTCCCTTGGACTGCAAGGAGATGCAACCAGTCCATCCTAAAGGAAATCAGTCCTGAATATTCATTGGAAGGACTGATGCTGAAGCTGAAGCTCCAATGCTTTGGCCACCTGATGTGAAAAACTGACTCATTTGAAAAGACCTTGATGCTGGGAAAGACTGAAGGCATGAGGAGAAGGGAACGACAAAGAATAAAATGGTTGGTTGGCATTCCCAACTCGATGGACATGAGTTTGAGCAAGCTCCAGGAATTATTAAAGAGCAGGGAAGCCTGGCGTGCTCCAGACCATGGGGTCGCAGAGTCGGACACGACTGAACTGAACTGGTAGATCTAGACAAAAGAACTCTGAGACAATCAGTTTCTTTTTCTTTAGCCACCCAATTCTGATACTTTATTATGGCAACCTTAAAATTAGAGATACCAGGGGAACATTTCATACAAGGATGGGCTTGATAAAGGACAGAAATGGTATGGACCTAGCAGAAGCAGAAGATATTAAGAAGAGGTGGCAAAGCCTGGTGGGCTGCCGTCTATGGGGTCACACAGAGTCGGACAAGACTGAAGTGACAGCAGCAGCAGCAGCAGCAGGGGATTAGAATGTGGACATCTTTGTGCTCTGCTGTGCTCAGTCATGTCTGACTCTTTGTGGGCCCCTGGACTGTAGCCTGCCAAGCTCCTCTGTCCATGAAATTCTCCAGGCAAGAATACTGGAGTAGGTTGCCATTTCCTCCTCTAGGAGATCTTCCTGACTCAGGGATCAAACCCGAGTCTTCTGCACTGGCAGGTGGATTCTTTACCATGGGCACCATCTGGAAAGCCCAGAAGAACCATTATTCAGCCAGCACTGAGATGATGAGTACCAACTGCAGCCTTGATACAAACTGGAGTGGTAGAGATCAGTCAGCATCTCCGAAAAGCTGTATCCACATGGGATGAAACTATTACATAAAGCAAATGAATTCAAATGGTGCCGGGGTAGACTGTACTGAAGATTATGCTACATTGTCCAAATCTCCTGCTAGGACAAAGACACTCATTTTCTCAGCTGCTGGCTCATAGCCAAGTCTGTCTGCCAAAACTGTCCTTGGACAAAGGAAATAGGCTCACCCAAGATTTTGTTTCTCCCTTGGAACAGTCATTTTAAATCAGGTCCCTGGGACTCAGTTACAACAGAATTTATATAGATGACATTGAGAAACACAGCAAACCATGCCTAAACAATCATTTAACAATAAATAGCAAAGAGAATTTCACTTGGATGAAACAAGCCTCAGTAAAAGTTAGAGGTGCAATTTATTGAAAGTATATGGCATATGTATGTGTCTGGGTTCATGAACACAAAGATCTAATCATTTCCATGCTAAGAGAGTGCTGGATTATTAAGGAATTCTGAAAAAGATGCCTTGGAATGAGGCTGGGATGTGCAGAATAGTGTCAGTGAGATTGTTGAGCTGAAGGCATATATTCTAACATTTCTAACAAGCAAAGTTAAGCAGCCATTATAAGGATAAATTGCTTCACAGTGGTTGTAAATTCAGCTGATATGTTAATATATTATGCATAGGTGAACCAGTTAGGAAACTTCTTATTATTGTGAACATCTTAAAGCTAATAATTTCTTATTCCATACCCCTTAAATAACAAGTAAAGAGACTTTTCAGCTGGAAACTTTATATATTCAAATTCCTATGTATGACACGAAGAAAATTTTATTCCCTAAAAAGGAATTTCCTCCAATAAAAGGGAAAACCTGAATTAGTGGTTAACTGCTTCCTTCAGCAGATACTAAAAAAGACAAAAATTTTTTTTAAAGAAAAACCCTTTTAAATTATTTTAATGATGTAATTGAATAGTTTAAATTTTTGGTGATGAGTTGGCTTTGAAATTAGGTTTTTCTGATTCACACTCCAGGAAACACCCTTTTCCTATGAAATATATATGTGTACATATGTATGTGTTTATGTTTGAGTTCAACATTCAGTGAGTACCCATGCATATTAAAATGAATATCTTTCAAGGACCATATCTATTTAATAACTCATCAAGCTGAGTTTAGAGATTCATTCTCCCAGTGACCTGGTCATTGTCAATTTTAAAGTAATTTATCCTAAAGTGGTAGGTATGTCAAATGGAGGAGAAAGACAATGAAAAAGCCACGCAGTGCGCTGCTCCAGGTCTGTTTATCAGAATGGATCACTCCCATTCGGCACAGACACTACACCCCCACATCAGCATCCATTAACCTTCTAGTCACCCTTCTCTGTGCTGTAAGCAGTCTTCAAGGAATGGCCCACTGGCAAAAGGGAAGGTGGAACATTGGAAATAAAATGGTCAATGATGGGAAGAGTGGATTTGGCGTGGAAGTAGAGGTTTGAGTGCGAAGAAGGAAGGCATCTTATGGCAAAAGGCCATAAGTATTAACAGTGGTTAAGAGTATGGGCTTTTGGGTCAGACTGCCCAGTTCAAAGCTTTGTTCTGCTTTTATCAGCTCTGCATGTGTGCCTGCTCAGTCTTGGCAATTACCTATCTCTCTGTAACTCAGTTGCCTAATCCTTAAAACTGGAATATTATTAATATTTACCTCCTATGACTGTTGTGGGGGTTAAATGAGCTAACATACAAGAAAAGGATTTACAATAATACCTGGCACATACTAAGATTAGATAAAGGTTAGCTATTACTATTTTTATTACTTCTCTTAAGGATACCAGAACTTTGGGTTTATATATATAACAGACAGTCTTGGGTTTATAACTTACAGAGAGTTATAAATGTTTCCTTCTATGGTTACAATATTTATACATTTTTTCTACAACCACTAAATAATAGCACAAAAAAAAGACCACATAGTTACTCCCCTCTTATAGTCACATTCTACATTGGCATCCATACTAATAATCCTTTATATGTGCATCACTCCTTCCACTTTAAAAAAACCACACCTCTACACAACCTTATTTGTTTTATCATTCCAAGAATCTCCAAAATCAATACACTAACAATAACAACAACAAAACCAAATGCTGTCCCAGATATGATAATACCACTGGGGCTGCCAACAGAAGCCAACATAAAATTACTTTGAGGGATGAAACACTCAACCCTGAAGCCACTGAGTATTCACACAAGTAAAATCTCTATTTAAACACAAGTGAAAAACCCCAAATAATAAAACACTTAAGGAAATAAGCCATTATAAGCATATCAACAGATGAAATTTAGAGCAAAAATTAAAAATTTTCAGGTAATAAAAATTTTGATCTCAAGTTATGCAATTATATGCTTAGAATGATTCAGTGTATAAAGAAAAATTATTTTTATGGAAGAAGAGCAAGTCACTTTAAAAAGGACCTGAAAGATGCCACAAAGAACCAAATGAAACTTAGAATGGAAGCCAAATGAAATTTGGATGTAAGCTAAATTCCAACTCAAAAAGACTGAATGGATTGGAATTTAGAACCAAACAAACCAACCAAACAAACAATGTATATTCTGTAGAAATGGAAAATACAAAAGATCAAGAGACATAGAATTACAAAACATTTTTTTTTCCTGTGATGAGAACCTTTAAGATCCACTGTCTTAGCAACTTTCAAATATGCAATATAATATTATTAACTATCATCATGAGGGAAAAATTTGTAACTTTGATGGTGATGGATGTTGACCTTTGGTGGTGATGATTTTGAAATATATACAAATATCAAATCACCATGTTCTATACCTGAAAATAACATAATGTTAATGGCAGCCCACTCCAGCATTCTTGCCTGGAAAATCCCATGGACAGAGGAGCCTGGCAGACTACAGTCCATGGGATCACAGGAGTCGGACACAACTTAGCGACTAAACCACTACCACCACCACATGTCAACTATATTACAATTAAAAAGAAAGAGAGAGATGGAGGATAGAATAGTGTATAAAAGATATGAGGGCAGTGTTTGTTGTCTGCTTTATTTGCCATTATATCCCCAACATCTAAAATATTGCTGGAAGATAATAGGTACTCAAAATATATTTGTGGGATGCATAAATAGGTAATTAAATGGGATTTCCAGAAGGAGAGATTAAATGGAAAAGGTAATATTTGATATAATATTTAAGAACTTTCAAAATTCGATAAAAGGCATAAAACTCAGTCACGAAATGATTAAGGAGAAATATACAAATACAATCACATTTAGACACATAATAGCAAAAACCTCTAACATCAAAGACACAAGGAAAATATTAAAATAGAAAAAAGCAGACTATGCATAAAGGAATGACAAGCAAATTGACAGCATATTTCCCAACAGCAATAGTAGAGATTACCAAGGAATAAAAGGCTGCCCATCTAGAAATGTATATCCAGAAAATTATTTAAAATTAAAAGCAAAATGAAGACAAGAAGTCTAGAAAACAGAAACATTGAGAACAGACCTTCACTGAGGGGACTTCAAAAAGGAGGAGTTTGGATTCAGAAGTCAAAAAGAAGAAAATAATTTTTAAAAAAAGGAATGGTGAGAAAAGAAACAAGGAAACATTCAGTTAGTTCAGTTCAGTGGCTCAGTCGTGTCCGACTCTTTGTGACCCCATGAATCGCAGCACACCAGGCCTCCCTGTCCATCACCAACTCCCGGAGTTCACTCAGACTCACGTCCATCGAGTCAGTGATGCCATCCAGCCATCTCATCCTCTGTCATCCCCTTCTCCTCCTGCCCCCAATCCCTCCCAGCATCAGTCTTTTCCAATGAGTCAACTCTTCACATGAGGTACTGGAGTTTCAGCTTTAGCATCATCCCTTCCAAAGAACATTCAGTTCAGTTCAGTTCAGTCGCTCAGTCGTGTCCAACTCTTTGCGATCCCATGAATTGCAGCACGCCAGGCCTCCCTGTCCATCATCAACTCCCAGAGTTCACTCAGACTCACATCCATTGAGTCCGTGATGCCACCAAAGAACAATAGGTACTCAAAATAAGCTTTGGCTGAATTAAAAAAAAATCAGTAATTTTAAAGAATAGTNGCAGCACGCCAGGCCTCCCTGTCCATCATCAACTCCCAGAGTTCACTCAGACTCACATCCATTGAGTCCGTGATGCCACCAAAGAACAATAGGTACTCAAAATAAGCTTTGGCTGAATTAAAAAAAAATCAGTAATTTTAAAGAATAGTTTTGAGGGCATTAAACAACGTAGCATAAAAGTGCTGCTTAAGAATATGTAAGATGGACATGAAAGTGTTCCAAGTTCCTTGTGATAATAGGAAAATAGAGCTATTGCATAACTTTAGACAAATTCATTGTAATTTATCAAATGTAAAAATCGTGTCAATTATAAGACCTACCATTATGAAGAAAGAGAAAAATTTGCCATTTAGTTTTGAATTATTTCATGCCTTAAAGAAAATCTTATGCATGACATGAATTTATTTCTTTGCAATTTTTCTCAGGCTAGCACTTTCACACTTTTGGGCTTCCCCCACAGCTCAGCGGGTAAAGAATCCGCCTGCGATGCAGGAGACACAGGAGACTCTGGCTCAGGAAGATGCCCTGGAGGAGGAAATGACAACCCATTCCAGTATTCTTGCCTGGGAAATCCCATGGACAGAGGAGCCTGGGGAGCTACAGAGTCAGACGCGACTGAGCAGCGATTAAAACAACAACAAGCTATTAGAAGGGTTCCTGGAACAAAGCAAGTGCTACTTAAGCATTAGCTATTATTATGTAAATAATAATAAGCCATAAACTATGCTACAAAGCAAGTCAACCATTTCCAAACAATTGGTATAATAAGCCATAAACAAATAAGCCATAAACTATGCTACAAAGTAAGTCAACCATTTCCAAACAATTGGTATCATGCAGTTCACATTCTTTTACTACAGTGTGATTAAATTTTAACTCAACAGAAGATTACAAATATTCTCTGAGGAATTAAACACAAACTTCTAATTTATGTGACAAAGGGGAAATCACAATCAAAATAAAAATTTAGAATTCATAAAAAAAATTATGTCTCAAAAACTTGTAGGATGAAGCTAAGTAGTACTTAACAAGAAATTTGTGGGCTTAAATGCTTACGTTAAAAAAATAAGACAGTAAAAAAAAATCCTGAAGGGGTTGGGAGAAAAAAGCAGAATACAATCCAAGAAAGAACAAAAAGGAAAATCATAAGCACTAAAAAACAATTTAGTCAGAAAAAAAGATCCTACAGATGATTAATAAACTAAAAGCTATAAAAAACAAAACTGAAAATTTTGATGAAAGACAATAGTGAAAAAGAGCATTTAAATACAGATGCAGTCAAATACAAAAAATAAGAATAACACAGTTTTATGCCATAAATTTGAAAATTCAGAGATGTACAATTTTCCGGAAATTATATTTTACCAAAAGTGACTGAAGCAAAAATTCTTTAATTTTCTTCAAAGAAATTGAAAAAGTACCTTAAAAATCTACCAAAAACCAAAAACCAACCAAAACAAAAAACTTCATGGTGCCCAGAGGATTTTATCGCTCTCTAAAGGAAATCAGTCCTGAATACTCATTGGAAGGACTGATACTGAAGCTGAAACTCCAATACTTTGGCCACCTTATCTGAAGAACTGACTCACTGGAAAAGACCCTGATTCTTGAAAAGATTTAAGGCAGGAGGAGAAGGGGATGACAGAGGATGAGATGGTTGAATGGCATCACCAACTTGATGGATATGAGTTTGGGCAAGCTCCAGGAGTTGGTGATGGACAGGGAAGCCTGGCATGCTGCAGTCCATGGGGTTGGAAAGTGTTGGACACGACTGAGTGAACTGAACTGATGGGATCAAGAAATAGATCATCACCATCTGATAAAATTGTTCTAAATCATAGAAATGTGAGACATTTCCCAACTCATTTTATGAGACTAGTATTTATACCTTGATATCAAAGCCAGGTAAATTTAGTAGAAGAGAGGGTAATTATAGGCCAACCTTACTGTTCCAAAAAAGTGTTAGTCCCTCAGTTCAGTTCAGTTCAGTCACTCAGCAGTGTCTGACTCTGTGAGCCCATGAATCACAGTATGCCAGGCCTCCCTGTCCATCCCGGAGTTCACCCAGACTCACGTCCATCGAGTCGGTGATGCCATCCAGCCATCTCATCCTCTGTCGTCCCCTTCTCCTCCTGCCCCCAATCGCTCCAGCATCAGAGTCCTTTCCAATGAGTCAACTCTTCACGTGAGGTGGCCAAAGTATTGGAGTTTCAGCTTTAGCATTATTCCTTCCAAAGAACGCCCAGGGCTGACCTCCTTCAGAATGGACTGGTTGGATCTTTTTGCAGTCCAAGGGACTCTCAAGAGTCCAACACCACAGTTCAAAAGCATCAATTCTTCAGTGCTCAGTTTTCTTCACAGTCCAACTCTCACATCCATACATGACTACTGGAAAAACCATATAACTTTGTGAACCCATGGACTGTAGGAATCTGCCAGGCTCCTCTGTCCACGGGATTTCCCAGGCATGAATACTGGAGTGGGTTGCCATTCTCTTCTCCAGGGAATCTTCCCAACCTAGGAATTGAACCCAGGTTTCCTTCAGTGTGGGCAGATTCTTTAATATCTGAGCCACCAGGGACAAAACTCCTAGGAGTTTATCCTAAGAGTGCAACAATGGTATTATATTTTAAAATCGATTACTACAGTTCACCACATTAAGAAATTCAAAGGGAAAATAGGATTATCTTAAAAGAGCAGAAGAAGCAGTTAATAAACTTTAACAATTCTTAGAAAAACAGGAATAAAAGGAAACCTTTTTAATCTGACAAAAGGCATTAACCAAAAGCCTGGAGCAAACATTATACTTCCACTGAAAATTTAAAAAGCTCCTTTTAAAGAAGGAAAAAAGCATATCCACTACCCTCATTCTATTCAGCATTGTTCTCGAGAGCTAGTCAGGATGAGACAGAGAAATCAAACAAAAGACATAAGAACTGAAAAGGAAGAAATAAAGCCATCATTATTTTAAGATAAGGATTGTATATATAAAAAGTTCCAAAGAATGTGTTTCTCTCTTCTTTAAAAAATCCTTTCTTGGACTCCCTATTCTTCTTAATTACCACTCCATTTCCCTACTCCTTTCAGGAGGAAAATGCAGTGTCCACAGTTCATTTTCTTTAAATCTCCTCCCATTCTGTCTTTAACTCCAACGCAGCTTTCACTCCCTCTGTCCAACGATAATGCATTTATCAAGTCGCAGTGACCTTCATGTGCCGGAATAACGGTCAGCTTTCAGTCCCCACCTCACGAGACCTATCGGCAGGGTTTGGCATCACTCTGTCCTTGATAGTGTCTCCACTTGGCTCTCGGGCCATCAAGCTCTTCTGACTTCCTTCCTCCTTCTCTGAGCCTTTCTCCCAGTCAACTTTATTTGTCCTGCTTCATCATCTTCTTGACGTTTGAGCACCAGGCTCAGTCTTTGGACTTGCTTCTTTTCTGTCTACGCCGACTCCCTTGGTGATTCTATCTAGTTTCAAGGCTGATGAATTCCAAAATTAAAGTGTCCAGCTCAGACTTCTGTCCTCACCTCCAGATGCATACATCCAGCTGCCTATACTTTATTACCACTCGGATGTCTGGCAGCTCAGACTTTATGTATCTGAAGAACCCCTGATTCTTTCTACCTCTCCCCCAAATCTGTTCTTGCCAGTCCTCTCTATTTTGCTTAACAACAATTGTGTCATTATAGTTTTTCAGGCCCCAAATATTTGAACCCTCCCCACCTCTCTCTTTCTCTTTTTACATGTCATACCCATATCAGTGAATCTTGTTTGCTCCATTTTCAAAACATATCCAGAATCGGAACACTTCTTATCACCTCTATTACTCCAAGAGTCTCTGTTGTTTCTTACATCCAGACTACTGTGAAGCATGTTAATTGGCCTCCCTGTTCCATTTTTGCCTTTTTAGCAGACTCTTCTCAAAACAGGAAAAGTGAAGATGGTTGTATTATTCCTCTGGTGTCAGAATTCTCCAGCCCTCTGCCCAAGGTCCTAAGTGATCCAGCTGCCTTTCCCTTCTGGCCTCATCTATGATTTTCCCACTTGGCTCCCTCTGCTAATAACACACTGACCACTTTTCTGTTCCTCAAAAACTCTAGGCTGCCCTCAACTTAAGGACCTTTGATTTGATGGTTCTTTTACCCAAAATGATTTCCTGGAGGTATCCGCAGGTAATGCTCTTTCATCTCTTTCAAGTTTTGCTTAAATGTTAGCTTCTTAATATGGCCTATCTTACCTGCCTGGCTTAATAGTTTTCAAAACTCTAATCTTATGTTCCCATTCTTTGTTTTATTTTCTGCCTATTTTCTTATCCTCTCCTTATATACTATATATTTTCCTTATTTATTTTATTTCTGTCTCACCCAATTAAATATATTATGATGGCAGGTTTATTTGTCTGTTTTGTTTACTCCTATGTCCCCAGCATAGAAGTCTCTAGCACATGGTAGGTGCCTAATAAATATTTGTTGAATAAATGGAAAAAATTACAGGCAATGAGAGTTGAGGGAGTTTATTGGACATAATATCACTATACAATGTCATTTATGCTATAATCTCAAAAATAGTTGGAAAATATAATTATTAAAAGGTTTCCATTTATAACTTCAGCTAAAAATATAAAATATTTATAAATTATTAAAAAGATATATAAGACTCAAGATCCTTGAGTAAAAAATCATTAAACCTTATTAAAAGATATTGAAGAAGATCTGAATAAATGGACAGATACACAGTATCTATAGATAAAAAAAAGTACCATAAAGTTGTTAATTACTTCAAATTAATCTATAGATAGAATAAAATTCCAATCAAGATACTGACAGAATTATTCACAAAACTTGAGAAGCTTATGCAAGATTATTAAAGAACAGAAATGAATCAAAGAAGTTTTAAAGAAAGAGTTTGAGGGTACTTGTCTTATTGGATATCAAGATGTTACAGTAAAAGGCAAGCTATACTTGAGTAAGAGGTGTGCAACATGCACAAAGTGGCAAAGATTCATAGAAAGATATACAGAAAAAAACCCTTTAAATTAATGAGAACAGATTCTTCTTAAACCTCAAGAGAAAAATGAAAAAAAAAAAAAAAAAAAAAACCNTTGAGTCAGACTAAGCTGATTAATTTTCTGGACACATAATTGCTGTCAAAGACATTACCTGAGAAAAGAAGACTGTTTAGGCAATGACTTCACTGGTCACTGGGGGGACTTGGCATGTTAATGGCAGCCAAAAAGAGAACATGCTGACAGATTTGAGGAGATGTGTATAAGAGACAGGCCCAAACCTTAAGGAAGTACTTTACTGAAAAGGAAATTTAAATGCAAATAGCAAATAAATACATGAAAAAGTGGTCAGGCTCATCAATAATGAAAGTACTGCAGGTTTAAATATCAGTCAGACACTGCTTCACTTAAATGGACAGAAATTTTAAAAGTCTGATAAAAACAAGTATAGATCAGGAAATAAAGCCACTGAGACTCTTAACATGACTGATCAGAGTGTAAACTGGTGAAACCATATTGGAGAGCAATTTGGTGGTTTATCAGAAAATTGAAAGTATATGAAACCTTAAATTTAGTTTTTTCACTACTGATTGTGTACAATAGATATTAAGCACAGCTGCCAAAATTGTTAATTATAAGAATGTCCACTGTGGCACTGTTAGAATAGTGAATATCCATCAAAAGAAGCCTGGGTAAGTAACCTGTGGTGTGGCCATGTGATGGAACACTCTATTGCACTGAAAACAAATGAATTGGGACTACACATACTGACATAGATAAACCCCAAGGACATAATATTGAGCCTTATTACATCATTTATATAAAGTTTAAAAGCATGAACTACAATGCTATAAGTCATTTTTGAGCCATGCATATGTAGCAAAGAAATAAAAACACATATGGATAAATACCACAACAGGATATTGGTTACCTTAAGAGAGGAAAGGGAGGAGTATTGAAGGGAAAGAGAGAAACATGCAGGTGACAAAAATTTTGTTTAATTTCTTAAATTGGGTGATTTTTGTGTACTTAACATTTTTTATTGTTAAAAATATTGAAGAGAATTGGAAGGTGGGTAGATCAATTAGGTATGAGTGAGCATCAAAGAAAAGGTGGTGTTGAGAGTGTGAGAAGAGGCTGTGGACGGGGAGACAGTCTGATCTGAGGAATCTGGAAGGAGAGCCTAGTAGTAGAAGAAATGAATTGTTAGGCAAGGGTATTCCAGAAGCAGCGGCTGTGCAGGTGCAGGAGGGCCGAGAGGAGCTACTCTACAGTCAAAGTCAGGAGGGGCGACCTCATCCAAGGTAAGGAGCAGCAGCTGCACTTTGCTGGAGCAGCCATGAAGAGATATCCCATGTCCAAGGTAAACCCTGGGATTCTCCAGGCAAGAACACTGGAGTGGGTTGCCATTTCCTTCTCCAGTGCATGAAAGTGAGACCTACTTAAAATTTTTAGTGTCTTTACTCCCATGAAATTTGTTTTTATTAGATGTAATAATCTCTAAGAATCCCTAAAGGTCAAGATTGTAATTTTTAGGAAAAAAATGCAAAATAGATCCAGAAATGAAAACTAAAAATGCTTTTTAATAATTAACACTGGTATCCTGGTGAGAATATATCATAACCAAAATGATTTCATGAAAAGTAAAGGAGGATTCTCTCATTGATTTACTCTACCATTTCTTTTCAAACCTTGTTCTTTTGGAACTGCTCGATTTCTTGGATATTTCTCATCATTTACTTCTGAATCTTTTACAATCCTGTATCCTAGAGTGAATTATAAAATGTTATTTCATTATCGATCCTAAAATTTCACAACTCAGAGCAGTTTAACAGTTTGCTAAATTGTGTTAGCCTCAGCAAGAGAGACTAGAAATGCAAGTATCTGGCATTTTAGTCTTCATAGTGAGAGGTGAGCTCTCCAAGCAAGAAGTAAAAAGATGGAGAATGACTGTTGAGTGGACAGCTGACAGGATTCACTGAGGTTTACAACCAGGAGTTTCGGTAGCTGACTTCAAGTTTATATGTTCATGAGTTCATTTTGGAAGAATATGTTTCATTTGGAAGTTCAGGATTGGGAACTCATGTACACCCATGGTGGATTCATGTCAATGTATGGCAAAACCAATACAGTATTGTAAAATAAAAATTAATTTTTAAAAAAAAAAAAGGAAGAATATGTATAAAATGAAGCTTTTCTCCTTTAAATTTTTCCCCTTTCCAAGTATGCAGTATTGCATATTTAACATCTGATGATCAGATCATGTATATAGCCACTAATTATTTTCAAAGTGGGTGTGTAAATGTAGTCTGTATAGTAAACAGCTATCTTATACTGTTAAAGCAAGAAAAAGTTTATCCCTTATATAAAGTATTTCTTCTTCCCTTCACCCTAATTGTTTTCATCTTCTCTTAAAAAGAACTTAGACTTTTTAACCTTTGGGTTTGTTTCATATTTTTATATACATATTATAAATGCCACTCCAAAAATAGAATGTTTAAAATGAAAAATTAAATTCTAAAATATTTATTATGAAGCAAATCAAATACCTAACCCTCTTCTCAATAAGTCCTGTAGTTTAAAAGCAGAACTTCTCAGAGTGAGCTCTAACAGTCATTCACATCAGTGTGAATGATGGGGGCTCCACACCAGGTCCACCAAATCAGAATCACTGGGAAGCAGCCTAGTAATCTTTATTTTAAACAAATTCCCCCAAGTGGTCATTAACTACATTAAAATTTAAAGACCACTTATATAGAAAATGTTAATAATAAAATATATAAGGTGTTTACTTTAGGATCAGTTCAGAGGATACATTATTTTTGTTGTATTTCATCAGATCTCTTCATCTTTTATTGTCTTTGGTTTCCTTTTCAAATATTTACCAATATATGTTCTTTGGGCATTGAAAAAATAATTCAGAGGAGCAGAATTAGAACAAAATGTCAGTGAAGTGATAGTAAAAATATGAAGAGAAGATGCCTTTTTGGAAAATCCCACACTTTGATTTCATTCACTGAAATTGCCCATGAGGAGCCAGTGATTACACTGAGTAAATATTTGCATCAGTTAAGATTCTGTCAGTTGCAAGACTCAAGACGGCTCGAGCAGTAGGGGAGCATCCAGATAGCGGGCGCGTGTCCAGGCATGGCTTCATCCAGTGACTTGGTTTCTAAGTCACGAGGATCACTAAGGTCCTAGTTTCTTTCTCTTTCCACTTCCCTACCCAGTCTGTGTTCCATATGTCAACTTCATAATCAATTTTCTATAGCAGCTCTCTTCACGTGTCTCACTAGGCTACATGCCCATTCAGAACCAGTCACTGTGGCTACAGTGATCGGCTGCACTGCTTAGATTAAACCCTAGAGCTGAGCAATGGGTCACTTCCCAAACCACATTAGATAAGAAATGAAAGGGAGTACCTTCACTACTGGAAGGAAGTGTTGAGTGGATGCTAGGGAGACAACCAACTCATGTCCAACATAATGTTTATTTAAATTCCTTGAAAATGAAATTCACTAACGCTTTAGTGATTGAACGTGACGTTGGTGGAATCCTGTTTTAGAAGCTTTGATAATACCTCAGAATTAGGCCTACTTTTCTGTGCATTGCTTCAGGAGTCCTGAGTTCTTTGTTTGACACAGTGGATGTCTTTCTGACATGCTTAATTGGTGATGAACTAAATTCTGAAAATCGTGATTCTCCATTCTGAATCCATTAGTTCAAAATCATCAGCACAAGAAGTTTTAAATACTTGTAAAGAGAATTCAATTTTTATAAATTATTTTGAGATAGGCCAGAATAGGAGGAAATATTGTTATGCATACTGGAGTAAGTATTAAGTTTCATTGACTGATTTCTTTTAAAACTTTGTATTTCAGGTATATTATAAAATATTAAAGTTATTTATCTCCTTGACTCATTAGAAGCTTGACATATTTTGAGAACAGAAAAGGTTAGAAACATTTTAAAGAACTTATGGCCGTAAGAATTGTTTTGCCAAAAATATTATGTATAAAACCTAGAATATTATAGATTACATTTTCTTTGGATTCAGTTTACTTAAAGTTTATTGTGGCACTGAAGATAACTGTAACTAAATTTTCAGAAATTGACAAATTTAGCATTTCCTGGGTTTCAGTGGTCTCTCAGGAACATAAGTTTTGTAAAATATGCCAAGGACCTTGTCACTGTCTTCAAGGCCATCTTTATAGCGTAGTCCCACCTGGACAGTCCTGAAATTCAGACTGTAAAGTCACACAGGTAGAGAATGAAAATAGCATTAAAATTTTTTTGTTCCATAATAGGACACATTGTGATGAAGTAAAATAAAAGGCATTGCTATTTCTAGTAACATTTCATTTCCTGGGAACTACTTTGAATGCTCTGTGAGAATCTGTACGAAAACAACAGTAATAACATCATGTGAAATAACTCTGATAGCTTGGGAATTCATTATGAAGTTCCATTAAGACTCTCAGAAATATCCTTCTATATTCATATTTTAATGAACATATAAATCTTACTTTGCTATTTCATTTGTCACTAAATTATTCATAACATTCAATTTTGAATCAGAACTAATCTTCAAATAGTCTGTTTTGTGGCACAAGAGAATTGTTATTACCATTTTAAAATTTAAAAAAGGAAATTTGAAGTTCAAGGTGTTTATACATTTAAACTGAAATCATCATTGTTCTAATGCTTTAGTGATGAATGTCTTTAAGATTTTAATTTGTGTAAAGTAGTTACACATTACCTGGGACTCAGTAAGCCCTCAGTAAATATTAGCTATGCCAGTATCATCATCATCACTACATTACTACTATTATCAGCCACTACTATTTTCACCTTTTACCTATTTTTTGCATAAGAATAGTTTAATTTGGCTTTCTTTTGGTAGCAGCCCACAGTTCACTATATTCACAATTCATTTGGTTCCTGTTAACTTTCTACATGGATAACTTTTTTAAATGTTTTGCCTTTTGCTATGGATAGGCTCACGAATATAGAAACATTGTTCAGTTGCCCAGCCATGTCCGAGTCTCTGTGACCGCATGCCCTGGCAGCACGCCAGGCCTCCCTGTCCCTCACCATCTCCTGGAGCTTGCCCAAGCTCACGTCCATTGCATCAGTGGTGGCATCCAGCCACCTCATCCTCTCATGGCCTCTTCTCCTGCCCTCAGTCTTTCCCAACATCATGGACTTTCCAATGAGTCGGCTGTTCACATCACGTGACCAATATACTGGAGCTTCAGCTTCAGCATGAGTCCTTCCAGTAGCCCTTCTTTCCGTGTCATATCTTTTTTGTCTTTCTATTCAGTTTATGAGATTCTCGTGGCAAGTATACTGGGGTGGTTTTGTTGCCTCCTCTAGTGGATTACATTTTTGTCACAACTCTCCACTATGACCCATCCATCTTTAGTGGCCCTACTTGGCATAGCTCATAGCTTCATTGAGTTATATAAGCCCCTTCACTACGACGAGGCTGTGGCCCGTGAGGGAAATTTACAAGTAGGACTTGTTATAAAATATGAAAGAAAAAGTAAATTTTGAAGCTTTAATTTTACACTCGTGCCATATCAGTTCAGTTCAGTCGCACAATCGTGTCCGACTCTTTGCGACCCCATGAACCGCAGCATGCTCAGCCTCCCTGTCCATCACCAACTCCCAAACCCATGTCCATTGAGTCAGTGATGCCATCCAACCATCCCATCCTCTGTTGTCCCCTTCTCCTCCTCCCCTCAATCTTTCCAGCATCAGGGTCTTTTCCAATGAGTCAACTCTTTGCATGAGGTGCCAAAGTATCGGAGTTTCAGCTTCAACATCAGTCCTTCCAATGAACACCCAGGACTGATCTCCNTTTTTTTTTTTTTTCTTTAGTTTAGCCACATTACTCACCATGTTGGATCCTAGTTTCCCGAATAGGGATCAAACCTGGACCCTTGACAGTGAAAGTACAGAGTCCTAACCACTGGACAACCAGGAAATTCCCAGAATCATAGTTTTTTCAAAAGTATAGATATTCTAAAATGAGACAAGAATATTATTTCAATGGTTTAAAATGTAACATAATACACTTAACGTTTTTTCAAGTTATCTAATTTCAAGTCTTGATTCAACCTGAGGTTCTTGGCATATCACAGGATAAATGTGGCCAACTGCCCCATGTTACTATTGAAAAGAAGCTTTAGAAACAGTAAGTATCTGACTAGCATCATCAACCATTTCAAACAATTGGTTCAAGTAGTAGGCAATGATAAGTTACAATAATAAATATAAAAGATTCCAGGGGAAAGTACCCAGAATGCTGAAATGTAGACAATCTTTGGGAGCTACAGTGAGGCAGCCTCCAAGAATCTGGAAAATAGGTTGCCCTGTGAGGATCAGATAAGCAAACAACCCTGAAGGCTAACCCAAGGCACAATCTGTACATGGGTGACTTTACAGTTGAGTTAAATACAATCTCAGGGAGGTAGGGCTAAAATATAGGTTAAAATACAGGAGGAAGAAGCCTAATCAGTAACAGAGACAGACTAAGCAAACAGACTCTGCGAGAACAGCATGCAACACACAGGAATTCTGATGGACGTGAGTTATACTTTTCATTATAAATCACTAAGTCAGCATCTATTTTATATTTCTGAGAGCATGATTTAAATAGCATTTCTCATGTACTGACAAAATTGTGTTTTCAGACCAGAGACTGGTGTAACTTTTCTCTGCTACAGAGCCTTCCTTTGTCAGGGGAAAATATGACAGCAAGGATAGTCAACAGGGAAGATAGAAGCCAGAGGTGAGACTTGATACTTACCTGCATATGGTTAAAGTTCTTCTTGTAGCAACAGAGGTTTAATTCTCTTGATTGTTAAGGGCAGAGACCAGACTAAAGGATAATGGACAGAAAATATTTATAAAGAGAGAGATTTTATTAAACTAAAAGGAAGAACACACTAACAATTTCACCTTCCAACAGTAGAACAAGCTATCTCTTCGTTAGGATTCTTTGATCATAAACAGCAGAAAAAAATCTGGATAACTGAAGCAAAATAAATAAAATAATTAAAAGATAAGAGGTGGCTGACAGATTTCAAGGGGAATTTGTAGTACTTAGCCTTAGAAAGGCAATGACTGAGGCAGCTATAGTCACAGAAGGGTAGAAAGTGAGCACAGTCTCTTTGGAATACCATCATCATAATAACTCACCCTTTGCTAATTTCTTTCCTAGAATCACTGGGAAAGAAAATCTGATCGGCATACCTTGGGTCAGGTGTCCCTCACTCCTGCTTTCCCTCTTCCCTGGCAAAGGGCAAGGTAGAGAACCTTGATTCAAGATCCCATCAAGGAAGGGTTCATGCAATGGAAAGGGACAATTTACTGAGGGAAAATGGAGGAGCAGGAAAAAAAAAGTCAGAAACCTAGCATGTTCTCATCATTGCAAAAATAGAAGGAGAGGCCACCTGGTTGTCCAGAATGCTAAAGGAGGGATTTCTGTGCTGGAAGGAAGTTGGAAAAGACAGTTTAGAAGGTCCCTTTCAGTTTTATGTTTATAAAGAGGAACAGATGCAAAGAACGGATTCATTTGAAAATACCCTATTTCTGGGAGAGATTGAAGGTGGGAAGAGAAGGGGATGACAGGATGAGACGGTTGGATGGCATCACTGATTCAATGGATGTGAGTCTGAGTAAACTCCAGGAGCTGATGATGGACAGGGAGGCCGGGCGTGCTGCAGTCTGTGGGGTCGCAAAGAGTCGGACACAACTGAGCGACTGAACTGAACTGAGAGGTGGAATTGATTACTGAAACGCGAGGTCATTAGGAAAGCTCTAAGAAGGACTATTTAGTGGGTCTTGGTTATAAGGGAAGGATGGGATGCAGCTACAGGAAGAGACACAGTAGGCACTGTGGTTCAAGGCTCTAATTGCTGGTATTAGTCATTGAATGTTACAGTCACTGAGGCATCATGGAAAGGGCATGAACGATGGAAAGACATGTAACAAACTCTGGCTTGGGAAATTTAACCTGGTAACTGTTAGTAGATTGAACTAGAGAAAGGCAAGGCCAAAGGCAGGGTGAATAATTGGTCTGAGAGCCTAAACCAAGGTGATAGCAGTGGGAAGGAACAGAAGGAGCAGATGAAGAGGCATTTCTCAGGCGGTGCTACAGAACTTACAGGGAAAGGAGAGAGTGAGAGAAAGAAGTCAAGAACGACTCCAGGTTTCACACCTGGAGATCTAGGGAAAAGGTCGTATAAATGGAAGAAAGGTGATGACTTCTAACTTAGATATATTGAATTTGAGGTGATGGATATCAGTTAGTATGAGCTTGAAGTTTAGCAAAAGATCTGAAGGCTGAAAACACAGATCTGGGATTCCCCCATGTAGAGACCGCACTCGAGGATGTATGAATGGCTGACTTTCTATAAGAACGCACTATAATGCAAAAGAGTAGTAAGTCTTTTTGGAAAGAAGCAATCACTAAGAACTAGACACACTAGAAACTGTTTCAGGAACGATGAAACCTGACCTGGCTTTTAAAGGAAGGAAGGAGGGAAGGAATGCTAACAGGGACATATTTATAAGTAGAATCGATGAGCAACTTAAAAACTGATCAACATGATCCCCGCATTTAAAAACTGGATTGATCTGCATGATCAAAACTCTCTTAAAAAAACTGACACTTTTCTTTCTGCCACTTATCTACTCTGTGCCACAGTTGTGTGTGTATCTGTGTGTGCTCAGTTTGTGTCTGACTGTTTGCAACTACATGGACTATAGCCCACCAGGCTTCTCTGTCCACGGGATTTTTCAGGTAAGAATACTGGAGTGGGTTGCCATTCCCTACTCCAGGGGATCTTCCCAACTCAGGGATCAAACCTGTGTCTCCTGAATTGGCAGGTGGATTCTTTACCAACTGTGCCACCTGGTACAGACAGAGAATGGAAGACACAGGGTGTGACAGAAGTTAGTAAACAAGGATCACAGGAGAACTGCTAGCTCTCCAGACCTACTGGTCTGGTTGGGATGCTGAGTGGAGGGCTTAAAGGATGAACAATGCTCTTGAAGACAAAGGACCAGCCTTAATGGTTAAAAGTGGGGACACATAATAGAACTCATCAGTCCTAAAACTCTGAATTTGTCATCTGTGAGACAAAGCAACTCATGAAGAAACAAAAGAAATTGCTGGCACTAGTGACCTCTAGTGGAAATAGGCTTCAGGGAAATACAGATACAGATAGGTAGCTGTATACACACGCATATACATATTTTCTATTAGATGAAATCAGTAGTATATTTAGCCAATTTATTTCCAGAGGAATGTGAAGGAAGGGGTTGCTGGAAAAGGCATGCACATCCTACTCAGAAAGTGGAAATGTACCAGAGAAATGGCTTTGTTTTTTTTGAGTCAGACTAAGCTGATTAATTTTCTGGACACATAATTGCTGTCAAAGACATTACCTGAGAAAAGAAGACTGTTTAGGCAATGACTTCACTGGTCACTGGGGGGACTTGGCATGTTAATGGCAGCCAAAAAGAGAACATGCTGACAGATTTGAGGAGGAAGCTGCACTGGTTGCTATTATGCCTTTTAAACATCTTTTCATTATGACANTGAGAAAAGAAGACTGTTTAGGCAATGACTTCACTGGTCACTGGGGGGACTTGGCATGTTAATGGCAGCCAAAAAGAGAACATGCTGACAGATTTGAGGAGGAAGCTGCACTGGTTGCTATTATGCCTTTTAAACATCTTTTCATTATGACATGGAAGAAGGCTGTTATCTCTGAAATATGTACATTTGCTATTCAGTATTTTATGGCTCAAGTCCAGTCTCTTTCCTTTGCCTGGCACATGTTTGTGCCAAGTGTTAGGAAAAGCTGTTAAGCTGAGAGGATGGGAGGGGATACTAGGTGGTGTTGGCCTTTGAATTGGGACCAATCTCTAAGCACAACCAAGAAGGTCAACATCAAGCCACCTTGGGCACTCTATATCCAGTCTCTCTGAGACGTGCTTTCAGGATACATAATCTTGACATTGAGGAGAAGTTAAAGAATGGGAGGGTTGATGGAGATTTTAAATTTGTCTGATCACAACTGGGGTCTAATAATGGGTGAGTTGAATTAAATGTGGCAAGTATAGAAAAAATAGCAAGGAGAGGTTTAAAAAAATGGAGATTATATGAAAGTAAACAGAATCAGCATTATTAAGCCCTGGGCAACTGTCACTTCTGGCGGGAGAGTGACGGTTCTCCTTTCTCGTGTAGCCTGCACGGCAGGAGGTGTCATCTTGCCTTCTTTCATTATTCAACTCCCACCCAACACCCTGCTTTGTTTACTGATGCTCTTGTGCAGCTTTGTGGGTCTGCTTTTCCTCAGATTTGCTCCCTCTCATCTCTGTGTCATCTCAAGGATTCAGAAACAACCTTTAGACAATCTTTTTTTTTTTTTTTCCTTTGAAAATTCCACTCTGGCCTGCAGTTTCCAGGGTTCTGGTCTCCATGGATGGACAAAAGGTAGTCTGACTGCTCCCTCCCCCTCAAGTCAAAGGCTTCCCTGGTGTTATTTCTTAGATGCCAACTAACCCACAGGGCAGAGTTAAGAGAGACTGACCCAAGTGGTCCTTCCTCTTTTCTCTGCAAAGATCTTTTCCCCCAGAATATGTACAATCAGTTAGCTCCAGAATAGATAGTTTCAGGGATCTAGTCTACAAGCTAGTTTACTTACTGAAGATGAGCTAATGATTTTGATTTGCTCCAAAGCTTCTGTCAGGCTGTCTTCAATCTCAGAGTCCTCTAAGGAGAAGAGGTCTCCGGCTCGCGAAAGGTCTTTTTGTCCCAAGACCAGTCTGAACAGTTGATGCATGCTGAGAGGTTTGATGATCAGTGGACTGCCTGCAGGCCCAGGGCCATGCATCTCAGTCGGCAGAGGTTAGTGAGACCAAAACATGTGGCAGGCCATAGACTTCATATACTTTGAAAGGTCATTTTTCTCCAGACTTTGAGGGTGTTTTTTTTTGACACTCTCTGCAAGAGAAACAAATGACACAAGACAGCCATTAGTTGAATGTCATGAGCTCAGAATATGAACTTGGTGCCCAGCAGAGAGAGAGGAAAAGAAAAAAACATTTGGAAATGTGCATGGAACAACAGATTTTGGCTTGATGACCTTCAAAAGAACTCTTTTCTTATTTTGTCCCAAAAAGCCCTGTCAAAGATGATTCTATTTTTCCAGAATTTAATTTGATCCTGTAAAAGCAGCTTTTTAAGAATCTACTTTTCTCCTTTCTATATCCTTCTCCTTCTCTTCCTGCCACAAGGAAACAAGTGGACCAGCAACAAATATGCCCAATACTTGCCAGATTTCCCCAAATAGATTCTCATGGAAACCAAACAGAAAAGGGCAATGAAAGGAAAAGAGAACACAGGAGACTCCTTTTAGACCCAATACCTGTTTCCTGGATGTGGAAACTGATGCCTAACTTACCTTTATTGGCTGGGCTTCTGTGCTATATTGACAACAGAAACTTCCTGAACCTCAATCCAGAAGGTGATCTCAATCCTCAGTTCTTATGTACTATCTAAACGAATGGCAATGAAATAAAGAATTCTGCCTGGGAGTGTGACATGAGATAAATCTCTACAGAACATGAGCATGAACTTGAACACAGAGCTTGAAGGTGAGGATATTGCAATGAAGGCTGAAAAGGAAGGGTCTGAGGATCTGGCAACCCTCCCTCTCTCCCCACAGTTGAAATAATAAAGTCTCACTGTAGTCTCTACTCAGTTAACAGCCCACAGACATTAAGGTAACGGTACCAATTAAATAACTGATTATTCTCATCAGCTTCCTTCTGAGCTTCATAAAGCCACAGATCATTTGCACTAGCAGAGACCTGAGCAATCATTTCAGAGCCAGGGAGGTTTAAGACTTCTTCAGGACCCCTGGTAGCTGTGGCAGTACTGTTCTGATCTCAGGTCAGTGGGCTCTCCTGCAGTTTACATGAGAATGGAGCCACCTCATACATACAGGTAACCTAAAAATGCTACCACGTGTTTAGAGAGTGAGAGCTGAGAATGATTTATGTAACATAGGCAGTGGGCAGTTCTGCCCAACATTTCAGCCTGAATGTGGTCCCCAGAACAAGTGTGAAAAGCAGAGTCTGCTGCTGCCTTGGGTGTCTCAGACCTTCCCCTGGGCTATCACTGAGATAGCATCTCTTGGTGCTGAATGCAGTTTTCAAGTTTAAAGATACATACTTCCCATATTTCTAAATGCAAGCCAAATCCTTCATCAGGCACTTAACAAAGAAACTGTCAGTAGTATTCCAAATGGTGCAATTCATAGGCCACTGAAGAGATTTCAAGGATAGTACTGTATACATGCAAATTTTGCACTATCTACCAGCTTCAGAAAAATTTAGAAAGTATTGTTGTTGTTTAGCTGCTAAGTTGTGTCTGACTCTCTTACAACCACGTGGACTGTAGCCTACCAGGCTTTGCTGTCCATGGGATTTCCCAGGCAAGAATACTGGAGTGGGTTGCTCTTCCCTTCTCCATAGAAAGTATAGAGTGTCACTTTTTTAAAATGAGGCCCAATAGTTAGATATGTTTGTCTATATGCCAGGCCCTGGATACCTTGTAAACACTAACTCATTTAATCTTCATAACAATGCTATGAGGATATGGCATTCTTATTTTATAGATGAGGTATGTATGTTTGTATATGAAAGTCGCTCAGTCGTGTCTGACTCTTTGCAACCCCATGGACTATACNTATAGAGTGTCACTTTTTTAAAATGAGGCCCAATAGTTAGATATGTTTGTCTATATGCCAGGCCCTGGATACCTTGTAAACACTAACTCATTTAATCTTCATAACAATGCTATGAGGATATGGCATTCTTATTTTATAGATGAGGTATGTATGTTTGTATATGAAAGTCGCTCAGTCGTGTCTGACTCTTTGCAACCCCATGGACTATACAGTCCATGGAATTCTCCAGACCAGAATACTGAAGTGGGTAGCCCTTCCCTTCTCTAAGGAATCTTCCCAACCCAGGGATCAACCCAGGTCTCCAGCATTGTAGGCAGATTCCTTACCAGCTGAGCCACAAGGGAAGACCATAGATAAGGAACCCAAGGCATTAAATAACTTGTCCAAGATACAGAACTAGAAGACTGGAGAGCTGGGATTTGGACCCAGACTCCAGAGCTAGGCTTCCAGTTTATAACCCCTATGGACTGATGATGACCCATAAGGCTCCATGTGAGGCAACTGTTAGGAACAGAGAGCACTGTTAACATTTAAGGATAAAGATATGGGTAGAGTCATAACGCAAGAAAATGAATTCCTCTTCCCTCCGACACTGACCCTGCATCCTTGTCTATATATACCCTGGGATTTAAGGCAATCAAAGAGCAGAAATGTGACAAGGAAGAGAGGCTTCGAGGATGAGAAAAGAACAAGAGCAGTGGGAAGATTTCAGGGGCTGGGGTGAGCAGAGAGTGAGGCTCCTGCAAAGTATTTTGTGCTGTGCTGTGCTAAGTCGCTTCGGTCATGTCTCACTCTTTGTGACTCTATGGATCATAGTCCACCACGCTCCTCTGCTCACAGGATTCTCCAGGCAAGAGTGCTGGAGTGGGTTGCCATGCTCTCCTCCCAGGGATCAAACCAGTGTCTCTCACATCACCTACACTGGTGGGTGGGTTCTTTACCTCCAACACCACCTGGGAAGCCCACAAAGTACTTTGCACCCTGGTAAATGTGAAAGGGTGAATTACAGTATGTACAGGAAAATTAGGGTGATGTTTTCCTGGATTTGCCCCTGCTCTTCCTATCCCCCAGCCTCACACATGTGCAATGACAGTGTCTCCGTGAAATAATATTCAGGAAAGTAAGACAATGGATGGAAATTACCTCATCTTGACTAGTCAGCTCGTTGGTCAATATCAGGCACTTCCAGCAGCAGATTCAGCTGCCCCAGACATAGCAGAGCTGAAGCTCTGAGAAGAAGCAGAAATACGTGCTGGAGAACCACAAGGTTCTCCTGGGTTCCTTCTTTTCTTTTTACACCTGCAGTGACACCTGGTGTGGAGCCCCACACTCATGCTTCCAATTGTGTGCCTGCCGTATGCAACATCATTGTTCAACACACAGCCATACATGAAGACATTCACACATCCAAGCATGAGGGAGGGAGAGAGGAGACTTGTACCAAACATTCTACATTATAAGGATGACCGAGAAAAAAGTCCCCTAAGACTACAAAGGAAGCCTGGGGAAGTATGAGGGAAAGAGATATCTCCTAGGGGAAAATAATAAGGAAATGGCTATGTGCCAGAAATGGTGTTCAGCCAAAACTTTTAGGAGAGATTTCCTTCAGTGCATGTGTGCCCAGTGCATACTAGGTCACCTACTTGTCTGGGGACCCAGACTGAAGTTCTAGCTCAGCTACTCAGTAGTTGTTGGGCCTTTGCTTCATGCTCTTCCTTTCCCAAGCCTCATTTTTCTCATCTGCAAAATGGGTCCAAGGCCCACCAAATCTATCTTATCTTTTTGAAGATCAAAACAGACAACACACAAAAAAGCACTTTGTAAAATAATGACGCCACCAGCTGGTGTTCAGCGGGTGTTTACCATGAGTCAGGCACTACTCTAAGAGCTTCCCAAATAATGAGTCACTGAATTCTCAGGACAGTTCCATGTGACGAGAAACTGATGTTCAGAGATGAAAACAAGCAGTCCAGGGGGATCTGCTGAGTAAGTTGCAGAGCCAGGATTGAAAGCAGTTGATCTCCCAGAACAAAGCCCTTTCAGGACTAAGTACAGGTGCATACATGACTGTATATGATAATTACTGAGCTGCCTCCCTTCCCATCCGTCCTCATTTAAAGAGTGGCCTGCATCCAGTATGCCCTTTCCTGGACAAGAATCAACAAGGCATGTTATTTATCTTTCAGCAGCTCAGGTGTGTAGCTTTTCTAACTGCTCTATTTGCCCAGAGGGTTAGAGCCAAATCAAAATTTACCTCATCTTCTAAGAAGCTTCCTACTCTTATGAATGTCAGAGTCCTGCGACCTCTCTGTATGTGGATATACACACCTGCCGTACACACACAGAAGCATGTGTATACACACACACTAGGACACTCCCTCTGTTCCAAGGTCTTTGCTGGACACTTTCTTCTCAGATCTCCCATCAACCCTCCAGGAAGATACTATTACCAAAGAGGAAACAGGACTGGTGAGGGTAAATATCATGCCCCAGGTGACAGAGCCAAGATTCACATCCAAGTAGGTCAGTCTCCAAATCTGGTACTTTCTGTATTACAAAAACTGGCTTATAAAATTCCTTTTTATCCCCGGCTTTGGCTCTCCTAAATTCTTTCCCTAATCTTTAATAAGAGACCCTAATCTGAAACCCGAGTTCTCATTATTCGGTCTATATTTCTTAAGCGGGTGTTGGTTGACAAACTGGGTTTCTGTATGGAGAAACAGAACCCCCCAGAGAGAAATGTTTCTGCACATGGGGGACACATTTCCGGATATCCCAGCTGTCCCCCGCAAACGCGCTTTACCTTCGTGCTACTCCTCAAAGGGGCGCTTGCGGATACTCAGCGATCTATTCTGAGGCTGGGTGGGCATCGGAGTCCGAGGGCACCGCGAGTGGAATCCACCCAGCTCAGTGAGCCTGAAGTTGTTCATTGTGGCGCCAGGCGAAAGAATTCTAGGAATGCAGCCCGAGATGCCACCGGCAGCTCCGGAGTGGTCAGGTGACAGGCTGCGCCTCACCCAGGGGAGAGTTACCTCTGAGTGAAAGGCTCTGTTTCCTGGGGTGAAACAGCCCGCTCCAGTAAAGCGGAGTTGTTTTTAACAGCGAAAACAAAACTGCCTGTGTTCATGGAAATCTATACTTTGCCTGAGAAGAATGGAGGGAAAGAAAAGCTATGCAGAGAACATAACTTCAGTAGGAACTCAAACAGGTGAATGGCGCGCCCACGGGGGGCCCTTTCTCAGCCTCGGGAAGGGAGAAGAATTGCGGTTTAATTAACACTTCCCTCCCCCTTGAGATGTCCCATACAGAGTCTGAAAAGCTGAGTGTTTGTCCAGGATGAGCCACAGCTCTTAAAGAAGTCATCTGCCTTTAGATTAATACTGTTGAAACTTTCAGAATGCAGGAAGTTGCTAATAAGCAGAACAGACTTACTCAACAAAGATGTATGCTATACCCTCACTCTCTTTTCTCCCATTTTATTTGCTGGAAGGTTCTTGGACCAGACATATTAGACTGGTATTAATACTTTAAACACTACGGCAATACTCCAGTTCAGTTCGGTCACTCAGTAGTGTCAGACTCTTTGTGACCCCATGGACCGCAGCACATCAGACTTCCCTGTCCATCACCAACTCCTGCAGCTTTCTGAAACTCATGTCCATCCAGTCAGTGATGCCATCCAACCATCTCATCCTCTGTCGTCCCCTTCTTCTGCCTTCTATCTTTCCCAGCATCAGGGTCTTTTCCAATGAGTCAGTTTTTCCAATCAGGTGGCCAAAGTATTGGAGCTTCAGCTTCAGCATCAGTCCTTCCAACTAATATTCAGGATTGATTTCCTTTAGGATTGACTGGTTTGATCTTGCAGTCCAAGGGACTCTCAAGAGTCTTCTCCAACAACACAATTCAAAAGCATCAATTCTTTGGTGCTTTCTTTATAGTCCAGCTCTCAGAACATGCTTATCCTGCTTCATCTATTGATACTCCAGAAGAGAAAAAGGTACTGAAACCTTTTCTTACTGTTTCAAAATTTAATGATTCATTAAAAAAAACATGTTTCAAGCTATATTATTCTCTCCCCCTAGCTTCCTATAGTAGGTCTGTTCATCCCATCAAGTCATCTATCTGCTGGCAACGTACTCAAAAAGTTGTGACCTGCATGATCACCAAGATGTGGACACTGTGGGTGTCTCCCCAGGAGAACTATCCCACAAGGGTGTTCACTCAGGGTGGCCACACACCTGCTACTGAACCAGATCCTATGCTTCAGGGGAATGGCCTCAAAAATCTTCCTAAACACTTGGTGATCAATCATATTTTTATACCATCCATACGTGGAGGACTGTCCCCTTGAAGAGTTTATAAAAATAGAGAACCCAAACACTCATGAATAGATGTATTTTCTCATTGAAGGTTTTCTGGCTTATAGATACTGATGAAGTATCTCTATTCTATTCTTTTTTAATGGAATAGATTATATTTCTTTAATCTTCCTTCTTCTTCATCCTCTATTCATTATTCATGGTACTTATCACTAGTTTTTATTCAATTTTCTTTTAGTTTTAAATGAGCTTAGGGTCCAGAGTTGGACGCAGTGTGAGAATCCAGTAAGAGGAGCAGAGAGGAGTCTCGGGGGGAACCTGGACACACTTGGGTTCAGCTATGCCATTACCTGCAGTATAAACCTGGTCATATTACTCAACCTCCCTCCCTGAGCCTCAGGTTCCTTATTTACACCTGAGGATGATGATGTGGGTTGTTGAGAGTTTAAAGAGGTTATATAAAGCAGTTAACACAGACCTGGCATATAGCAACCATACAAATAGTGACAGCAATCATATCTTTAATAACATAATTANATATTACTCAACCTCCCTCCCTGAGCCTCAGGTTCCTTATTTACACCTGAGGATGATGATGTGGGTTGTTGAGAGTTTAAAGAGGTTATATAAAGCAGTTAACACAGACCTGGCATATAGCAACCATACAAATAGTGACAGCAATCATATCTTTAATAACATAATTATTCTTGTAGGTCATTCTCCTGTTAATGCATCCCTATGTCATACCTTTTAAATACTAACAATGACTCTGCTGCTACCGAAGATTAAATTCACAGCATTAAAGATGCCTAGGTCTTTTCCATTTGTGTTTTATTTATATGCTAGTTGTAGTCTCTCATAGTCTTAAATCGGGGTTGTTCATGCACTGTCTTACAAATGTCCTTGTTGATTTCTTCAGAAACTAATTTCTCTCTGGAGAAACGGCCTTACTGTGACCCTACCCCCACCACAGCCAAACAGTGAGAGTGAATTTTTTCAGTATCTCAGACATTTTTTTGGCCAGGTAATCCAAATACTTGCACTTTCTACTTAAGCACAGTGCTCACTCCCATGTTTCTTAGAGAGGAGGGAGTGTATTATTCCCTCCAGGGCACTATAGGGAAAAGTTCTTTATGACTTTTCAAGGTGACCTACACTGAATGGGCGCTAATAAGACATTGCTGGTTTACTCTATTATGCATTTGTGTGTGTGTGTGTGTGTGTGTGTGTATGCGTGTGCACGTGTACATGCATGCACACTCAGTTGCTCAGTTGTGGGCACTCTTTCTGACTCCATGGAGTGGTATCCCAATAGTTGGGCTATTAAGTCTTCTGGTTCAAGTGTGATTTCATTTAGCAGAATCTACTAATTACACACCTGAACCAGAAGACAATGGCCTGACTATTGGAATACCACTTTCAGAGGATTTCAATAAACATAACTATCTCAGGAAGCCAGTTTATTCTGAAGAAATTAGTTTCTAGCTTCCAACTCCAGGTTAGGATGTTCTCTGATTTTGTCACCTCAGAAAATTCTATAATACAATATTTATTTATATTATGCTTTGGGGATCAAAAATTATCATTTTATTTACTTGTGTTTAAAATGCCCACCAACTAACTTAGATCCATTTGGGTTCTAGAAACTTTCAATAAAGTTCTCAGATTTGCCCTTGAAAGAAAGGATTAAAGATTCTTTTCAAGGAGCATCTTTTTCACACAGTGTGAAAGCGCTACAGGCGTTCCCATGGGAATGGGTCGCATACATTTCAGCCCTTCCCACAAGATGTCTATTGTTCTCTGGACGTCTCTGGGCTCCCAATGCTGCGGACATGTTGCTGTACTTCACTTCTACTGAAAGCCTCTGCGCTGGGTTATTCTAAATGATGCTAAAGGACTCAGCTCTTGGTGTTTTTGGTAGAACTCATACAGTCAAAGTGTGTAGCAGGCTTGTTATCATACGCATACACAAAAAATAGGCTTGATGCCCCGTTTAGGCAAGAGCTCAAAAAAAATCTACTTAATTTTGAACATGTATTGCAACTTATGAGAACACACATATTAATAGATAGGAAACATTTCTCTTCATCAGGAATGAGAGAAAGATCTAATGAACTTTCTAGACCAAGAATTTGTAATCTGTCATAATGGTTTCATGGGGGTATCGATTTTCATTTATAAATTCTGACTTTGTAAGACATATGTGCTCTGGAATTGATACAAATCTCACCAAAAAAATTTAATTCCAATTTTCTGGGTTTGTTTTACAAGAAAACATACCCAGAGTTGCAAATTACAAGGAAAATTCAATGTTGAATGTATCTCTATTTACATTTAAATGTCATACATTAAACAACTGCATGACCAATTCAAATAATGCCCTAAGTATGTTTTTTCTAGTTTTTAAATTGAAAACATTCATAAATATCATGGAATTCAGCTGTTGAATACTATAGCAATTTAAGTACATATTTGAAAAAGAAAAAAGTGGCCAGATTTAGTTATTATTTGTAAGGTGTCTGAATTATCAAGGGAAAAAAAAATTACAGCAACAGCAAACAATAATGGTGACTGTCCAAACTAGTGACTGTAATGATACTATTGACTTTTCTTTGCAAAGCATAGGCAGGATCAGTTTCTTCGATGGCTGCAAAATGTTTCTTGAGGTAAATAAAAATATAAAATAGAAATAAGCCCAAACTCTTACGGAGTAAAACAAAATGCACCTTCAGTGAGTCTAGAAGCACAGTTTTCTGCTCTAGAGGCCTAGAGACATGTTTTAATAATCCACAGAGAGGTGGCTTTTTTTTTTTTCATAATAACTAAAAAGTATGCATACATGGCTAGACACACAACTCCCAAATGCACTTTATCTGCGTAATCAGCCAGCCCCTGGAAGTTTCTCTGCCCCAATCCCGCAGCCCACCCTTTGCCTCACTGCAGCTTCTGACATTTACTTTAATTAGCTTTTGTTTTTGCTGAACAAAAGGACAAGAAAAAAGACAGCCATACCTCTTAGCACAGGAAATTCTGGCCATCATAGGAAATAGATGGCAAAATGCTTGATCCTAAGAGCAATTCTGGGGGAACCCACGGCCATGCTCAGAAGCAGCCAGTCACCCCTGCCCGGCTCTGTGCTGTTGGTAGCAGCGGCGCTTGCCTGCGCTGCTTGTCAAGCCCAAGGTACACTTGATTCCCTCCCCTGGACTCACCATGCTGAATTGAGCAAATGAGTAACTTCTCCTCCCTCTTGCAGACTTCTGCTTACTGCTAACAACTGGCACAAAGTTTCACTTATTTCTACAGTAGATTTACAGAAGACTCTCTCAGCAGATCTGTAGTTTGAAAGAATTAGAAGATTTGCCCAACAACCAGTAATTTAGGTTCAGTTAATGAATAACTCACTTTAAGGAATCAAGGAAGTTTTAGGTCAGTATCAGATGTGGGGGCCTTTTATCAGGCAGACATCAGTGAAAAGGTTTGGGGAGGGATGGAGGAAGGAATGTAGCAGAATGAGTGAGTATTTAAGCCAAATACGATAAAAGAAGAATACCATAAGAGACGGAAAATAACTAGCCTGAGTGAACACACAATCTGGCTTTGCTATTAATATTGCTAGTGAAATCCTGAGCAACTGAATAAAGGATCCAGTAGCACTAGGGGTTTTTCCAAGCCAGCACTGCAGAAATTAATTGATGGTACCCAGTGGATTGTTGTATCTAGAGGCACGTCTCTCCCCCTGTGTGCATAACATGGGCTTTCCACCTTTATTGATCTGAGGTTTTGCCTACACACAAAGCAATAGAATATTTCTGAGTCTCTTCTAATAGAGCTTTCAGTTAAATGAAGTATGTGAGTGTGGTGGAGTAGTGCGGTGGGAAGAATAGGATGTAAGGTGTACAATTGAAAATATCAATATTTGCATGTCATTGGCAATTACAGTATCATGTAAATAAATTGCTGGCTCAGTTAAAAGTCATTCTCATATGGTAAACAGGACTTTCTCTTGTGTTGATTGCCCAACATCCACTTATCCTACTTTTGGTAAAAATTGTATGCATAGTTCCCCTGGAAATGATGTCCTTTGGACAGAGTTGGCTTATATAAATAGGTTGTATCTTAGCCAATCAGAAAAATTGCATTCCCTCAACCATAGTGATTAATTTAGAGGAGGTGTGGATCCCTTCCTGCCAGTAAGAGTCAGGATAAGGATGAATGTTTGGCTCTGGGGAACAGAGCCTTTACTGCTGTACTTGATGATGAGATACAAGGTCTGGTTGGTCCTGCCATCTTGTCACTGGGAAACTGAATCTTAGTGACTTTGTTCAAGCCACTTAAACCAGCTGCTTCTGATATTGGCAAGATCCATCCTTTACTGTAAGCCAATTCCATTACAGTGTAAGTGATTTTAGGTTGGGTTTTCTGCCATTTGCCTCTGAAAAAGTTTTACCAGACAGAATCACCTGAAACCAGATTTGTGGATGACTCTTCTGGGCTCTCACAGGGCATGTGTGCGAAGCCGCTTCAGTCGTGTCTGACTCTTTGAGACCCCAAGGACCATAGCCAGCCAGGCTGCTCTGTCCATGGGATTCTCCAGGCAAGAATACTGGAGGGGGTTGCCCTGTCCTCTTCCAGAGGACCTTCCAGACCCAGGGATCAAACCTGTATCTCTTATGTCTCCTGCACTGGCAAGCAGGTTCTCCACCACTAGTACCACCTAGGAAGCCCTCTCTTCAGGGCAGCTCCTTGCAAAGGAAGTGGTCTAGGAGACCCATCAGGAACCACCTCTAACAAATGACCCCTTTAATGACACAGGGCAACAGGCAGAGATGGCAAATGCCTACAAGGAATGTAGTCATTCAGTGTACTTTAAACTGTGACATTCCAAATTAATTCTTTTAAAGCAATTATATGTTCACTCCCCTAAATATTTCCACTTTAGCCACCTAGGCTTGTTTGGTGGTTCCTAGTCATGTACTGTTTGACCTCAATAAACCTAATCATGGAATCCATCCATCCATGCAGTTTTTATAAATTCCTTTGGATAATTAGTTTCACAGAACATTGCTCTGTATTTTGCTCCTCTCTCTATTCTTGCACAACTTCCATCCCCTCCCTCCTTCAGTTCAGTTCAGTTCAGTCACTCAGTCATGTCCGACTCTTTGCGACCCCATGAATCGCAGCACTCCAGGCCTCCCTGTCCATCACCAACTCCTGGAGTTTACTCAACTCATGTACATTGAGTCAGTGATGCCATCCAGCCATCTCATCCTCTGTTGTCCCCTTCTCCTCCTGCCCCCAATCCCTCTCAGCATCAGGGTCTTTTCCAATGAGTCAGCTCTTCACATGAGGTGGCCAAAGTATTGGAGTTTCAGCCTCACCATCAGTTCTTCCAATGAACACCCAGGACTGATCTCCTTTAGGATGGACTGGTTGGATCTCCTTGCAGTCCAAGGGACTCTCAAGAGTCTTCAACACCACAGTTCAAAAGCATCAATTCTTCGGTGCTCAGCTTTCTTCACAGTCCAACTCTCACGTCCATACATGACCACTGGAAAAATCATAGCCTTGACTAGATGGACCTTTGTTGTCAAAGTAATGTCTCTGCTTTTGAATATGCTGTCTAGGTTGGTCATAACTTTCCTTCCAAGGAATAAACGTGTTTTAACTTCATGACTGCAATCACCATGTGCAGTCATTTTGGAGCCCCCCAAAATAAAGTCTGACACTGTTTCCACTGTTTCCCCATCTTTTCCCCATTAAGTGATGGGACCAGATGCCATGATCTTCATTTTCTGAATGTTGAGCTTTAAGCGAACTTTTTCACTCTCCTCTTTCACTTTCATCAAGAGGCTTTTTAGTTCCTCTTCACTTTCTGCCATAAGGGTAGTGTCATCTGCCTCCCTCCTTAGCAAACTTGAAATAAAGAATATTCTCTCTAACCACAAAGTCAAACTAAGATGTTTCCTTTATAGATGATAGATAATTTCTAAAATAACTTTAAATGTGTAAGTTACATATAAACACTGAGAATTCCTGGATGATTTAACTTTCTAGGAATAACTTTTCTTACCTGAAACCACTGACATTGCTTTAGGTATGCCACTTCTGTGTTCAGCTTCCCTGCTCATAAGAGTCCATTAGAGACACAGAAATTCACATAGATCTGGAAACTTCCTTTTAGTTCAGCAAAATAACACGTGGCTTGAACAGCAAGAGTTGGGTTTTGTTTGCTTGTCTTAGAAATAGGAGAATAAGAACTTGGGTTTCTCATAGAAATAAGAAATAAGAACTAGGTTGTTCAGAAGAACTAGTGTCTGTTTCATTATAAAAAATACTGTTATTTGTAAAATATGGTAGTAATATTTTTGTAATTTTGTAAACATAATACTTTTGTAAATCTTTTACTTCCAAATTAAAGAAGACTCAGTATTCTCCCAAACTAGCTGCTCTTCCTCGGCTTCTTATCTTAATGAAGGACCCTCATCACCCACAAAGCACATAAACTGCAAAGCTGGGCATCATTCTATATTTCTATCTGTCATTTTCCAGCTCACATACAATGACGCTGCCACATCTCAGGTCCCATCCATTCTGTGTTCTTAACATTCCTTGTAATATATGGTGGAGAGACAGATCAAAAGGTGACCCTCAACAATCCATTTTCTGATGTTCATGCCCTGTGTAATTTTTTCTCCTTGAGTGTGGGTGGAAATTGTGACTCGCTTCTATGAGATAGAATATGGCAAAGATGGTGGAATGTTACTCCTACGATTACCTGATGTCATGTAGGACTTCATCTTGCTGACAGACTCACACTCAGATTCTCCATACTGGCTTGAAGAAGTAATCAGTCTTCCATGATGAAAAACTGTGGGAGGCCTCTAGGGGCTGAGAGCAATCTCCAGCCAAGGGCCAACAAGAAGCCAGGGCCTTCAATCCTACAGACACAAGGAAATGAATCCTTCCAACAACCTGAGTGGACTTGGAGGAAGACTTCACTAGTCAAATTTCCATAGAACACAGCCCATTCATCACCTGGATTGCAGCCTTCTGAAACCCTGAGCAGAGAACATACCTAAACCATGCTTGGATTCTTCACCCATAGAAAATGTGAAACAATAGACGTGTTTGCTGCTGCTGCTGCTGCTAAGTCACGTCAGTCGTGTGCAACTCTTTGCGACCCCATAGATGGAAGCCCACCAGGCTCCCCCGTCCCTGGGATTCTCCAGGCAAGAACACTGGAGTGGGTTGCCATTTCCTTCTCCAATGCATGAAAGTGAAAAGTGAAAATGAAGTTGCTCAGTCAGTCTGACTCTTAGCGACCTCGTGGACTGCAGCCTACCAGGCTCCTCCATCCATAGGAGTTTCCAGGCAAGAGTACTGGAGTGGGTCGCCACTGTCTTCTCCAATAGACATGTATAATTTTAAACAATTAAGTTCATGATAATTTGTTATACAAAGGTAGAAAAGTATTATATGACTGTTCCCCACTCTCCACTGCAATAGCTAGATAACTTTGTTTCTGCTAAATTCTTCATCCTCTCTTATCTGGATAGTGATAGGAGTCGCTTATAGATTTCACTGCCTCCAACATGGCCCCTTCAATTCCATTCTCAACTCTGCCACCAGATCAGCTTTCTCAAACAAAATGTGATATGTGACTCTTCTAGTTAAACTGAATAAGTGACAACTCATAGCCTGAGGATGAAATTCAAACTTCTTTACTTGCGATAAAAAGAACTTTGTAATCTGGCCCCCACCACCTCTCAGGCTTGCTACTACCACTCATGCACATACAACCCTTTGTAGTGAGGTCAGTACCTTCAGAATATATCCAGATGCCTACCGCCTTTCACTGTCTTTACTACCACTGCTACTCTGATTAAAACACTATTATTTTCTCACTTGGATTATTGCAATAGCTCCGGGGCTTCTGTTCTTGCCTTGTTAAAATATAGTTGTAACAGAACACCTAGATAATACTGTGAAAATGCAAGTCAACACTGTCTCCATTCTGTTCAATACTCTGAATGGAATAGCTCTCCATCTAACCCTGAATTAGAACCAAAGTCCTTCCAATGATCAGCAAAGCCTCATATGAAATAGCTTCCTCCTTCTTCCTCCTTGTCATCAACTTCATTTCCAATCACTCCAGCTACACTGGAGCTACACATAATTTTCTTGCTGTCCCTTATACAGAGTAGATATATTTCTACCAGAGGGATGTGGATTTGTGTTTCCTCTGCCTGGAAGGTCCTTATTCCAGAGGTCCATATGGCTGGCTCCTCACTTCCTTCATGTTTACCCACACCTCACCTTAGCATGCTTTCCCTGACCACCTTCTATAAAACAGTAACACTCCCAGCCTCCCCTGGATGTCTCAGTCCCTGCTTCATTTCAAAATTTTTTCCATAGCACTTACTGTCACCTGACATGTTATACATGTTTTCTCCAAAATATACTTAAAAAAAAATTAACCATCTTCCTCACTACCCCTCCCAAACTATAAACCTCAAGAAGGTAGGAATTGGTTTGTTCAGTTGATTCCCTAGAGTTCAGCATGGTATCTGGCATATAGTATGGGCTTGAGTTGTTGAATATACATTGAATAAATGAAGGAAGGCAATTTAAACTCAATCAGATTCTCCATGCACAGTGGTAAGTTAGAAGTGAATAACCTGATGAAGGATAATTGTATAGAACCTACTCTGTCACAGTTTGGTAGCATAAACAGCCATCTTCAGGGGCAGGAGCTGTGGCAAGGTCATGGTTCTGGCTCAACACAGGCACCAGTGGGGCCAGGATGGTGGTGGCTCCCACAGCTCCCAGTGCAGCAGCTCCAGGGGCTTCCTCACCTGTTCTCCAGTGTAGTTTTGATCCTTCACTCCTCCCAGCATTCTGGGAACTCCTAAAATAGATTTTTTAATACAAAATTCATTTCCATTTAATCAACCCAAGACTGCTTCTGTTGCTTGCAGCTGAAGACACGAACCACGATACAGCCACCATTCTTCCTTTTGCGTCTGTGCCTTGCACCGGGCAGCCCCTCTACCTGGAACACCTGGTCTGCTTATAAAGCTCATCTTTTCAGCGCGATTCTTACCTCTTCCTCTCTGTAAAGATACCCATGCCAAGCAGAGCTGACCTCATCTTCTTTTATTTCCACAGGGCACTTATACAGAGACTATGATATATTCTTATTATCTCCCACTAGCTGACAAGCCCTCGTCATGTTTTAATTCATCTGAGGAACTCTACCTCTAGCCTAGTATCTAGCACAGAGGAGGAATTCAATAAAAATTTCATGAATAATTGCTTCCTTTATAGAAGGTATCACTAAAACAATAATTCTATAACTGAAAAGAATTCTGATACAGAAACAAAAAGGTAGATAGCAAATATATCCATTTCTTCATAAAGTTGCTCAGTCGTGTCCAACTCTTTGCGACCCTATGGACTATACACTCCATGGAATTCTCCTGGCCAGAATACTGGAGTCGGTAGCCTTTACCTTCTCCAGGGGATCTTTCAACCCAGGGATCGAACCCAGGCCTCCCACAATGCAGGCAGATTCTTTACCAGCTAAGCCACAAGAGAGGCTCAAGAATACTAGAGTGGGTAGCCTATCCCTTCTCCAGTGTGTCTTCCTGATCCAGAAATTGAACCGGGGTCTTCTGCATTGCAGGCAGATTCTTTACTAACTGAGTTACTAGGGAAGTCCATTATATCCATTTGGCTAAGATATAATTTTCTTGTTAAAATGGTTAAAAAAAATTGTTTCAATTTTCCTAATACTGGTAAAGAAGCACATACTTTTACTGAAAAAGTTCTGACCAGGCCTATTGGAAAAACAGAGAGAAGATACAAATTTACCAGTATCAGGAATAAAAGAGTTGACATCACTACAAATCCTATCAATATATTAAAAGGGAAATAAGGATATATGGAAGTTTTATGTCAACAAATTTGTCAACTTAGATGAAAAGGACAAATTCCTTGAAGAACAAAAACTGTCAAAGCTCATTAAAAAAATAAATAATGATAACCATAAAGCCCTGTATTTATTTATTTAAACACTGGAGTTATAGTTAAAAGCATTTACGTGAGGAAAGCTTGAGACAGCGATAATATCCTTGATACATTCTACAATACAACTTAAGAAATAAATAATATCAACTATATACAAATCCTTTCATAATAAGATGCCTTGAGAGCTATTCACGTATAAACTATAAATGATGGCTCAGAGGGTAAAGAATCTGTCTGCAGTGCTGAAGAAGGGTCAGGAAGATCCCCTGGAAAAGGGAATGGCTACGCACTCCAGTATTCTTGCCTGGAGAATTCCATGGACAGAGGAGCCTGGCGGGCAACAGTCCATGGGGTTACAAAGAATTCAACACAACTAGGAAACTAACACTTTCACTTTCATACATATGTAAATATATAGCTAGGCTTCCCTGGTGGCTCAGAGGATAAAGCTTCTGCCTGCAATGCAGGACACCCGGGTTTGATCCCTGGGTTGGGAAGATCCCCTGGAGAAGGAAATGGCAACCCACTCCAGTATTCTTGCCTGGAGAATCCCATGGACAGAGGAGCCTGGCAAGCTACAGTCCACGGGGTCGCAAAGAGTCAGACATGACTGAGTGACTTATGTATGTATGTATGTATGTATAGCTATACTTTTTAGTGGCTGATACCATCTCATCCTACCAACATAGCATATTCTATTTACCCATTCCTCTATTGGTGAGGTTGTAAGTGGTGGGCAGGATTTTTCTGAAAGACAATGTGGAGTTGGGATTGAAAGAATAAAGTTGGGCCAGGCTGCCAGAGGTCTCACTTACTAGCCTCACTATTCTGGACAACAATCTTAACCTTTTTTTTTTTTTTTTTTTAAATGTCAGGCTTTATTTGTATCTATGAGGCAAGGAGGGCTTCCCAGGTGGCTCTAGTGGTAAAGAACCCATCTGTCAATGCCGGAGACTTAGGAGACATGGGTTAGATCCATGGATTGGGAAGATCTCCTGGAGGAGGTGATGGCATCCCACCATAGTACTCTTGCCTGGAGAATCCCATGGACAAAGGAGCTTGGCAGGCTACAGTCCATAGGGTTGCACAGAGTCAAACATGACTGAAGCGACATAGCACAGCACAGCATAGGAGGCAAGGATATTAATGTACTTATCTGCTAGAGTTGTTATGTGGACTGCTGCTGCTGCTGCTAAGTCACGTCAGTCATGTCTGGCTCTGTGCAACCCCATAGACGGCAGCCCACCAGGCTCCCCCATCCCTGGGTTCTCCAGGCAAGAACACTGGAGTGGGTTGCCGTTTCCTTCTCCAATGCATGAAAGTGAAAAGTGAAAGTGAAGTCTCTCAGTCGTGTCCGACTCTTAGCGACCCCATGGGCTGCAGCCCACTAGGCTCCTCCGTCCATGGGATTCTCCAGGCAAGAGTACTGGAGTGGGGTGCCATTGCCTTCTCCCGTTATGTGGACTCTCTGAGATTAAAGTTCTTTGAACCATGTATGGAATGTAGTAAGTGCTACATGAGTGCTTGAAGTGTTTCCCGGGTGCTGGTGGTAAAGAACCCACCTGCCAATGAAGGTAGACGCAAGAGACAAGAGTTCAATCCCTGGGTCAGGAACATCCCCTGGAGAAGGGCATGGCAACTTACTCCAGTATTCTTGCCTGGACAGAGGAGCCTGGTGGGCTATGGTCCATAGGGTGGCAAAGAGTCAAACCTGACTAAAGCGACTTAGCACACATGCACGGGTGTTTGAAAGAAATATGCTAGTAAGTGTGTCCTGGTGCAGAAATTTGACTGGGCTACACACAAGAGTGAAATTTCTAGGTTGTTGGGAATGCATATTTTTAACTTTACTAAATATTTCCAAATTACACTTCTGAAATGGCAGGTACCAACCGATACTTCCAGGAACATGGAGGCTTTTTGTTATATAGTTTTTATCACCTCCACAAAGACTCTTCAATTTGATCTGTTGGGTGAAAATGGTATTTTTTGGGGGGGGGGTATTAATCTGCCTTCTCTTGATCAGTAATACTAAACAAACTTTAAATTCTGAGTGTATTTATAATTCCTCTTCCTTAAATGCTTGTTCAGGTATGTATTCTTTTCACAGATTTGTAGGGAGTGTTTTTTTCTTATTGACTTAAATAAATATTTTACATTTTGTAGATACTAAGGCTTTGCTATATATGTTGCAATTATATTTAATTTTTAAATTTACCTTTGTTTTGAGGGGGGAGTCTGCTATAAAAAATTTTTGTTTTATCTTAAAATTCAAAAATGCAATACATTCTCATAGTTCAAAAAAATTTAAATGTGTATTAAAAGGTACATATTGAAGAGATACCTTCATACTCCTGTCCTCCACCTTCTTAGTTCTTGTTCAGCTTTCTGCTACCAGAAACATACATCCTCCCAAAATTTCTTAATTCAAATATAAATATAAATTTCTATTTTATTTCCCCAACTTTACATAAATAGTGGTTTGCTATATACACTTAGTTCTGCTTCAATCACTTAACAGCATAAATCTTGGTGCTATTTTCATAGCAGCATGTAGAGAACTTATTCATTCTTTTCAAAGCTGCGTTCTCCTGTGTGGATATGCCATAATTTATTTAAGATAGGCATGTAGGTAATTTCAATCTTTATTTCTAAAAATAAGGTAGTAAATTAGAATAGAAGTATTTAGCTTTTTAAAAATTCATCTTTCCTTTTATGGTTCATACTTTCTATGTCTTATTTAAGAAATCCTCCTCTGCCTGAGTTCATAAAGAAATACAGTTTTTCTAGATATCTTTTCTAAAATTTGTAGATATTTTCTATATATAGGATCTAGTGCAAAATTTTTTGTTTATAATGTGAGGTAGGAACCTGGTTTTATTAGTATGTATATGTATACACACACACAGATATACAATTTTCTAGCACACATTTTTGTAAATAGTCTGCTTTTTACCCATTGATTCATGATATCAGCTCTGTTATAGTCCATATTTACGTATATGTATGGGTCTATTTCAGGGTACCTATTATGTTCCATTGGCCTATTTGTTTTCCTCTGTGCCAATGCTACATGGTTTTGATGATCTTAGCTTTTCAGTATGTCTTCCATATGCCTTTAATATGTCTTGCATATGTCTTTAATATTGTATGGAAAGATTACCCCTTCTTTGTTCTTTTTTTTGAAATTTTCTTAGCAATTCTTTGACCTTTACAATTCTTTGACCACATAAATTTTAGACTCAGTTAATATTTTTTCATGCCAAAGCCTTTGACTGTGGGGATCACTATAAACTGTGGAAAATTCTGAAAGCGATGGGAATACCAGACCACCTGACCTGCCTCTTGAGAAACCTGTATGCAGGTCAGGAAGCAACAGTTAGAACTGCACATGGAACAACAGAGTGGTTCCAAATAGGAAAAGGAGTATGTCAAGGCTGTACATTGTCACCCTGCTTATTTAACTTCTATGCAGAGTACATCATGAGAAACGCTGGACTGGAAGAAGCACAAGCTAGAATCAAGATTGCCAGGAGAAATATCAATAACCTCAGATATGCAGATGACACCACCCTTATGGCAAAAGAGATACAGATGTGTAGAGCGGACTTATGGACTCTGAGGGAGAAGGAGAGGGAGAGGGAGAGGGAGGGATGATTTGGGAGAATAGCATTGAAATATGTATACTATCATGTAAGAAATGAATTGCCAGTCTATGTTCAATGCAGGATGCAGGATGCTTGGGGCTGGTGTATGGGGATGATCTGGAGGGAAGATGTGGGGTGGGAGGGGGGAGGGGGCTTCATGTTTGGGAGTTAGTGTAAAAAAATAAAGAAATACAAAAAATAAATAAATTAAAAAAAAAAAAAGACACTTGATGAAAGTGAAAGAGGAGAGTGAAAAAGTTGGCTTAAAGCTCAGCATTCAGAAAACAAAGATCATGGCATCTGGTCCCATCACTTCACGGGAAATAGATGGGAAAACAGTGGAAACAGTATCAGACTTTATTTTCTGGGGCTCCAAAATGACTGCAGATGGTGATTGCAGCCATGAAATTAAAAGATTCTTACTCCTTGGAAGGAAAGTTATGACCAACCTAGATAGCATATTAAAAAGGAGAGACATTACTTTGCCAACAAAGGTCCATCTAGTCAAGGCTATGGTTTTTCCAGTAGTCATGTATGGATGTGAGAGCTGGACTGTGAAGAAAGTTGAGTGCCAAAGAATTAAGGCTTTTGAACTGTGGTGTTGGAGAAGACTCTTGAGAGTCCCTTGGACTGCAAGGAGACTCAATCAGTCCATTCTAAAGGAGATCAGTCCTGGGTGTTCTTTGGAAGGAATGATGCTAAAGCTGAAACTCCAGTACTTTGGCCACCTCGTGCGAAGAGTTGACTCATTGGAAAAGACTCTGATGCTGGGAGGAACTGGGGGCAGGAGGAGAAGGGGATGACCGAGGATGAGATGGCTGGATAGCATCACCGACTTGACGGATGTGAATTTGGGTGAACTCCAAGAGTTGGTGATGGACAGGAAGGCCTGGTGTGCTGCAATTCATGGGGTCACAAAGAGTCAGACATGACTGAGTGACTGAACTGAACTGAACTGGTGAATGAAGACTTTTATTATTATGAATTGTTTCTTATAAATGGTAATGATTTTTCTTCTAAAGTCAGGTTTGACAATAATATAGTTATGCAGTATATCTTTTAGTTAATATTTGCATGCTCTAGATTCTAATTTAAACCTCTTAGGTTTTAGATATGTCTTTTTTTTACATCATATGCTCCTCCCTCAATCTCATTACTTTTATGTTTTAATTAGAATATTTAAATTATTTTCATGTAACCTAATTACTTATATATTTGGGTTTAAGTTTATCATTGTAGTATTTGTTTTCTATTTGATCTACCTTTTTAGTGATTCTTTTTCTCTTCTCTCTTATTTTTGTTTTGATTGAGCATTTTTTATTTCTTTTTACTTCTAAATAAGCTTCGAAATTACATACTCATTTACTATTTTTTAGTACTTTTTTAGAGAATATGATATGTATAGGTATACAGTATGTAATATGTGTCTATGTAATGTATGTATCTCCACATGACTTTATAATTTTAGTAATGATATTATGATGTGCTTAGGTGTGGATTTCTTTAAATTTATCCTACATTTGGGATTCATAGGGTTTCTTGAATTTGTAATTAGAGATCATTTTGGAATTTTTCAGCCATTGTCTCTGCCTCATTTTTTTCTCCTTTTTCTTCTGGGTCTTTAATTACATATATGATAGACTCTTCATAGTATATATATTTTTAAATTTCACTTGTTTCCATCTTTTGATTTGCTGCTCTACATTCTGGATATTTTCTTCTGATCTTTCAGCTTACTAATTCTCTCTCCAGCAGTATCTAATATACTATCCCATCTACTAAATTTTTCATTTTAATCATTTTTTTGTTTCTAGCTTTTTCATTTGCCTGTTTTCACATGTAGATTCCAATTCCCTGGTGATTTTTTAGTTATGCTGTTTTTGTCTCCTTGAATATAGTAAGCAAAATTATCTGAAAATCTGTGCCCAATAAATCCAATATCTAAAGACCCAGTGCATTCATTTCTGCTGCCTCTTTTTTCCCCTCTTGTTTTTTATTCATATATGCAGTGTCATTGTATGCTTCAATATTTATGTGTATGTGTGTGTGTGTGAATGAATGGATGGGTATTTGCAAAATTGATTGCAAAGATAATTTAAAACTAAAGATGTCTTTTGCATGAGAAGAGGATTCACATTTGCTCATGAATTAGCACTGGTATTACTTCAATTCAATTTTACATATTGAGATAAGTAGAAATTTTATTTCATCTATTTTTGGTTTACCTTAGCCCCAACGTCCAGCTCTTTGGAATTTCTACAGGAGTTTCTACAAATCTTCTTCCCTTCTTGTTAGATCCTAGACTTTAATGCTTATTCTTCTTCTTCTTCAAAACTGTGAAAAATAATGCTCAGGTTCTCTGCCTCTTAGACCTCCAGGTTCCTTTTGTTAGTCTGCAAAACTTTCCAGGGAAAAGTGGCCCCCAAAGCCAGGCTCACTTCCCTGATCATCAATCCTCCTCCACATCTTGGCTTATTGATGCTTCATTATTTTTTTGTCTCTTCAGTGCCTTGAAACATACATTTTTCCAAAACCTAAAAAAATTATTCTGCCCAGATTTTATTGTTCTCATCAGATGAATTGGTCAAATTTATCTAGTGTGTATTGAAAGTGGAAGTCTAAAATATTTGAGTTTATCTCTAAAATGTGTTATATTTTCACATATCCTACACATTCACTGAGATTATACTAAAATTGCATTTATGGGTACTTTTATTATTTCCACAACCTTAGTTTTAATGATTTTAGAACTTACATTGTGTGGAAACTGAATAAAGCAGTAACTTGCTTTGAAAAATGTCTGAACTCCAATTACGCTTTATCAATATAGATAACTTTGTTCTTTGGAAAGTAAACAATGGAATTACAATTGCAAGGGAAACATATTACCTAGCTCCTTTATTTGCTTTTTGTGTGCTTAGTTGCTCAGTCCTGTGGACTGTAGCCTGCCAGGGTCCTCTGTCCATGGGGATTCTCCAGGCAGAAATCCTGGAGTGGGTAGCAATACCCTCCTCCAGGGGATCGTCCCAACCCAGGGATCAAACTCAGGTCTCCTGCATTGCAGACAGATTCTTTACCATCTGAGCCACCAGGGAAGCCAAGCTTCATAATAGATTTCTACCTAAATTTTCAAGGACAAAACAATGGTTAACTTTCTTAACTAAAGGGGATTTCAGAAAAGAGCTAGTACAGCTGATATGAAACATATGCTAAGAAGGTAAGACCATGAAATTAAGTATTTTTTTTTTGTTGGTACCACTGTCTTTATCTTTACTACCTCATAAAGAATGGTTTGTAGGCTGGATACAACCCCCCTTTTTTTTCTAATGTGCTTCATTATTAAAACAACACTTAATTAAGTGGTGGATGAAGCCAGAATCATGCTATGGTTTAGGGAAATCTCTTAGGTTATTTTCAGATGTTTCTAGTTTGGAAAAAGCCAAACCATATTTTGTTGAGCACATTTTATTCCTATGTGTATTATAAGGGAAATCTAACCCATGTGTTTTATTTCATTAATATTTTGCCAAGCTAAATGGTTCTTTTGCAAGATATATTTAATGTTAAGTTATTTTTATGAGGCCTTTCCCTTGGATTATGAATTCATATGTCACCTAAAGTAAGTATACTTTGATCCAAATATCTTGTAGTTATGAAGTCAGGAACCCACAAAACTTGGGTGATTTCCTAACAGTGCCAAATATAATATTTCTTTTCTACTGCTAGCATCATGATTTTTTCCTCGTATTTGTCAATCAGTGCTTTATTGAGAAAACAACAGAGTTATTCTCCATTTTAAGCCCTGATTTTTTGATAAATGCCCAAATGAGGCTGTGTCTCAATTCAACATGTGGCACTAACTTCAAATTGTGGGCACAAATCTAAGTGTATGGTTAGTATACTGACTGAATCATATCTGTGGTTACTTAATAGTATGATATAAGTGGGCACATCAGAGAACTTGATGAATACTAACTCTGAAGAGTGGCAAAAATGACTGGTGAAGATATGAGGCAATGGGAACTTTCAGTCAGTGCTGGTGAGTGTGCAAGATTGTAAACTGCTGTAGAAAACAATTGTTCTCTAGCAAAGTTGCAGATGTTTATGTCCTTAACCCAACGATTCCACTCCTGTGTATAGTCTCAGAGAAACTTGCACATGTGAACCAGGAGATGTGAACAAGAAAGATCGCAGTGTCATAATAACAAAAAACTGGAAACAGCTACAGTATTGATCAGTAGACAAAATGGATATGTTAAGTTGTGGTTTTCATACAATGAGCAATTGGAAATGAATGAATTCTAAGCACATATATTATTAATGTGTGAATCTCAAAAGCAGGGTGCTGCATGGGAAAAAAGACAGAAAAAATGGAGTGGTATTGTATTTATGTAAAATTTCAATGTATACAAACAAATAATTTAGTGTTTAGGAATATATACAAAAATGTAAGACTGTAAACAAAAATCATGGAATGGTATAAAATTTCAGGATAGTCATTACTAAGCATGGGGTGATGGAAAGTTGAGGGGATTAGATACAGGAAAAGCTTCTAAGTATTTTTTTTAGTGATTTTTAAGCTGCAAGATGTGTGTATATACAAGTTTTTATCATTATTTTTATACTTCAAAATATCTTGTGAATATTATTTTGTATGTATTCAACTTTTAAAAATTAATTTTAAAAATAAAGATTTAAGCATGCAATATACCGGGTTATTTGCCTACTACTCCAGTTCTCACAATACTAAAGCAAAAGGTACAGTCTGTCAGAGTTTAGTTATGTGCTTAATGCTTCCCTTCCTATCCCAACTTTTCAAGAAAAATCCCTTTGGGTTCATTCTAAGTCTTACATAGCTGGGTTATTTCTTATATTTTTGGATTAGATTAAATACTATCAGGCAGCTTCTGTCATTCTGCATAAGTAGTAATGATTACTCTATCAGAAAAAAAAAACTATAATAACATAGCATAACAGTTAACATTTGACAAGCAAGTCTCTGTGGTGTGCTATAGCTGTCAGTATAGCCATTAGTAACAGGAAGACACAATGGGCTAAATTCTGCTAGAGAATAGAGCTTTCCCTCATCAAGACAAGAGTGAATTCTTTCCAGACAACAGGAAATCTCTTTATTATGTAGAATCAATTATTCACAAGCCCAGACCAGCCAGCCTCCTTCCTTCCCCACTCCTTTCTTTACTTTTTTCCTTCCCCTTCTTCCTTCCTTTCACCAACTGTATAAAGTATCATGTGCCAGGTGCCAAATATTCATGTATACACTGGTGTCCCCAAGAAATTAACAGGACCTTTGGCAGTGCACACACTGCAGTCACACTTTTTCTCTCTGGCACAGACTGACACCTACTTTGATCAATCCAGTGATACTTTCACAATTTTTGCCATATTTGTTAGTTATGTAATTCCTTTTGTATTTTGTTATGTTATGTAATTCCTTTTATAAACTCTGTAATATGTACAAATAAATGAATTATGTTTATATATATAATGTAAGGAATGATAATAAAGTAAACATTCATGTACTCACCACCCAGTTTAAAAAATAAACTGCAATTAGAATGAGTGCCTCCTCCTCAATTTTCCCTCCTTTTCTCCAACCAGAAATAGTGCACTATTTGAATTGAATATCATCATTTTCTTTTTATTTTTAGAAATAGTTTTAAAACTCATGTTTTATCTATTTCACATTTTTGAAATAATAATTGAATAATGAAGTTTATGTTTTTGTATGACTATGTTTTTCACGTAACATTCTGTTCTTGTGATTCTTCNTTCTTTTTATTTTTAGAAATAGTTTTAAAACTCATGTTTTATCTATTTCACATTTTTGAAATAATAATTGAATAATGAAGTTTATGTTTTTGTATGACTATGTTTTTCACGTAACATTCTGTTCTTGTGATTCTTCCATGGAAACATGGCTGATTTACTATTAACTCTGTGAAGTCCCTTAGTCGTGTCTGACTCTTTGTGATCCCATGCATGTTATTTCAAAACTCTATGCCTTTGTCTCACTTTATTTTTATTTTTCCCATGGGCTTCTGGCAAGTTTCATTTTTGCTATTATGGAGAGTCTGTTCTGGACATTCTTGTAATGGCTCTTGGTACAAAAGTGCAAGCATTTCTCTTGAGTGTACACTTAGCTATGGAATTTTTAGGTCGTAGGACATGTGAACTTCCCACTGTACTGAAAACTGCTTACTTATTTTTAAAAATAGTTGTCTTGATTTACATTCTCATCTGCAGTGGATGAAAGTTCTCAGCACTACATCATCACCAACAGATAATATTGCTTGACTTTTTAATTGTTGCCAATCAGATGAGTGTGAAATTATGCCTCACTTGAGCTTGCAATTACAATTCCTTGGTCACCAATGAGTTTGAGCATCTCTTAATATTTATTTGCCACTTATAATTTTCTTTTGTGAAATGCTGTTCATGTCTTTTTTCTGTTTGGTTCTCTTTCTCTTAATGATTCGTAGGAACTTTTTTTATGCTTTATTGATGAGTTCTTTTCCTGATATATGTAGTACAAATATGTCCTCCCAATTGGTGGTTTGACTCACTCTTTCATGGCATTTTAAAATGGCTTTTGATATCTTGATTTTCATGTGGTCAAAATTATAAATCTTGGACTTCTGTGGCAGTGCAGTGATTAAGAATCTACCTGCCAACGCGGGGGTCATGGGTTTGATCCCTGGTCAGGGAAGATACCATATGCTATGGAGCAACTAAGCTCATGTGCTACAACTACTGAAGCCCACGTGCCTAGGGCCCACACTCCACAACAAGAGCAGCCACGGTATCGAGAAGCCCATGCACCACAACAGAGAGTAACTCCCACCCACCACAGCTAGAGGAAGCTCTCGGGAAGCAACGAGGATCCAGTGCAGCCAAAATAAATAAAAGAAAAAGTTGCAAATCTTTTTCTTTATGCATTATGCTTTTTGTATCTTATTAAAGAAATTCTTTTGTACACTGAGATCATAAATACATTCTCTTTTACTGTTTCCTGAACGTTTTTAAAATTTCGATTTCACATTTAAGTTTTTAATCCACAAGGAATTGATAGTTGTGTGTGGTGATATGTAGGGATCTATTTTATTTTTCCTCATATAGTCAACCAATAATTTGGTGCCATTTACTTAGGGGTTTATCCCCTCTTCAGTGACCAGCACTGCCATCTCCACCTGTACCATACGCTTCTAGGGAATGCTCTGTTTCTGAATTCTGTGTTTTCTTCTTTGAATATATAGCCTATGTTTGCACTAATAACACATTGTCTTAGTTACCACATTTGGTAGTGTAAGTTGCCCCATCTTCTTCTTTTGCAAAATTGTTGTAGCTATTCTCAGCCCTTTGAATTTCCATGTAAACTTCAGAATTAGACGGTAACTTACATGTAAAATTCCATCTAAGTTTTGAAAATATCAGCATAGTCAAGATCAAGGTAATAGATACATCCATCACTCCCCAAAGGTTCCTTGTTTCACTTTGCTGTTTTTGGTAAGAATACTTAACATGAGATCTCCTCTCATAATAAAAAAATTTAAGTGCACAACACAGTATTGTTAATTATAGGAACTGTGTTGTATAGCACATCTCTCAAACTTGTTTATCTTGTATAAAAATTTTTCCATCCATTGAACAACAACCCCACTCCCCCTGCCCCTGGCCCTGGTAACCACCATTCTATTCTCTGCTTCTATGAGTTTGACTATTATAGATACGGCACAAAAGAGGAATCATGCAATATTGATCTTTCTGTGACTGGCTTATTTCACTTAGTATAGTGTCCTTCAGGTCATTTATGGTGTCATGTATGGCAGAATTTTCTTATTTTTTTAAGGCTAAATGTTATTTTATTGTATGTATATAATATGTACACACTGCATTTTCTTTATTTTTCAGTGACATTTAGATTGTTTCCATATCTTGGCTATTGTGAACAATGCTGCAGTGAGAATGGAAGTGCAGATAACTCTTTGTAATTCTGATTTCAATGGAATTGTTGGGTCATATGTTCTATTTTTAATGTCTGGAGGAAACTCTATGTTGTTTTTCATAGTGGCTGTACCAATTTAGATCCCCACAGGTAATGAAGTAGCAATCCTTACAGGTAGTGAAAATTTTCATGGTAGTTTTGATTTGCATTTTCCTGATGGTTAGTGATGCTGAGCATCTTTACATATTCCTGGTGGCCCTTTGTATTTCTTTTTTGAAGAAATGTCTATTCAAGTTCCCTGCTTTTTCCTTCGGGGGTGGGGTTTGCTACCGAGTTGTTGGAATTGCTTGTGTATTTTGGATACTAACTCCTTATCAGATATATGGTGTGCAAATATTTCTCTCATTTCATATGTTGCCTCTTATTTCTACTGATCATTTCCTTTGCTGTGCAGAATGTTTTAATTTGATATAATCTTATTTATTAATTTTTGCTTTTATTGTCTGTGCTTTTGGTATTATACCCAAGAAGTCATTGCTGAGACAAATGTCAAGAAGAGTCTCCCCTGTGTTTTCTTCTAGAAGTTTTATAGTTTCATGTATTATATTTCATTCTTTAATCTATTTTGAGTTGACTTTTGTATATAGTAGAATATAAAGATCCAGTCATTTTATTTTTGTTGCTACTGTAAATAGTGGAAGTTTAAGTGGATAAAACTGTTTTTTAAAAAAATTTATTTTATATTGGAGTATAGTTGATTAACAATGTTGTATTAATTTCAGGTATACAGCAAAGTGATGCACTTATATATGTATCTCTTCTTTTTCAATATTTTTTCCCATTTAGGTTATTACAGAGTATTGAGCAGAATTCCCTGTGCTATACAGTAGGTTCCTGTTGACTATCTATTTTAAATATAGACATATGTACATGTCAATCCCAAACTCCCAATCTATCCCTCCCTCTCCTTCCTTCCCCTGGTAACCATAAGTTTGTTCTCTAGGTCAGTGAGTCTGCTTTTATGAATACGTTCATTTGTATCATTTTTTAGATGGCACATATAATGCCACACATTTGTCTTTCCTCTGACTTACTTCACTTAGCATGATAATCTCTAGGTTCATCTGTTATGGCAAATGGTATTATTTCATTTTTAATGACTGAGCAATATCCCATTGTATATATGCACCTCATGTTCTTTATCTGCTCATCTGTCAGTGGGCATTCAGGTGGTTTCCACGTCTTGTCTCTTATAAACAGTGCTGCAGTGAACAGTGGGGTGCAAGGATCCTTTTGAACCATGCTTTTCTCCAGATATATGCCCAGGAGTGGGATTACTGGATCATACGGTAGCTCTATTTTTAGTTTCTTAAGGAACCTCCATACTATTCTCCACAGTGACTGTACCAATTTATATTCCCAGCAACAATGTAGGAGGGTTCCCTTTTCTCCACACCCTCTCCAGCATTTGGTGCTTGTAGACTTTTTAATGATGGCCATTCTGACTGGAGTAAGGTGCTCTCTCATAGGTTTGATTTGTATTTCTCTAATAATAAGCAATGTTGAGCATCTTGTCATTGCTTCTTGGCCATCTTTAGGTATTCTTTTTCTTGGTGAGATCCAACATTCTCCTGTCAATGGCGTTCGCACAATTGCACTCATCTCACATCTTGCACTATGGCACAATTGCACTCATCTCTCACGCTAGCAAAATAATGCTCAAAATTCTCCAAGCCAGGCTTCAACAGTTTGTGAACCATGAACTTCCAGAAATTCAAGCTGGATTTGGAAAAGGCAGAAAACCAGAGATAAAATTGAAAAAGCAAGAGAGTTCCAGAAAAACATCTACTTCTGCTTTATTGACTATGCCAAAGCTTTAACTCTGTGGATAACAACAAAATGTGGAAAAGTCTTAGAGATTGGAATGCCAGAACACCTGACCTGAGTCCTGAGAAATCTGTATGCAGATCAAGAAGCAACAGTTAGAACTGGACATGGAACAACAGACTGGTTCCAAATGAGGAAAGGAATGCGTCAAGGCTGTATATTATCACCCTGCTTATTTAACTTATATACAGAGTACATCGTGTGAAATGCCAGGCTGAATGAATTACAAGCTGGAAACAAGATTGCTGGGAGAAATAGCAATAACCTCATATATGCAGATGACACCACCCTAATGGCAGAAAGCAAAGAACTAAAAAGCCTCTGATGAAAGTGAAAGAGGAGAGTGAAAAAGTTGGCTTAAAGCTCAACATTCAGAAAATGAAGATCATGGCATCTGGTCCCATCACTTCATGGGAAATAGATGGGGAAACAGTGGAAACAGTGTCAGACTTTATTTTTGGGGGCTCCAAAATCACTGCAGATGGTGACTGCAGCCATGCACTTAAAAGATGCTTGCTCCTTGGAAGAAAAGCTATGACCAACTTAGATAACATATTAAAAAGCAGAGGCATCACTTTCTAGTAGTCATGTATGGATGTGAGAGTTGGACTATAAAGAAAGCTGAGCACCGAAGAATTGATACTTTAGAAGTGTGGTGTTGGAGAACACTCTTGAGAATCCCTTGGATTGCGAGGAGATCCAACCAGTCTTTCCTAAAGAAAATCAGTTCTGAATATTCATTGGAAGTACTAATGCTGAAGCTGAAAATTCAATACTCTGACCACCTGATGTGAGGAATTTACTCATTGGAAAAGACCCTGATGCTGGGAAAGATTGAAAGCAGGAGGAGGTGGGGACAACAGAGGATGAGATGGTTGGATGGCATCACTGACCAGATGGACATGAGTGTGAGCAAGCTCTGGGAGTTGGTGATGGACAGGGAGGCCTGCGTGCTGCAGTTCATGGCATCACAAAGAGTCAGACATGACTGGACTGAACTGAACTGAGGTATTCTTTGGAGAAATGTTTATTTAGGTCTTTTGCCCATTTTTTGATTGGGTTGTTTTGTTTTTGATACTAAGACCCAAGAGATGGTGGTAAATTTTGGAGATTAAATCTGTTGCATTTCTTTAACTTCCTTTTTTGATATTTCAGTCCTATTTACCACCACATCAAAAAGAAAAAAAGTCTGAAATGTTTATTTAGGTCTTTTGCCCATTTTTTGATTGGGTTGTTTTGTTTTTGATACTAAGACCCAAGAGATGGTGGTAAATTTTGGAGATTAAATCTGTTGCATTTCTTTAACTTCCTTTTTTGATATTTCAGTCCTATTTACCACCACATCAAAAAGAAAAAAAGTCTAGAAATAAATGTAAATAAGGAGACAAAACAGCTGTACTCCAAAATTGTAAAATTGATGACAGAAACCAAAGATGACACAAACAGGTGGAAAGATATACCATGTTCTTGGACTGGAAGAATCAATATTGTCAAAATGACTATTCTACTACTCAAGATAGTACAGAGATGCTGCAATCCCTTTCAAATTACAATGGCATTTTCCACAGAACTAGAACAACAACAACAAAAAATCTTGTTTAGAGACACAAAAGACCCTGAGTAGCCAAAGCAATCCTGAGAAAGAAAGATAGACAATGGAGGAATCAGGCTCCCTGACCTCAGACTATACTATAAAGAACAGCCATCAAAATAGTATCATATTTGTTCAAAAACAGAGATATAGAGCAATGGGACAGTATAGAAAGCCNAGACCCTGAGTAGCCAAAGCAATCCTGAGAAAGAAAGATAGACAATGGAGGAATCAGGCTCCCTGACCTCAGACTATACTATAAAGAACAGCCATCAAAATAGTATCATATTTGTTCAAAAACAGAGATATAGAGCAATGGGACAGTATAGAAAGCCCAGAAATAAACTCTTGCACCTATAGTCAATTAATCTACAACAAAGGAGGCAAGACTATACAATAGAGAGAAGACAGTTTCTCAATAAATGGTCCTAAGAAAACTGGACAGCCACATGTAAAATAATGAAATTAGAACACACGTTAACACCATACACAAAAATGAACTCAAAGTGGATTAAAGACCTAAATATAAGAGTGGATACTATAAAACTCTTAGAGGATAACATAGGGAGAACACTCTTTAACGTAAATCACAGCAATATATTTTTCAATGTCTTCTAGAATAGTGAAAATAAAAACAAAAACAAATAAATGGAGCCTAATTAAACTCAAAAGCTTTTGCATAGCAAAGGAAACCATAAACAAAATGAAAGGACAACCCATAGAATGGGAGAAAATTTGTGCAAATGGTGCAACCAACAAGGATCAAAACTATTTTTGGAAAAACAATGTGACACTGTATTATGAAGTGAGAAAACATATACTCAAGATCTAGCAATTCCAGTCCTAAAGGTATATCCAAGGGAAGTTCCTGACCATGAATACCAGGGGACCTGTAAAAACTGCATTGCTCATAATAACAAAAAATGAAATCAGTTGAAATATCCATGTACAGTATTATGTATAGATTATTGTGGTATATTCACCGGAAAAGTACACAGAAGTGAAAATGAATAAACCAAATCTATGGACATGAGTTTGAGAAAGCTCCAGGAGTTGGTGATCGATAGGAAAGCCTAGTGTGCTGCAGTTCATGGGGTTGCAAGAGTCGCATATGACTGAGAACTGAACTGAATTGAATGCATATTAACATGTGTCAATATTAGAATCATAATATTGAATAAGAAAAGCAAGTTGTGAAAAATCTATACAATGTGATTTCTTTAACATAAAATGAAGGACAGGAAATGTTAGATAAAATATGGCTTGAGGTACATGCACACATAGTAAGATTATAAAGAAAGGCAAGGGAATGATCAATGTGAAACAGTCAAGTTGGAACCTGGGGACAGGAGGGGAAGGGGTTGCTGTTGGCAGGGCACACTGGAAACTCTGAAATACTAGTCATTTTCCACTTCTTAAACTGGTTGTATATTGTCACCCTGCTTATTTAACTTATATGCAGAGTACATCATGAGAAATGCTGGGCTGGAAGAAGCACAAGCTGGAATCAAGATTGCTGGGAGAAATATCAATAATCTCAGATATGCAGATGACACCACCCTTATGGCAGAAAGTGAAGAGGAACTAAAAAGCCTCTTGAGGAAAGTAAAAGAGGAGAGTGAAAA
>SJYX01012876.1:145247-175259 GCA_006410675.1 Oreotragus oreotragus | reverse complement strand
AGAAGGGGACGACAGAGGATGAGATGGCTGGATGGCATCACCGACTCGATGGACGTGAGTTTGAGTGAACTCTGGGAGTTGGTAATGGACAGGGAGGCTTAGTGTGCTGCAGTCCATGGGATCACAAAGAGTCGGACACGACTGAGCAACTGAACTGAACTGAACTGAACTGATATTCATTGCAACATTATTTACAAGAGTTAAGTTATAGGAAACTCAAGTGTGTATCAGTAGATGAATGGATAAAGAAGATATGACATATTTACACAGCGAAATATTCAGTTCAGTTCAGTTCAGTTCAGTTGCTCGGTCGTGTCCGCCTCTTTGCGACCCCATGAATTGCAGCACGCCAGGCCTCCCTGTCCATCACCATCTCCCAGAGTTCACTCAAACTCATGTCCATCGAGTCGGTGATACCATCCAGCCATCTCATCCTCTGTCATCCCCTTTTTCTCCTGCCCCCAGTCCCTCACAGCATCAGAGTCTTTTCCAATGAGTCAACTCTTTGCATACTCAGGCATAAAAGAGAATGAAATTTTGCCATTTACAACAACATGGATAGATTCAGAGAGTATTACGCTAAGTAAAATAAGTCAGATAGAGAAAGACAGACACCATATTTCACTCATATGTGAAGTCTGAAAAAGAAAAAATGAATAAACAAAGCAGAAATAAACTCATAGTTACAGAAAACAAATGTTGACAGAGGAGAGGAGGTGGGGAGGTGAGAGAATAAGTGAAGGAGATTAAGAGACAGAAACTTCCAGTTATAGAATAAATGAGTCACAGCAGTGAAATGCACAGCACAGGGATATAGTCGATAATACTGGTAAATCTTTGTGTGATGAAACAGGGTAACTAGACTTGTGGTGATCATTTTATAATATATAGAAATACTGAATCACTGTACTATGAACCTGATACTAATACAATGTTGAAGGTCAGTTATACATCATTTAGAATAGAATNTTATAGAATAAATGAGTCACAGCAGTGAAATGCACAGCACAGGGATATAGTCGATAATACTGGTAAATCTTTGTGTGGTGAAACATGGTAACTAGACTTGTGGTGATCATTTTATAATATATAGAAATACTGAATCACTGTACTATGAACCTGATACTAATACAATGTTGAAGGTCAGCTATACATCATTTAGAATAGAATGTTGTGGTTTACATTCTTTGTAGAAATCATTTTATTATACTATTCTCCATGAGCAGAGTATTTGCCAGGATTTTCCCATTAACTTGTTTTGCAAAGTTTCTAATAAGAAGCAAACTACGAGTTTGCATTCATAGGTTTACTTCATTTACTCTGAATTTGGATTTTTCCAAAAGTAGTTCAAACTAAACAAAGTTATTCTGCATTGAATGATCCCATATCATTGGTGTATAGAAAAAAAGAGGAGAGAAATATTTAATAAAGATAACATGACACTAATTATGAAAATATAAAACATATCTGCTTTCCATGAAGTTGTGCCCATGCATTTATTCATTGGTTTGTTCATCAACAAAATGGGATTCATAAGTGACACCTACTTCAAGGGCTCGTTTTAAGGATTAAATGAGAAAGTACTGTAAGTTTCTCATCTGTTGCCAGAACTGATAAACATTAGGTTTTATTATTAGCTCATAACCAAGAAACAAGCATCTTTGTCATTTGTCTATCATGACATAAGAAGCCATCTGATCTTAGTGGATTAAAACAACAAAAGTNTGTGTATAAGAGACAGGTTTTAAGGATTAAATGAGAAAGTACTGTAAGTTTCTCATCTGTTGCCAGAACTGATAAACATTAGGTTTTATTATTAGCTCATAACCAAGAAACAAGCATCTTTGTCATTTGTCTATCATGACATAAGAAGCCATCTGATCTTAGTGGATTAAAACAACAAAAGTTATACTATGCTCAGGGATTTTGTGGGTCAGGAACACAGACAAGGCACACTGGTCACAGCTTGTTTCTGCCCCATAATGCCTGAAGCTTCACCTGGGAAGACTGTGATAACAGCTGGGGGCTATAATTGTCTGAATGATTGTTCACCCAAATGTCAGGCAGTCAAAACTGGTAGTCTGCTGGGGTCTCAGCTGAAGCTATGGGCTGGATCTCCCACATGTGGCCCCTTCACTCCCTCATGGTACAGTGGGTGGATTCTAGGAGAAAGCATTTCAAGAGAAGAAAATGTAAGTTGTATCTTTTATGATCTAGCCTTGAAAGTCACATAATATTATTCAGCCACAGTCCCAGGACATCAAGATTCAAGGGATAATAACATAGACATCCCCTTTTAATTGGAAAAGTATCAACATCACATCATAAGAAAATCACATTAAAAAAGTAGATCTTGTGTGGCCCCCTTGGAAAATACATTCTGTCACAGCTTCCAAACAGACATCCTGGGACACTTTCACATTATTCTTGCTGTTTGTCATTTGTGAACAAATCATGTTTTGGTAAACGAGGATTAATTTAATAGGGCTGATTTATAGGGTTGACTTCCCTGGTGGCTCAGAGGTTAAAGCGTCTGCCTCCAATGGGGGAGACCTGGGTTCGATCCCTGGGTCGGGAAGATCCCCTGGAGAAGGAAATGGCAACCCACTCCAGTATTCTTGCTTGGAGAATCCCATGGACTGAGGAGCTTGGTGGGCGGCAGTCCACGGGGTCACAAAGAGTCGGACACAACTGAGTGACTTTACTTACTTACTTACTTATAGGGTTAAAAGGACTTTCTGTCAATGAAACTCCAACCATCATCATCTTTTCTGTCAGGGGAGCAGGAGTAAAAGAATCTGCGGGCTCGTCCAAACTGATGGTAGCATGAAGTCTATATGAGTTCCCTGCCATAACAGAGAACTGGAAGAGAGCTACCACACCTGGCATAGCCGAAAGGACAGATGCTCTAATCAAGAGTGTGCAGGGCTCTGAGCTGCCCAAAGCTGATGGTCAGAATCCTACAACTTTAAAGAGGTTCATTTATGCTCTCTCTCTGTCTCATTGCTGTCCACTTCGGGCTGAGAAGAAAATGAAGTGGGCCTCCATGTGAGACCCTGTATGTTCCATAGCGCAGGGCAGCTAAGGAATCATATTCCAGGAGAAAGAAGACAGGCTCCTGAGAGGAAGCCTGAGTATCCAAGGTAGATTGGCTGTGGCAATAGATTATGTATCTAAGGGAGTTTCTCTTCCACAAAAAGAAATCTGATTCCAAGACTTGGAATCCTGGGTGCCTCCCACCTGCCCCACCTCCAAACAAAACAAAAACAAAAATGAAAGAAAAATATACAGTTACCAACTTAAAAAATTGTACTAAGTCCATTTTTTTAAAGGTCATAACTAAAACATGTATAACTACTAACTGTACAGAAAAGATCTTCACAACCCAGATAATCACGATGGTGTGATCACTCACCTAGAGCCAAAATCCTGGAATGTGAAGTCCAGTGGGCCTTAGAAAGCATCACTATGAACAAAGCTAGGGAAGGTGATGGAATTCCAGTTGAGCTGTTTCAAATCCTGAAAGATGATGCTGTGAAAGTGCTGCACTCAGTATGCCAGCAAATTTGGAAAACTCAGCAGTGGCCACAGGACTGGAAAAGGTCAGTTTTCATTCCAATTCCAAAGAAAGGCAATGCCAAAGAATGCTCAAACTACTGCACAATTGCACTCATCTCACATGTTAGTANCGCTTACTCCTTGGAAGGAAAGTTATGACCAACCTAGACAGCATATTCAAAAGCAGAGACATTACTTTGCCAACAAAGGTCCATGTAGTCGAGGCTATGGTTTTTCCAGTGGTCATGTATGGATGTGAGATTGGACTGTGAAGAAAGCTGAGCACAGAAGAATTGATGCTTTTGAACTGTGGTGTTGGAGAAGACTCTTGAGAGTCCCTTGGACTGCAAGGAGATCCAACCAGTCCATCCTAAAGGAGATCAGTCCTGGGTGTTCATTGGAAGGACTGATGCTCAGGCTGAAACTCCAATACTTTGACCACCTCATGCAAAGAGTTGACTCATTGTAAAGACCCTGATGCTGGGAGGGATTGGGGACAGGAAGAAAATGAGACGACAGAGGATGAGATGGCTGGATGGCATCACGGACTCGATGGCCATGAGTTTGGGTAAGCTCCGGGAGTTGGTGATGGACAGGGAGGCCTGGCGTGCTGCGATCCATGGGGTTGCAAATAGTCGGACATGAAAGCGACTGAACTGAACTGAACTGATTCCTGAGAAGAAAGAATGTTTTTCCTCACTCTTCCCACCTCCACCAAGAGAATACAGATGCTTTGGAAGGTCAATATCTCAGAGCAAGAGGTGACTTTTTAAACTAAATGAATGTTCAATTCAGTTGAGTTCAGTTGCTCAGTTGTGTACAACTCTTTGTGACCCCATGGACATCAGGCTTTCCCGTTCATCACCAACTCCTGGAGCTTGCTCAAACTCATGTATATCCAGTCAGCGATGCTATCAAACCATCTGGTCCTCTGTTGTCCCCTTCTCCTCCTGTCTTCAATCTTTCCCAGCATCAGGGTCTTTTCCAATGAGTCAGTTCTTCACATCAGGTGGCCAAAGTACTGGAGCTTCAGTTCAGCATCAGTCCTTCCACATCCATACATGACTACTGGAAAAATGATAGCTTTGACCAGATAGACCTTTGTCGACAGAGTAACGTCTCTGCTTTTTAATAGTCATGTATGAAATAATGCAGGTTTATGAACAACTTCCTACATAATCGGTACCCTTTTCACTTTGATTTGGACCAGTGAAAATTCTGTGATACATCTGTATGGGGTCAACTTTCCCGAGGGAATTTGAGACACAGCAGTTGACTCATGGCTGGGAAGAATTGTCTCTATTCCTGTCTCCTCTCCCTCACCTTTTCTTCATCTTTCACAGTAAGGGCTTTCCTGTCATTTCATCAGAAATGGTCTCCATAAGGTCACCAGTGACTTCCTACTGACAATTGAATCAGTACTTCTCAGGCATAATTCTTCATCTCACTGGCATGGAAAATTCTTCATTTTCATCATTCTTTTAATTTTTTCTCTAGTGTTATTACACTTGAACCCCAGAGATTTAGGTTCCACTTTTTCTGACTTTTCATGTAACTAAGCCAGGCAAGATTTTTGTTATAAAATATTAACATTAATAAGGTAAATTCATGTTTTACACAGGAAAATGTTGGAAGAAGTCTTTTATTTTTTTATTTATATTTGTGGTAGGATATATGTAACATTGAAAGAAAGAAAGAATGTGAAGTTGCTCACTCGTGTCCGACACTTTGTGGNGTTCCACTTTTTCTGACTTTTCATGTAACTAAGCCAGGCAAGATTTTTGTTATAAAATATTAACATTAATAAGGTAAATTCATGTTTTACACAGGAAAATGTTGGAAGAAGTCTTTTATTTTTTTATTTATATTTGTGGTAGGATATATGTAACATTGAAAGAAAGAAAGAATGTGAAGTTGCTCACTCGTGTCCGACACTTTGTGGCCCCATGGATTGTAGCCCACCAGGCTCCTCCATCCATGGAATTTTCCAGGCAAGAGTACTGGAGTGAGTTGCCATTTCCTTCTCCATATGTAACATTACCAAGAACAAATGATTTAGGAATATGAATATTCACTTCTTTTTATAATAATGAGAGGTGGGTACAATCATGTTTTATATCTAATTTCATACAATGAGAATAACATACCAAGTGGCTTTATCCAAAGTCCTTGAAGATGACTTTTTTCCCCTTGCAAATTACTGGATTGAATTTAAGTACAAAATTACAGACTCAAATTCTAAAGGCACTATAAGCAATTATCCATGGGCAGTAATTTTTGTCCTTTTTTCTCTGAAGATAGCTTTGCAACTTTTACATCTCTATTTTAAAATTTTATGTCTAAAATCTATCTTTTTAGCTGATCTTTCATTCCTAAAAAATACTTCCCGTAACAATGACATAAAATATATCCTTTTTTTGGTTACAGTACACTTCAGACTTTAGCATTATCCTGCGGATAAAGTTGGCCTTTTCCTTTTCTTAAAATATTGGGGTTTTGAGATCTAAATATTTAAATAATCAAAATACTGAACACAAACTTAACCTTCCTACTAACCTAAGAGTTGATTCATTTAATTTTTGGAAATATTTAACATTTAAGTAGCCTCCTTAGAGAGCCTTCCTTAATCCTTGCACAGAGTAGATATTCAAAACTTATTTATTCAGTTGAATCTTACAAGGAATTGATGAAACATCTAAACTCTTGGTTTGTATCTTTCACTTGTTACTTTCCGGTCTGCTCTTATTAAAGTTACATTTGTATATATTTTATATCACTAATGATCCTGTCATTTTCTTGAGGTAGGAATCATGTCTTGTACATCCTTTTCTACTTCATAGACCTAGCACAGTTCCTTTCGTGTTGCAAATGTTCAATGAATGTTTAAGCTGAGAGGGGAATAAGGACCAACATAGGGCCTTATGAAAACCTATAGCAAACCTCAAAATAGTGAGATGTTAGAAATTTCCCTTTGAAATTAGGAATGAGACAGCAAGTCCTGTTACTACCGCTTGTATTCAGTATCGATCACTGAGCTGGAAATTCAGGTTGGTGCAATGAGACAGAAAGAAAGAGAGAGAGAAACAAAGAAAAAGAAGAAAGGAAAGAAGAGAGAAGACAAAAGGAAAGAAAAATGTGACTATTAGAAAGAAGAAAGAAAGCATAATTGTACACAGATCTTACAATTGTCTAGGTACAGAATCCAAAAGAATCAAGATATTCTAATTCATAAGAGAGTTTAGCAAGGTTCCTAGATTTAAAATCAACATATATGTCAACTACATTCCAAAACACTAACTAAAATATATAGAAATATATTTTTAAAATTAATTCTTAAAAGATAGCTTTTATAACTGTAGGGATAGATAAAAGTATTAAGAATAAATCTAACAAAAATATACAATACTTTAATGGATAAAGTATCTTCCCTGGTGATCTTCCCTGGTGGCTCAGATGATAAAGCATCTGCCTACAATGCAGGAGACCTGGGTTCAATCCCTGGGTTGGGAAGATCTCCTGGAGAAGGAAATGGCAAGCCCCTCCAGTATTCTTGCCTGGAAAATCCCATGGATGGAGGAGCCTGGTAGGCTACAGCCCATGGGGTTGCAAAGAGTTTGACACGACTGAGTAACTTCACTTTTAATGGGTAAAATTATAAAACTTTGTCTATAAATCTTTAACAGTTGAGAGATATACCATGTTTGTATTGAAGTTATTTGCATGTGTTTCATATCACTAATGGGCTTTGCTGGTGGCTCAGTGGTAAAGAATCCGCCTGTCAATTCAGGAGCCACAGGAGATACAGGTTCAATCCCTAAGTCAGGTAGATCCCCGTGAGATGAAAATATTAACCCACTCCAGTATTTTTGCAAGGAAAATCCCATGGACAGAGGAATCTGGCAGGCTAGAGTCCACGGCGTCACAAAGAGTCAGACATGACTGAGCACACGCACATGCATATCACTAACAGGAAGACCTGATGTCATAATATTCCCATTTGTATGAATTCATTGTTATTTCAATCATTGTCTTTACTGGAGTTCGTATGGATATTGAAAAAAATGGGAATTGACTAGATTATTTTTCTCAGTCAGTTTGAAGTAACAAAGACCAGATTTATCCTATACCTGAAAAAAAAAAGAAAAAGGACAATATATATGAAAAAAATGGTTTTTGTGACATTGGACATCAGGCAGTGAAGGACAGTGATTCCTGAATTATGAGAAACAAATGAGATGAGCCTTGTGCTTGCCCCAGACTATTCCTTGAGAGAGTTTCGACACCAGGTTACAGAGATGCACACCCAAGGAGAGTTAAGTATGTTTTGCCCGTAGTCCGAGTCCCCAAGACAGAGAATACGACGTCCACGGCAATGCAAAGGCAGAAAGGGGTTTATTGCTAGTTCGAGCTAGGGCCCAAGTTGCATCCAACGCAGTGGAGTCGAGCAAGAGCCCCGGGCCCTGAATTACAACAGTATTTATAGATTTAGAACAAAGACAGGGAGTTGGCAAGGGTGGATTGGTTGCAAGGGTTTCTTGACATCTATTAATTGGCTAAATTTTTGCATGTGCAGGCTTGCTTAGGGGACTTTTCATGTTATCTGGGTTGGCTCCAACCAGGCTATGGGGAATATGCTGACTGGCTGAGTCCCAAGGTCGGAGAGAGGATGATCTCAGTTCCTTCTCGGCAGTGACCCAGTTTTTCCCGTGATGCCTATCTTAGTCCTGGAAGCCTGTCATGGCGTTTGCTAGGTCCCAACAAAGTAGACTTTCTGACTTCAGAAAACAGAGTTATAGTCCAGAAGGACCAAGGTGGCTAGACTGTGCAGCTTAAAAACCAGAGAGGAGAGAGCTGTTGTGACCCCCTCTGTAGAACCTGTGAGCATAACAGACTTTGTTTTCCTGGGTCTTCTGTGTCTCCTTTGTGACTGCACCTGACTGACCATCACATAAAAGGACACAGAACACAAGAAAACACTGGCTCTTTCATTGTTTCATGAGTTTACTTGTCCTTCATGCTATTAATCACACACTAGCTTCATGCTTAAAGCTGTGCTAACTGGGACAGTGCCTTATTGACAGAATGATGGACAAGTGAACTAGTGAAAAATATGAAAGAGCCAAAAAAAAGTCCATCTATCAATATCTAGAAAAAATATATTTCATGCCTGGCATTGCAGACTATATGAGGAAAATAAGGACGACTTAATAAGTGGTATTAGGACTAATGATTGATTAGTTAGATGGTAAAAAAGGAAATTCAAGCTTTATCTCAGAAAATAAATTTTATGTATAAGCAAACTGAAGATTAAAATGTGAAAGAGGAACATTTTTAATTTGGAGTAGAAAATATTTAAGATAAAAACTATAAATAGGGTAAATTCATCTACACTACAATTTAAAATTTCTATTAATCAAAAATTACTATAGAGTAAGTGAGAGAGCTAATCCAAGCTGGGAGAAAAATATCTTCAACACACATAACTGGCAAAAGATTAGTAACCAGGAGACATAAAGATCCAAAAAGAAGAAAGCAAACAACCTGATGTTTGAAAAATTAACAAAAAAGATGGACAGTTTACAAAAGATGAAACATGGTGGTCAAAAAAACCCAAAAAACCATGAATGATATTCATTTACATTAATATCCAAGGAAATGCAAAAGGGAGCCACAGTGAGAAGCTATTTTACATACATCAAAGGCAAAGATCTAAAAGGTCTCAGAATACCAAGAGTTGTTGAGAAAGTAGAGTTTGAGGGACACTGTTGACTGGGGTCAATAAAATGGTGCTATCACCTTTGAGAAAATTCAGCAATATCTTGGAAAGTTGGAGAATTACACACTTATGACCTTGCAATTCCACTCCCCATTAGGAGCTCTAAAGAAACATTCATGTGTATGAACCAGAAGACATATGAGGATGCTCATAGCATCATTTCTGTAAACCTTTGTTTTCACCAAACTCAAAGGGAATTAAAAAAAAAAACATAAACAGGAGACTGGGTAAATAAGTTGGAAAATATTCACAAATGAAATAGTATATTACAGTGAAAATTAATGAATTGGAACTATAACAAGATGAATCTACAAATGCAATTAAATAAAAACTAACATACATAGATCATGAATCTTTCCAGAGAATACAACTGCTTAGGCCACTCTTGCTTCCCTCTTAGTAATAGAACACCAACATTACTTGGAAAATTGCTTCCCAGATTAAAGGGGAAATCTTGCAACCTGATGAGGTCATGTGATTTAGTTCTGCCCAGTGAGCTGTAAGTATAATGATGACTAGAATTTCCAGGACCTCTTAAAGGAGTTATGTTCAGCTGCTAATCACCCACTCTCTCTCTTTTTTTTTTTTTTTTTGTCCTTCTTCCTTTTCCCCTTCTTCTAGCCAGCAAGGTGACCATAATGGCTGAAACACTCTAGTAGCTAACTTTAGGCTATAAGATGATGCAGAAAATGGAAGACATGAGCTAAATGAAACGGATTCCTGCTGCTGCTACTGCTACTGCTGTTAAGTCACTTCAGTCATGTTAGACTCTGTGCGACCCCCTAGACGGCAGCCTACCAGGCTCCTCTGTCCCTGGGATTCTCCAGGCAAGAATACTGGAGTGGGTTGCCATTTCCTTCTCCAATGCATGCATGCATGCATAGTCGCTTGACCCCATGGACAGCAGCCCACTAAGCTCCTCTGTCCACGGAATTCTCTAGGCAAGAATACTGGAGTGGGTTGCTATTTCCTACTCTGGAAACAGATTCCTGGTACTGCTAAGTCACTTCAGTCATGTCTGACTCTGTGCGACCCCAGAGACGGCAGCCCACGAGGCTTCCCCGTCCCTGGGATTCTCCAGGCAAGAACACTGGAGTAGGTTGCCATTTCCGTCTCCAGTGCATGAAAGTGAAAAGCGAAAGTGAAGTCGCTTAGTTGTGTCCGACCCTCAGCGACCGCATGGACTGAGCCTACCAGGCTCCTCCGNGGCAGCCCACGAGGCTTCCCCGTCCCTGGGATTCTCCAGGCAAGAACACTGGAGTAGGTTGCCATTTCCGTCTCCAGTGCATGAAAGTGAAAAGCGAAAGTGAAGTCGCTTAGTTGTGTCCGACCCTCAGCGACCGCATGGACTGAGCCTACCAGGCTCCTCCGTCCATGGGATTTTCCAGGCAAGAGGACTGGAGGGGGTGCCATCGCCTTCTCCAACCATTCCTAGGTACCAATATATCAGTGGTGCTGGCCCACTTCCAACTTTCTTGTATGTGATAGAAGAATAAACATGTATCCTGTTTAAGCTGCTTTCATTTTGTTTTTCTGTTACTTCTGTTTATTTCTACAGATGTAAATAAGGTTTCAAAAGATGCAAAGTAATCCGTATGTAGCAAAACCCTGGAAATGCAATGGTAAACAACAAATTTAGGATAGTGATTACTTTTGGGGTAGGATGCAGGGGGAGGAGACGGGACATGTATACACAATACGTATTGATTTTCATTTTATTCTTTATACTTTTCTGCATGTCTTAAATGCTGGCATAATGCTATATTAAGACTCTGGAACCCTTGGAGCTCTGGGAGTATAAAGCATATAAATATCCTTATGGGCTCTGCATGCAGTCTGCCTCCCTCAATTCTCCTTTCCCTTTAGTGACCTGAGTTGGACAGACAGAAATAAACTTGCTGATTCCCTTAACTTTTCCCCCTAGAGCCCTACAGAATTACCCTCTCTACTTCCTCTCCTCCCCTCTCCACTGTCCCTCACAGATACACAGAGAAACCTTTCTTCAGCCAAAAGTCTTTCCAATATTGAAACATGTTCATACTTTCTTTCCAAGTGGCACTTTAGCCTGCATTCCTAGAAAGGGAGAAGCAGGAAGAAAGGAGGAGGGCCTCTATCATCTCTGAACTTTGGGATGGAGTTTGGTCCTATTGCACATTAAGTGTTCTTTTCTTGCATGGCATAATCCCAAAGAGCCAAAGAAGAGGCTTTGCTATGGGGCCAGCTGTTGCTTAGTGCTTGGCAAATCGGGCTGCTATCTTCCTCCCATGCTAAGAGGATGTCAAATCTGCAGGGCATGTAGGAACACGCCAAGAGCAGAACAGCTTCCACAATGACAGTGTAACAATTTCCCTCCGGAACGTTTCACAAATGGGTTGATGGGATTAGACAGCATGCCTTTTTTAGAAGACTTTCTAGACACGATCACTTATATAAAGATGAAAGTGGTGTTTTGGGGAAAACGCCAAGTTGCAAATCTGAGGAGGAGAAGATATTCCATTAACCTTGTATCTACGAGGCTGTCTATTAATTTCAAATGATAAAGGGATGTCAGATGAAGCCAATTAGCATAAAACACTCTTAGTCAGCTTTGCAAACCTTCAACAAATAGCAACAAGAATGAAGGACATTTGGGGATGGAGGTTTTCCAAAGAACTATTAAAAGTGATTGTGTCTTCACTTTCTTTCATCTTGTATATTCTATGTGCCAGTCCTAAGGCAACTAGTAAATGATTGCCTAAATCCACTCTTCTTCCTGTCTTTTCTCTCCTTTGTGATTTAATGCCCTGGATCTCTTTGCAGAGAAGAGACAAATGGGGACACGTTCTTCTGGGGAAGGAAACATAATTACACCTGATATCCACAATGTCTTGGGGAAGGCAATGGCACCCCACCCCAGTACTCTTGCCTGGAAAATCCAATGGATGGAGTAGCCTGGTGGGCTGCAGTCCATGGGGTCGCTAACAGTCGGACAGACTGAGCGACTTCACTTTCACTTTTCTCTTTCATGCATTGGAGAAGGAAATGGCAACCCACTCCAGTATTCTTGCCTGGAGAATCCCAGGGATGGGGGAGCCTGGTGGGCTGCCGTCTATGGGGTNAGACTGAGCGACTTCACTTTCACTTTTCTCTTTCATGCATTGGAGAAGGAAATGGCAACCCACTCCAGTATTCTTGCCTGGAGAATCCCAGGGATGGGGGAGCCTGGTGGGCTGCCGTCTATGGGGTCACACAGAGTTGGACACGACTGAAGTGACTTAGCAGCAGCAGCAGCCACAATGTCTGGGAGTTCTGGATCTATTGGGAAACTGCTGCTTTTAAGTTCATGGTGTAACTGTGATGATGAGATTTCCACCTGGGTGGCTTTGGTGATTAAAAGTGAGGATTGAGGTACAATAATGGGTAATCACTTTACAAATTGGGTTTGTATGGTGATGACCCTTTGTTTTCCAAATATATCCCTTCCTGGGTATACTATGTAGGTAAAGAGGTGTCCACCTTATGCCTGGCTCTGGGTTGGTCAACATGGGAAACAGGGGGCATTTTAGGTATGGCGTTTTCCTTTGCTATAAGGAACTTGAGAACAAGGGCCATGCCTTACTTATCTTTTGTTCTCCCAATGCCTGGCATACAGTGGTCACTCCAAAACAATTTTTGAAGAGTAAATCTATATACATCAAACAAATAAGCAATGAGGTATTTATTATTATTATTATTATTATTACTTTTCGCTCAGTTGTGTCCTACTCTTTGTGACCCCATGGACTGTAGCCTACCAGGCTCCTCCCTGCGTGGGATTCTCCAGGCAAGAGTACTGGAGTGGGTTGCCATTTTCCTTCTCCAGGGGAGAAGAAACTTCCTGACCCAGGGATTGAACCTGGGTCTCCCACATTCCAGGCAGACGCTTTAACCTCTGAGCCACCAGGGAAGCCCCAAGCAATGAGTAATATACCATAAACTAACAATACATACAATAATATGTTATAATACCTGCCAAAATATAATACTGATAATAAAAGCCAAGAAGAAGAAGGACACAGGACACATTGAGAATCCTAAAAAATATAGAATTGAGAAGCCATTTGAATACTGGTTGCAAGAGAAGAACGAATGGCATTCCAAGGGGCATGAATAAAGTAAAAAATACAGAGGTAGATGTGAATAAAAGATGCTTACAAGATTAGTAGAACAGCCTTGCATTGGAAGTATAAAGCATCCCTTTAGGGAAATAATGGCATCCATAGTACCTGTTACAGAGCATCTATTTATCTTGTTGCTTACCCTCCCCTATACGCAGGAAAGGTGACCAACAAGGATAGCTTCATTCTCCTACCAATGACTGACTAGTTTTGTCATGGGCATGTAAACCAGTCCTGCAGAAGGGGTTTGGGGTCTTCTGGAAAAAGAGGGCTTCTTTACCTATTAAAGAGAAAGCCCATCACTGGGCATTGTCCTGTCTGCAAGTGGTCTCTGGAGCTATGGCAGCCATCATACACCCATGAGGAGAGACATCATCACACACCAGAATAATGGGGCAAAAAAGCTGGATAGCCCTAGGGCCTGTGACAGCATGGTCCAGCCAATCCTGAAGACACTGGCCCTGAACTTACCAAGTGAGATATTGTGACTGTTATCATTTAAGCCATTCTTGGATTGATTTATCTGTTGCATCTAAAAGCATCCTACACACCTAAATTCCCCCAAACAAAAGACTTTAGTGACTTTGGCCCCACTAAATAATATAGAGATGATAACAATTACTGTGATAACTATTTCCAGCATTTATTGAATGTTTATTACATACCAGAGGCTTTCCTTAGCTCTCTACATTATTTACTCTATCACGAGAAGGCAGTATCTGTGTTAGTTAAAGCAATACTACCTGCTCTAACAAACTCCAAAATGTATAGTGGCTTAAACACCATAGAAGCTTCCTTATTCATCCAAGTCCAGGATTAATATTCCTGATTGGCAGGCAGTTCTCCAAATGGAGATCCAGAGATTCCAGGCTCTTTCCAAGTTATTGCTCTGTCATTTCCAGTGGCTGCCTTCCTAGGATGTTCTGGACATTGACATCTAGCTGGCAAATGAGGGAAAAGGTGCAGAAGGAGCACCTGTTTCCCAACTATATTATCAGGAAGCTACACACGTCAAACACTGCTGTTTTCCAGTAAGGGGGTAAGAAGCCCCTTTCAACTTTTTCCTTTACAGTTCCTTTTAGATTCTCTTTCCATAAAGTGCTGGTGTGAATTCCCACTAAAGTGAAGCTCAGTGTCTAGACTCCAGTGATGATTGCAGCCTGGTTCTAAAAGTTTTTCTTATGCTTTGTACCTGCATACAGGTGTCTCATTTAACCCAGCCCCTGGCACAGTGCCTGGAACAAGTTTGGAGGTACATTAATAGGGATTGAAAGCATGAATGTTTGTATGAGTCCTCAGGATAACCTGCCCATTGGTGAGGATTAGTGTTCAGGTTTTCAGGATGAGGAAAGTGAGATTTCTAGAGCTTCTAGGGAAGAGAGAAATTAGCAGTGCAAAACAGGTGTCTTCAGCCTTTTAACAAATGACTTTAATGAACTGAGGAGCAAAAAGTTGTTGTTTTTTTTTTTTTAAAGGCTTCTCCAGAAGTAAAAAAGTTTTTCTTTTTTTCCCCCTAAGTGAGCAAACAAGATGAACAGGAGACCAGAGATTCATAATGGACCAGTTCTACCAAGACTCACACAAAACCATGCCTCCCATTCAGAAAGTAATACATTTTTAACATCTAATCTTATTCGCAGTCTAGAATCTGTGATTGTGTTTTAAAAGCTGTGGTTAACTATTGAGCCAGGGCTGCCAGCTCTAATGCCAACAGGTCCAGAGGGTGCTTGTCCTGTCTTGGAAGGTGAAGCCGTTCCTCAGTTCCAGCCTGTTGTCAAGCAAAAAGCTGCTCCAGAAGCCAGATTTTCCCATTTCCAAGAGAAGCTCAAATTCTCTACTTTTATATGAAATATTTTTGGTTTTAAGTGTTGGCAACAAATTTAAGATTTTTCCGACTAGAGATCACAACACCACCCAGCTACAGGCTACATTTGACCACAGCACTCTGGTACTATGTCTTTAAAACAGAACTTAGGAGAGCAGGATAAGACACTGAAGCTGGGAGCAGCAGAGGTTCAAGGAGGAGGGTATGAGCTGAAGTCCTGGCTTTGGTCCCTGAGCACCTCTTATCCCCAAGATGAGTCCTGGGGAAGCCAACCCACTTGTATGACTTTAGATAAACCCCTGTAGATGAAGCTAGCTGAAAACTGTCCCAGGCACATGTTGTATCTTTACATCTCTTAAAAATCGGAATCTTTAGCCCAGAACCTTGTGTAGTGGTGATGAGTCTGGTAAAGCAGTGCCTTGAAATAAGGAAAAGCAGAAATCTGTCTGGATGCGTCCCTTATACTAGACCATGACCCTAGACCTGGCATCACTGACTGCTGAGGTAGAAATGTTTACTGTGCCTGTCCTACATTGCTCAGCATTGAGAATTGCATTTGGCAATTTGTATGTGGTGTCCAGACACCTGAGACACGAGGTCTCAAACTTGTACCCTATTATGAATTTCAGGCTTTCTGAGAGAAAAGGGGACATAGTGAGCTGCAAGGTATTTGACCAGCACAGCTCAGGTGAAGAACAAGGTATGAAATATCTTTTGCTATGGAAATTCTTTTCCTGATATGTACTTCTAAGTTGGTCTTCATTGATATCTTGCATTCAGTCGACAAGTGAGATCAGTACAGGATTTCCAGTGAGTAATATTTCCCTTTTTGATGTTTGAATAGATTTGATCACTGCAGTTGGTGACTGTAGCCACAAAATTAAAAGATGCTTGCTCCTTGGAAGGAAAGCTATGACAAACCTAGGCAGCGTGTTAAAAAGCAGAGACATCACTTTGCCAACAAAGGTCTGTATAGTCAAAGCTATGATTTTTCCAGTAGTCATGTATGGTTGTGAGAGTTGGACCATAAAGAAGGCTGAGTGCCAAAGAATTGATGCTTTAGAATTGTGGTGCTGGAGAAGACTTTTGAGAGTCCCTTGGACTGCAAGATCAAACCAGTCAATCCTAAGGGAAATCACCTCTGAATAGTCATTGGAAGGACTGTTGCTGAAATTGAAGCTCCAATACTTTGGCCACATAACGCAAAGACTCGACTCACTGGGAAAGATCCCAGTGCTGGGAAAGATTGAGGGCAGGAGAAGAGGATGACATGGTTGGATGGCCAATGGACTCAATGGACATGAAATTGAGCAAACTCTTGGAGGTGAAGACAGAGGAGCCTGGAGTGCTGCGGTCCACAGGGTCACAGAGTCGGACATAATGATTGAACAACAAAATAGCTTGATCATGTGTATGACTGTAATCTGTTGAGCATGAGTTGTGCTTAGAATCCCTGGAAAAATCCTGCTGTCATGGCTTCGCATCACTATGGAAGAAGTCCTGTAGGGATCTCTACAGAAATATGTTTATACTTTAACTGCCAGCCATTTTCTTAAAGATTATATGAAGTATCAACAACAGTAAAACCTGTCGGGCCATCTTACCTGGCAGCTGTGTAGTTTGTAGGCGGGTGCTGGTTAGTCAGAAAGCTGAACTGAGTCAAAGGCAAGTGTGATGTTTGACGCATATTTTATATCTTGGATTTATTTCTAAGCACAACAGAATGGTGTTACGTCCACACATTTGAAATATTTGTAAGAGTCTACTAATGACATTCTGGGTGCTATTTGTCCTACTTGAGTAGCCTTCACTGGCTGTGATGGACGGACGTTGATTGCGGGTTGTGTGATATGTGTGAGCTTTCTCATTTTACACTGTTTAGAGAACAATCATAAGAGTTTACAAAAGATCAAAGTGATGACTCCATTTTCAAATAGTTTTGGTTTTGCAATAAAAGATTACTGAGAATTTGAAAATTGAAAGTGACATGTGTGCTACATGTATGCATTTGTATGTATTTCAAAGCTAAATGTGATTTCAAAAAGAAAAGTAGAAATTTTGTTTATTAGTTTTAAACAAAATCCTGTGTGGTTTTATGGATAGGATCAGAATTTTCCTACTAGCAAAATTGATACCATCTTTTAGTATGGTTAATAAGTTACTCCTGCATTTTGTGTGGGTGAGAGTGAATTTTGTGAAAAATACAATGATGAAATGTGACCTAAAACTTTCTTCCTCCTTACTCTACTCTGTTCTTTAACATATGTGTTTAAAGAAGTTAAAGTAATGGTCAAAAAGAAGAAGTTTCAATATTCAAATTCTAAGACAAACTTCTAAGACTCTTTTGAATGAATTGTTTTTCCTCCCTTAGTCTGAAATGTTGGGGAGTCTCTATGAGTAAGCTCTGTTTTGAATACATTCCTTTGGCCATCCCAGGGGGTGCTAGTGGTAAAGAACTCACCTGCCGGTGCAGGAGACATAACAGACGGGGTTCTGCCGGGGGCCAGCGTGAGGAACCCCGCCCGTGACAAGGTCATGCAGAAGGAAGCCTGGCGAAACGCAAGGCTGTGATCAGGCTTCAGGAGTTCCCCCTGGAATTTCCTGAGCACTACCCCCAAAACCAAAAGTCTGCCAGCCTTTGTACTCTGCTTTTCCACTTTTCTGATATTCTCTGGAAAAAGTCAAATCAGGGCTTTAATCTTCTGCATTTGAAAGGGATGTTTCAGTTAAACCCCTCTGATAGCTCTCTAGCTTGCCTAACAGGTTCCCCAGACCTCTTACAGCTTGTGAATTGCTTACAGCCCCCCAACCGCGAGAGGCACAAAGCTTAAAATCATCTTAAAGATACAGAGCCTTTTCTAAAGAGCTAAAAATCAGTGGTGACGGGTTTTCACTGTTGACTCAATGATTGCTGCCAGGCCTCCATATTCTTTATCTTTTAGGCACCTGTAAAGATGTTAATCAATGTAAATGGGATATGGAAAAAAGATATACAGTAGCTTTGATGTTAGCAACACTAGACTTTTGAGTTAATTACTTTTCTTTTGTTATAAATCACTGTACTCCTTTTGCTGCTAAGTCACTTCAGTCGTGTCTGACTCTGTGTGACCCCATAGACGGCAGCCCACCAGGCTCCCCCATCCCTGGGATTCTCCAGGCAAGAATACTGGAGTGGGTTGCTATTTCCTTCTCCTTACTCCTTTTACTTGTTATAAATTTCTGTATCTTTGCTATGTAAGAATGTAACTTTATTTACTGCTTTCTGAGAGTGGCACCAGACTTTGGGAAGATCAACACAAATAAGTCTTCTGATTGACAAACCCTTATCAGAAAAAGGCTGTAAAATGTTAATTGGCCCTTTTGGCCGGAAGATGATGTAAATTACCTAAGATCTGTGTATACAACTAGGCATGCACAGAGAAAAGCCTGGTTTTGATAAGAGTTTGGGCTGCTAACATGGCATAACTTTGTGTTACCCATTGATTACCGTGTATCATCAAAAGTATAAAAGGCCTTCTGAACAATAAAGGACGGACCAGTTTCTCGGACTAGTCTCTTGGCCTAGTTTCTTGGGAATCTGGCTCCCCCGTGTCTCTCTCTCTCTCTCTTTTTCTCCCTCTCCTTCCCTCTCTTCTTTACTCCCATTTCAGGCTGAATTCCCATCTGGAGCGGGGCGGCTCACCAAGTCTACTTACTTGTCCTGGCTTCTAAGACCCAGGCGAAAGGGAGCCTAAGGTGGGGCACCCTTAGATATTCAAATGGGCACTGGTGGCCCAGTGTAGATGGTGCAAATCTCTTGTCCTGAGATTTCATTGGCCTTCCCGGTAAGCCAAGTTATTCAGCCTCTTTTCTCCACTTAATTTTCCCACTACACTATTTCTTCCTAATCTAATCTTATATTAATAAATAAATAAGTCTTTCCTCACCAACGCCGTCCTCGCTTCGAATTCCCTGGACCCACCGGGGCTGGATCCCGGGGGGTGAATGAATTGTTTTCCCAGGTTCAATTCCTGGGAAGATCCTCTGGAGGAGGAAATGGCAACCCTCTCCAGTATTCTTGCTTGGAGGATCACATGGATAGAGGAGCCTAGTGGGCTACAGTCTATAGGGTTGCAAAGAGTCAGACGTGACTGAATAGACTTAGCATGCATGCACTTTTGATCGCACATTTTCAAAATGCATTCTTTAGGACCTGATAGGCTATTGTATCATTTCAGATTCCAAACCAACAATTATGCTCCATGTTGTCAAAAATCAGGAAGTTGAAAGCGGTGAAAAGTAAGCTGATTTACTTGTATGACTTTGTTTCCAGTATTGCATTTTAGAAGTTTACTACTGTCAAAAAGCCACTAAGAAGTAAAACAAATATCCAGAATGCTCAAAATGCATTAATTTTCCTAAACCAGCAGTTCTTCAAAAGTGGCAAGTTGTTTTAGATGTTTTTCTTAATTTGGGAAGGAGTTGTGGAATAAAACTTTGCTTTTTAGGAATTTAATGACCCGGTTATATTCTAATCCTTCAAAGAAACACTCCCGAGAGTCCTTAATTAGAATTGATTTCTCTGTTCTCTGTGTCCTTCATGCTATTAAAAAATCTTTTAGAGGATAGAAAAAAAAAAGAAGGATTTAATAAACCAAAAGTTATGTCCTTAAAAAGATCAATGAGACTGACAAGACTTTAGTTAGACTAACCAAGAAAAAAGAGAAGACACAACTAAAATAAAAAATGAAAGTAGGTCATTACTACCCACCTTTCAGAAAACAAAATGGATTAAAAGAGCACCATGAACAATTAATTGCAGGCCAACAAATTAAATTATCCAGATGAAATAGGTAAGTTCCTAGAAAGATGCAAATAACCAAAACTGATGCAGAAGAAATAAAAATTTGAATAGATGGAGAACAAGAGATTGACCCAGTAATCAAAGCTTCCAACAAAGAAAAGTCTGAGGACAATAGCTTCACTGGTAATTTCTTTCAAATATTTAAAAAAGAATGAATATCAGTCCTACTTAAACTCTTCCAAAAAACTGAATAGGACGGAACACTTCAAAATTCATTCTATGAGGCCAATGTCGCTTTAAAATCAAGGTCAGATAGACATTTTACAAGGAAAACATTTATAGATAATAGCTGTTATGAATATAGATGCAAAAACCACCAATGAAATTAGCAAACTGAATCCAATAGCAGATTCAAAAGAATTATACACAGCGAAGTGGGATTTGAACCAAAAATGTAAGACAGTCATTGTAATGCACCTCATTAATTGAGCAAAGAGAAGAAAAAAACCACACTATCCTCTCTACTGACACAGAAAACATGTTTGATAAAAATCCAACACCCTTGCCTAATAAAAAAACATAGAAAACTAGCAACTGAAGGAAACTTCCTCAATGCGGTAAAGGGCATTCATGAAAAACTCACAGCTAACATTGTACTCAATGCTGAAAGAGTAAGCACTCTCCCTAAAATGAGGAACAATGTAATGGCGCCTACTTCCAGCAGTGCAGTTCAGCATTGTACTGGAGGTTGTAGCCGGCTCAGTTAGGCAAGAAAAAGAAATAGAAGACATCCAAATGGAAAGGAAGAAGAAAAACTATCTCTATTTATAGATTACATGGTCCTATATGTAGAAAAATTTTAAAAATACACATCACACATAACACAAAGTACTTGAGCTAATAAATGAATTCATCAAAGTTGCATGGTACAAGAGTAACACAAAAACCAGTATAGTGTTTCTCATCTCTAGCACTGTACTATCAAAAAGAAAATTAAAAAAAATAACTACACGTATAGTAACATCCAAAGAATAATATACCTAGTTAGTAAATTTAACCAAGGAGATAAAAGACTTGTACACTAAACATTATAAAATATTTGTAAGAGAAATTAGACTTAAATAAATGATAATACATAGCTGTTCATGGACTGGAAGACCTAATAGTGTTAAGATGATAATACGACCCAAAGTGCTTTACAGAGTGCATGGAGTCTCTATCAAAATCCCAACAGCCTTTTTTCATAAGTGGAAAAGATGGTCCTCAAATTCATACAGACTTGCGAGAGACTCTGGATAGCCAAGACAGTGTCAAAAGAAGAAGAACAAAGCTGAAGGATTCACTTTCGGATTTTAAAACTTATGACAAAGCTACAGTAATTGAAACAGTTTGGTACTGGCAAAAGGATAGATATATAGACTAATGAAACAGGACTGAAAAATCCATAAGCAAAGCCATACATTTACAGCCAATTGATTTCTTGGTAAGGGTACCTCGACTGGGAGTGAATAGGATATTTTATGCTGTACTTCATCAGTTTTGTTCGTACTTGGAGCTGAGTTGTCTCATTAAGCTCTATGCTCTGAGTGTATCTACTTGTCAATTATTACCTTGCAGCCAGCTCTGTGTAGTCTACAGAAATGGAAAAGTGGGTGAGGCTCTCTCTCTGAGCCTTCTGCTATGCTGAAAATGTGGTGACCTGACAAATTTTCATAGGCTGCTACCTGACTAACCAACTGCCTGTACAGGTAAACCTTTCTCAGGGTTAACCTTCAGAGAGTGAAAGTTTTGTGTTAGATATGCAAAGACATCTTCATGAGTAGGCTTACCAGTTTTAGCAAATAAAAATACAGGACACAGTTAAATGTGACTCTCAGAAAAACAATGAGTAGCCTTCTTTCAAGCATGCCTTAAATACTATATAAAAATCCTGTATTTTATCTGACAGTAATCCTAATGTTGCAACTTGTTTAGGCTAAAATAGAGGCCAGTCTGTTTTCAGACATTCTTTTTTCTAAAATCTATATACAGGTTTAATTTCTTGTCTTTATCCAGTTTTAATATTTCCTTGCCTCAAAGTAGCTGAATGTGATATGCTGCCGTTAAGGGATATCTTATTCTTTTCTATATTAAGTCTGAAGAATGATCCACAGATGCTGACAGATGGTCCACAATAAGAGTAGTCATTAAAAATAGTTCGAGACTACAGACAAACATCTCTGTGATAGTGCTCAGCCATGTCACTCTTTGCAACCCCACAGACTGTAGCCCTCCAGGCTCCTCTGTCCATGGGATTTTCCCAGCAAGAACACGAGTGGGTTGCCATTTCCTCCTCCAGGGGATCTTCCCAACCCAAGGATCAAATCCGTGTCGCCTGCATCGTCTCCTGCATTAGCAGGTGGATTCTTGACCACTGAGCCACCTGGGAACCCCACTGTGGTAGTATTCAAACATAAAAAAATAAAATGAAAGATTTGTGAGTTTTTAAAATATCTTGTCAATGTATTTAATCATGTAAGTAACTTTGTCACCTTCTTACACCATATTATAAATGTTGGACAATGATGGCTTTGGATTTGACATTCTGTCTGCAATGCAGCAGACCTGGGTTCAATCCCTGGGTCAGGAAGATCCCCTGGAGAAGAGGATGGCTACCAACCCCAGTATTCTTACCTGGAGAATTCCATGGACAGAGGAGCCTGGCGGCTTATAGTCTATGGAATCACTGAGTCAGACATGACTGAACAGCTAATACTTTCTTTCTTCTTTCTTTCCCCCACTTATTTACCACTCCAGATTTTTATAGCTCTCTGCTACATGAACATGGATATAATCATGCCTTCACAATTTGCATATTATAAGCACAATTTGCCAGAGAAGGCAATGGCAACCCACTCCAGTACCCTTGCCTGGAAAATCCCATGGACAGAGGAGCCTGGTAGGCTGCAGTCCATGGGGTTGCTAAGAGTCGGACACGACTGAGCGACTTCACTTTCACTTTTTACTTTCATGCATTGGAGAAGGAAATGGCAACCCATTCCAGTGTTCTTGCCTGGAGAATCCCAGGGATGGGGGAGCCTGGTGGGTTGCCGTCTATGGGGTAACAAAGAGTCGGACACGACTGAAATGACTTAGCAGCAGCAGCAGCAGCAGCAAGCGCAATTTGCATATATAAATTTACACAAATTGCATATATAAAGAATAAGAAGGAAAAATGTAAGATCGGTGACAATTCATTCTAATATTTCTATTTATAATTGACATTTTTCTCATTTAAAAATCAATAGAATATTTTAGAGTTATTTTCAGTGCGATGAGGCAGAATTTGATATGACCTAACGTTTCTCTTAATTATCGCAGTGAGAATTTTGAGAATTTGGGGATGTGACACATTTAGATTCCATGCTATTTATCTTTTATTTCAGTTGGTTGGTGTGATTGAAAAATGAACAGAAATGATAAATCAGAAAAATTTTGGTTCCTCTAGGTAAGAGAGAGATTGGTAGTAAAAGTCAGACATTGTTAGAAAGATTTCTGTAGGTGGTAAACAGTACCACATTTTCTCTCTTGACTACTCTAAAAACATATCCTCCCCAAAATCGTAGCTGCAAATGTCCCTAAGTGTTTACTGCTTGTCAGTACTGCTGTAATTCAGGCAACCTTCCCACCACTTGGTAGAAGAGGTGCCATTTTTATCTTCAAAGACTGGCACAGAATAGACCCTCAAACAACTGAGTACCATCATTTACTTTTGCTTTGATCACTGTTTCTTTTAGTGACTGCTTAATGTATCTTTTTTCATTTGTTCATTTATGAGCCAACACACACATGAAATTAGTTTTTAGCTATCTATCAGTGAAAATAGCACTATTCTCTCCTTAGTGCTTCGGGACCCGTCTTCTACTGCCCCCTAGTGGCTGTAACAAGGCAGGAGCAGTTACCCATAACTATCTATGAGCAGTCATAACTGATATCTACAAAATCAGTTTCAAAGTCCACTGGGTAATACTGTGAGAAAGGCAAAGGACATCATCCAGTGGTGAATCAGGCTCTACTCTCCGCTCTCACTTACTCTTCACAGCAACCTCTGTTACAGACATGAGGAAACTGAGGCATGAGTAAACTGGATGAAGGTCACATAGCTGGTGAGTAGAGGCGTTGAATTTCAAAATAAAGCGACATCAGGAATTTATCTGACTGATTCACAGTTCAAATGGTGTTATGTGAATCATACCTTCATAAGAAGAAGGTCTGTCTCTGTTCAGCATTGAGTCCCTGGGACATAGTATATAGCAGGCATTTGGTGAATGCCTGGATGTATTTGGTGAATGCCTGGATGTATTTGATGAATACATGGATGTTTCCAGTAAAGTCGGTATTCAGAGGCTGCTCACTCAGGTTCCTCACCTGGCCCCCCTTCCCCCAACACCAAACCCACTTTAAGTATATTAAATAAGCAGGACATCAATAACAAGTAAAGGACTTCTCGGTTAAAAAAAATGACAACAACTAAAATAATGGGATATAGGTGTGTGTATAGGTGGTGCTAGTGGTAAGGAACCTGCCTGCCAGGGCGGGAGACCCAGGAGACATGGGTTCCATTCCTGGGTCAGGAAGACTCCCTGGAGGAGGGCATGGGAACTCACTCCAGTATTCTTGCCTGGAGAATCCCATGGACAGAGGAGCCTGGCCGGTTACATACAGTCCATAGGGTCACAAAGAGACAGACACACTGAAGCGACTTAGCATGCATGCACACATACATATATATTCCCTGATGGCTCAGTGGTAAAGAATCCACCTGCCAATGAGGAGACTCAGGTTTGATCCCTGGGTTAGTAAGATCCCCTGGATAAGGAAAGGTCAACCCACTCCAGCAGTCTTGCATGGGAAGTCCCACAGACAGAGGAGCCTGGTGGGCTACAGTCCACAGGATCCCAAGATTTGGATGCTACTTAGGGACTAAAAAACAACAACTAAATATAAATATGTGTGTGTGTGTGTGTATACCCATATATATGGACGTACACACATAGTCACCACCATAACTAGTTTGGTGAACCATAACTAGTTCAATCAATCTAGAACTAATCCTGAATTTCTATGGCAAACATTCTAAAACAGTATGACAGCCTAAGCTCTCTTCAATTTACTCCCTCAGGCCTAAGTTGAGCAGCTCATACAATTTATGAGGTTTCCAGGACAGAGTTTTGCTTGGCTGCAATATCTTGTGTGAGCAAAATAGACTGAATTTGGAATGATGTTAAACTTAGGGTCAATGCAGGGTTCAAAAGAAAATGAAGTTTTGCAAGGAACATGGGCTCGATTGCTCCTCTAAACCTGGAGTGTTAAGGGATAAAGCAAATCCCCCCAATACAAAATGTGTTTGAAGGTAATTTTTTATTGAAGTCTCTTGTCTTAACATGTGGTTGTAATATGTAAAAAAAAAAAAAAAAAAAAGCTGTGAGTTCTACCTTTGCAGTTATAGCTCCACAAACGCTTTTAAATAAATGAGTCATCAGTTTGATGTAAAATTAGGAATGGTTTACACAGAATCTGGCAATCAGACATCTGTGTATCTGGTGTCTCATGACACTAACAACCCTAATACAGATGTAACATAGCTACAAAATTAAAAATCACATCCAAAAGGTAATACCGTATGGACTTAACTCTGCCTCTAACCCTGGTGGACAATCTGATTTGTAAGGCACCAGGCTTTTCTACTTCAACAAAGAATTTTGTATGCTTGTTTGTATTTTTGGTTTCGCCTTTCACGTTTGCTAAGGTTCTACATTCCAGTATTTCCTAGTTTCCTAAAGAATAATATCCCATTTGGTTCTCATTCCTGGAAATTTATCATGCTTTTATTATTACCTGGTGGAGAAAGACCAGAGCCAGCTAGCACCAAAAGAGAAGGAGCTGTTCTATTCCATATGGTTTATGGACCTTTCGTTTTTCTTGGAGAGATTCCCAAGCCATACCTTGGCTGGCACTCCTGATTGGATGTTGAATGATCTCAGTTCAGTTCTGTCGCTCTGTGTCCAACTCTTCGAGACCCCTTGGACTGTAGCATGCCAGGCTTCCCTGTTCTTCACCAACTCCTGGAGCTTGCTCAAACTCATGAGTTCATCAAGTCGGTGATGCCATCCAACCATCTCATCTTCTGTTGTCCCCTTCTCCTGCCTCCAATCTTTCCCAGCATCAGGGTCTTTTCAAACGAGTCAGCTCTTTGCATCAGGTGGCCAAAGTATTGGAGCTTCAGCATCAGTCCTTCCAATGAATATTCAGGATTGATTTCCTTTAGGACTGAATGGTTTGATCTCCTTGTAGTCCAAGGGACCCTCGAGTCTTCTCCAACATCACGGTTCAAAAGCATTAATTCTTCAGCGCTCAACTTTCTTTATGGTCCAACTCTCACATTCATTCATAACCACTGGAAAAACCATAGCTTTGTCTAGACGGACCTTTGTCAGAAAAGTTGAATGATCTAGATGCAGATATATAGGTGGCTGGGTTTCCCACGTGGAATTAGTGGTAAAGAACCTGCCTGCCAAGGCGCGAGACATAAGAGAAGTGGGTTTGATCCCTGGGTCAGGAAGATCTTCTGGAGGAGGCAATTGCAACCCACTCTAAAATTCTTGCCTGGAAAATCCCATGGACAGAGGGGCCTGATGGGCTACAGTCCATAGGGTCATAGTGAGTCAGACATGACTGAAACGACTTGGCACGCATACACACATAAGAGATGTGATCTTCAGGAGGCAGTAGCTTGGTTTATAGCATTTTGGAGCATCAGCATAAAGCATTCAGTTTTGTATTCCAGGTCCCTAGAAATGTAGGTGTTTATTAAGAATTCATGGATTAAATGACTCTTCTTTCTCCACCACAGGACCCTTGATTGGCATGTTCCAGTGGTGCCCGGGTCTCTCTTGGTCGCTGCCTTTTCTCCGTCTCAAGGGCAAGACTTTTGCCTACCTCTCTCTTTCTGGATCACACTCTCTGTTACTGGATCACACTCTCTGCTACTGGATCACACTCTCTGCTACTGCTTGTAGTTTCCATTGACTGTTGCTGCCACTCACACCACTTTCATCTCCTCTCTCCTATCCTGCACTGTCTTCCCACTCCGTCTCTGCAGCATTCTCCTCCCTGTCTGCTGTCCCCTTACAAGGTCTGCCAGCACGAGTATGGAGGCACTGAACTTCTAAATGTGCAGCTGGGTAGTTAAACAGCACTTTCTTTTCCTGTAACTGATCCAGCCAATTACCACAGTTCATCAGGTGCTACCTGTGGCTTCTGTCATCTCATTTGTACTTGGGGACACAGTTCTAACAAAAGGACATACTTTTTTTTTTTTTTCCCCTGGATACCCTTTATTGTGGAGCCATTCCAAAAATGCAAGTATTCGGGAGATTAAATACCGAACACGTGCTACTCAGGGGCAGTAATGCCTTTGTGTACTGCTGCGTATCAGCGTGTGGTGTTTGTTCACCATTGACTTGTTTATTTGTTTCTAAGCACTAGGGAGTAGAAGCCCACAGAATCAAGTGTGATCAGGGCGCTGGTGCTCATTGTGCTGTCAGTGGCAATGCTCAGAGTTATCGATGAAGAATCGACATGGGACTTCAATAGGAGTGAAAAAGGGAATCTTCATCTGAGAGCCATAAGCTCTTTCTTTTGACCCAGTTTTTGAGTCACTTTGGAAATATTTCTGCAGTTTTTCATTTTTAAAAATCAATTGTATTTATTTATTTTTGGTTGCTCTGGGTGTTTGTCGCTGTGCGGGCTTTTCTCTAGTTGCGGTGAGGGGCTACTCTCCAATTGTGATGTTGAGGCTTCTCGCTGCGGCGGCTTCTCTCACTGCTGAGGATGGGGTCTAGGCATGCTGGCTCAGTAGCTGCAGTTGCTGAGCTGTAGAGCATGGCCCCAGTAGCTGTGGCTCCCTGCTTTACTTGGTCCGTGGCATGTGGGATCTTCTCAGACCAGGGATCGAACCCATGTCTTCTGCCTTGGCAGATGGATTCTTTATCACCGAGCCAACAGGAAAGCTCTGAGTTTTTCATTTTATTAAAAAAATTATTTATTTATTTGTCTGTGCTGGGTCTTAGTAGCAGTGTACCAGATCTTTAGTTGTGCCATGTGAACTCTTAGCTGTGGCATGTGAAATATAATTCCTTGACCAGGGAACAAACGTGGGCCCTGGGCATTGGGAGTGCAGAGTCTTAACACGTGGACCACCAGGGAAGGTCCCTGAAGAATTTTTCCTTGTTAATCTTATAACTTCTGCAAAGATATCGTGGATGTGCTAAAGTTAGTCTAGGAAATATTTTATTTCAAAGAAGAAATGAGAGTGTGCTGGGACTCAATACCCATCCCCTCCACATTCTCCCAGTAAAATTTCATGAAAGAATTTTTATTAACTTTTTGGATTACAGCTAAGAAACTTCAGGCCTTCAGGATTTCACAACTAGTGAACTTTGGTATGCCAGAATTGATCAGGGCTTGGTAAAATCTAGATAAAGGAAAATACAGAGGGCACCTTCTCCCTTCATGGAACACAGCCCGGTGGGCAAATAGGCTTGAGCCAAAGTGAGAAGACTCATCCATCCTGCCGGGAAACCTGCCCACATAGACCCCCCTCCAGGCAGATGATTTTATAGTGGCCAAAGAAGGGGTTCCATTGGGTTGACCCAGGAATTCACATGGAAACCAGATAAATAAACCTATATTGAAGTTATTTAAGAAAAAAATTTAGTTGCCATTATTCAAAACCACTTAGTATATCCAAGTGGATAGGTAAGTGATTTTGCTACCTGTCTAGGGAATACTACCTACTCTAGAAAAACGTATTTAATATTCACTGGTCTCCAAAATAACAATGACACAGGAAAAAAAAAAAATTCCATACCAGTTCTGTTTAATGGCTCCCAATTTCCTTTAAAATACATAGATCCTAATGTATGGACTGACTGCCTCTTAATGTTATCATTCTTTCTGCATTAGGATACGCTTGGCATAATTGAAACGGCAGGCTTTATTTGTGGCTATATATCTTATACTTTCTACTTAGGATCTCAATTCTCCTAACTGTATAGAAAAGTAAGTACATTATTTGCTCAATCAAAAGTGCTTCTATCTCTTTCTCTTCATTTGGAAGATGACTTGGAATTCAGAGCAGTGTATTTGCGACCAACAAAATGGAAGTCACAGTGTTGAATTGATTCTTGCTCGGATTGTTTTGCTTGTTAAGCTCCTTCTGGCTTAGGCAACAGAGAACAGAGATCAGCCAGAATTTTAGTCTAAATCTGTTTTGCTAGGCTTGCATATTAACACCAATATAATGAAGTCACAATAAATTATACAAAGCATTTGCAATGGATATGGTGGTTGTTTCAACTTGTGAAAAACTCACTATTTCCTTGTGTTTTGCAGCTAATATACTTCATTGTGGCCACCTAGAAAGGACTCAATTTGGGGATACACACTTTATCTTCCTGATTTTTTAGCCATTCAAGGATTATTTGAATTTCCATTTAAATATATTCTCTCATTCGGTCAGGTCCTAGAAATTGAGCACTTTAAATTTTTGAATGCTTAGTGGAAATAAAATATTTTTCTCTAAGTAATATATTTGAATTTCCACACAGTCCAAATAGCCTTATATATTTGTCAATATTTTGAAATGAAGTATTGCAAAAGGCAATATATATAATATCTATCTATCAAGAGGAATAAATAACCCAGTAATCAGCAACAGGGAAGCACATTTCAGACTCTGAATAAAGAAGTTTTGTGAAACAACACTTTCTTCAGAAGAGATTACTATACTCAAAATTGTCTTGAAAAGGAGCTCAGAAGGCAGTTTCACAGTAGGTAAGCATTTGCTAACTCCTGATCCAATATTGGAGCAATGATATAGGTGCTAAATGAC
>SJYX01012876.1:110642-131591 GCA_006410675.1 Oreotragus oreotragus | reverse complement strand
CTTATCTCCCCCCGGCCTGCCCTATGTAAACTGGGCTAGCCAGGAGTGTCGTTTGTTCTACCTGAGGTCCTCACTCCGGTCCTCGGACCTTCCTCTGTTCTGTTTTCAGGGGCGTTTCCCTCCCTTATCTTTTAGCCACCTCCATTCTGGACTCCTTTTCCCTATTCTAGCTACCTAACAGAAGCAACACAATTGCCCATCAATAGATGATTGGATTAAAAAGATATGGTATATATATCTATATATAGAGAGAAAGACATATGGATATAGATACATGATGGAATACTACTCAGCCATAAAAGAGAATGAAATAACACCATTTGCAGCAGTGTGGGCAGACCTCAAGAATATTACACCTAATGAAATAAGTCAGATAGGGAAAGACAAATACTGTAAGATATCACTTATATGTGGAATCTAAAAAGTAATACAAATGAATGTGTATGCAAAACAGAAATAAACTTAAAGATATAGAAGACAAACTTACAGTTATTCAAATGGGAGAGGTAAGAGGGGAGGGACAAAGCAGGATTATGAGATTAAGCGATACAAACTACTATATATAAAATAGATAAGCCAAGGGATATACAGGGAATTATACTCATCACTTCGTGGGAAATAGACTGGGAAACAGTGGAAACAGTGTCAGAATTTATTTTGGGGGGGCTCCAAAATCATGGCAGATGGTGATTGCAGCCATGAAATTGAAAGACGCTTCTCCTTGGAAGGAAAGTTATGACCAACCTAGATAGCATATTCAAAAGCAGAGACATTACTTTGCCAACAAACGTCCATCTAGTCAAGGCTATGGTTTTTCCAGTGGTCATGTATGGATGTCAGAGTTAGACTGTGAAGAAAACTGAGCACCAAAGAATTGATGCTTTTGAACTGTGGTGTTGGAAAAGACTCTTGAGAGTCCCTTGGACTGAAAGGAGATCCAACCAGTCCATTCTAAAGGAGATCAGTCCTGGGTGTTCTTTGGAAATAATGATGCTAAAGCTGAAATTCCAATACTTTGGCCACCTCATGCAAAGAGTTGACTCATGGGAAAAGACTCTGATGCTGGAAGGGATTGGGGTCAAGAGGAGAAGGGGATGACAGAGGATGAGTTGGCTGGATGGCATCACGGAGTCAATGGATGTGAGTCTGAGTGAACCCCGGGAGTTGGTGATGGACAGGGAGGCCTGACGTGCTGTAATTCATAGGGTCAGAAAGAGTCAGACATGACTGAGCGACTGAACTGAAGTGAACTCAGACTCATTATCTTGTAATAGTGGAATACAATTGGCAACAATTCTCAATCTCTATGCTGTATACATGAAACTAACACAATATTGTATACCACTGTATACATGAAACTAACACAATACTGTAAATCAGCTACACCGCAATAAAATAAACTGATTCTTGGTGAACTTAAAACTCAGCCAGTCAGAACAGAAGGAGGCCTGCTCCCTGTTGGCCCTTGGTGTTGGTGGCAAGGAGCAGAGAGACTTACTGAGGATGAGAGTGACCACTCATCTGCAGAATTTGCAGGCGGGGTCGTTAAGCAGCTTCTACTGTAATATATCTTTACCGTGCAGAGTGACAGTCCCCAGTTGGGAAAAGAAGATAGAAGTCCAGTTGTTTATAAGCGTTACATGCAGTGGAGACAATCAGCAGAGGAAGAAAGATCACTTCTGGCTAAAATGAGCAACCAGAAGGCAGTTATGGGATGAAATGTGTCCCCCCAAAGTTCATACATTGAAGTCCTAACCTCTAGTGCCTCAGACTGCAACTGTATTTGGAGATAGGTAATTAAATTAAAACGAGTGGGCTCTAATCCAGTATGACTGGCCTCTTTTTAAGAAGAGGAAATTTGGACACAGACATAGACAGGGAGAGGACAACGTGAAGATGAGGAGAAAATGGCATCTATAAGCCAAGGAGCAAAGCCTGGTGTGGATGCTTCCCTCACAGCCTCCAAAAGGAACCAACTCTGTTGACACAATGAAACTAACACAATATTGTATACCACTGTATACATGAAACTAACACAATACTGTAAATCAGCTACACCGCAATAAAATAAACTGATTCTTGGTGAACTTAAAACTCAGCCAGTCAGAACAGAAGGAGGCCTGCTCCCTGTTGGCCCTTGGTGTTGGTGGCAAGGAGCAGAGAGACTTACTGAGGATGAGAGTGACCACTCATCTGCAGAATTTGCAGGCGGGGTCGTTAAGCAGCTTCTACTGTAATATATCTTTACCGTGCAGAGTGACAGTCCCCAGTTGGGAAAAGAAGATAGAAGTCCAGTTGTTTATAAGCGTTACATGCAGTGGAGACAATCAGCAGAGGAAGAAAGATCACTTCTGGCTAAAATGAGCAACCAGAAGGCAGTTATGGGATGAAATGTGTCCCCCCAAAGTTCATACATTGAAGTCCTAACCTCTAGTGCCTCAGACTGCAACTGTATTTGGAGATAGGTAATTAAATTAAAACGAGTGGGCTCTAATCCAGTATGACTGGCCTCTTTTTAAGAAGAGGAAATTTGGACACAGACATAGACAGGGAGAGGACAATGTGAAGATGAGGAGAAAATGGCATCTATAAGCCAAGGAGCAAAGCCTGGTGTGGATGCTTCCCTCACAGCCTCCAAAAGGAACCAACTCTGTTGACACCTTGTTCTCAGATTTCTAAACTTCAGAGCTGTGAGAAAATAAATATCCATTATCTAAGCTGCCCAGTCTGTGGAACTTCGTATGGTAGCCCTAGCAAAGGAATACAGAAAGGTCTATTGAGAAGGGAGTAATTGATGTGGGCTTGAAAGAATAAGTTGGCAGTAGATCAAGTTTAGAGGAAGGAACTTCCAGGCAGATGGAAGAGCAAGGCTTAGAGGTGGCTAAGTATTTGAGATTTAGTTAGAAAGCTGTTTGACTGGAGGAGGGTTACTTTAGGGCAATAGTAGAATAGGCTAGGAAAGGTGGGTCAGAGCTTCAGGGTCTTTAGGGTCATCCGTGGGCAGTAGGGAACCTCTGAAGGCTTTGGAGCAATGCCGTGATCCAATAGCATCTTGGAGACATTATCTAATATGGAGTTGTCAGAGCAGGCTGCTTGGCACCCGCTGAAGCCCCCTGACTGTCAGCTGTGTGAGCATGACCAGCTCCTAGGCATGGCTGGCAATACTGCTCACATACTGCCCAACTCGTAGACTTTAGTTCATCTTTGGGTTTATGTGATGCTTCTCACATTGAAGTGTTGAAGCTGAAACAGCATTTTACATTGTTTATAAGTCTTAAATGCCTATTTACCTGTATATAGTAACCCCTGGAGAGCCTAGCAAACCATTGGTGGTTAGTGTTTGTGAATAAATGCAGTAATTACCATGCCCATGACTTTTGAAAGTACTTGTAGTCTGCTGCAGTAAAACAGGTTTCCCAGGCTTCCATCCATACTAATTACCATTCGAGGGCCTTGTGACTGTTTAATAAGTGATTACCCAGAAAGGCTGTTAAGTACCAGACCCCAGCAGGAATGGTTCTGATTCTGTAGGTCTGGGATAAGTCTGGGGTGTGGCTATTTATAAAAAGTTCTGAAGATGATTGTGACATAGAGCTAGGGTTGAAAAATCACTGATTGCATTCAACTTTTCAAACTTTATATCAGCTTTAAGAGCAAGGTTAAACTTGATACCAAAGAATTTTAATCCTTATGCTTGTGGGCTGGATGAAGCACAAGCTGGAATCAAGATTGCTGGGAGAAATATTAATAACCTCAGATATGCAGATGACACCATCCTGACTGTAGAAAGCAAAGAATAACTAAAGAGCCTCTTGATGATAATGAAAGAAGAGAGTGAAAAACTTGGCTTAAAACTCAACATTCAGAAAACTAAGATCATGGCATCTGGTCCCATCACTTCATGGCAAATAGATGGACAAACAAGGAAACAGTGGCTGACTTTATTTTCTTGGGCCCCTAAATCACTGATGACAATGACTGCAGCCATGAAATTAAAAGATGCTTGCTCCTTGGAAGAAAAACTATGATCAACCTAGAAAAAAGTATAGACATTACTTAACCAACAAAAGTCCATCTAGTCAAAGCTACGGTTTTTCTAGTGGTCATGTATGGATGTGAGAGTTGGACTATAAAGAAAGCTGCTGCTGCTGCTACTGCTAAGTCGCTTCAGTCGTGTCCGACTCTGTGAGACCCCATAGACGGCAGCCCACCAGGCTCCTCCCTCCATGGGGTTCTCCAGGCAAGAACACTGGGGTGGGTTGCTATTTCCTTCTTCAATGCATACATGCATGCTAAGTCGCTTCAGTCGTGTCCGACTCTGTGTGACCTCATAGACGGCAGCCCACCAGGCTCCTCTGTCTCTCGGATTCTCCAGGCAAGAACACTGGGGTGAATTGCTATTTTCTTCTTCAATGAATACATGCATGCTAAGTCACTTCAGTCGTGTCCAACTCTGTGTGATCCCATAGATGGCAGCCCACTAGGCTCCTCTGTCCCTGGGGTTCTCCAGGCAAGAATACTGGGGTGGATTGCTATTTCCTTCTTCAATGCATACACGCATGCTAAGTCGCTTCGGTTGTGTCCGACTCTGTGCGACCCCATGGACAGCAGCCCACCAAGCTCTCCACTCCACGGGGTTCTCCAGGCAAGAATACTGGAGCGGGTTGCCATTTCCTTCTCTAATAAAGAAACCTGAACACCAAATATTGATGCTTTTGAACTGCGGTGTTGGAGAAGACTCTTGAGAGTCCCTTGGGCTGCAAGGAGATCAAGCCAGTCAATCCTAAGGTAAATCAGTCCTGCATATTCATTAGAAGGACTGATGCTGAAGCTGAAACTCCAGAACTTTGGCTACCTGATGCGAAGAACTGACTCATTGGAAAAGACCCTGATGCTGGGAAAGATTGAAGGCAGGAGGAGAAGGGGATGACAGAGGATGAGATGGTTGGATGGCATCACTGACTCTATGGACAACCTCCAGAAGTTGGTAATGGACAAGGAAGCCTGTTATATTGCAGCACATAGGGTCACAAAGAGGTGGACACAACTGAGAGACTGAACTGAACTGTAATTTTATCAAACATTATTAGCTTATCTAGAAAAAGTCTTTGCCAATCCAGGATCCAAACTAGAGACTTCAAAACAGCCACTTCTGCTTTCCACTGTAATTTAAAGAGATTCCCCCTTTCTTCCTCTCGACTCCCTCAAACCAAACAAACAAAATCAAACCACCTGAACAAAAGACAGAAAATCTATTTACCTAAACAAGTCTCTGACAAGAACCACTCCCAACTTCAGTTAAGCTGAAATACCAAACTCTTCATAAAAACATAGCAGGAACATTGTTCATAAACTTAAGTGGAACTCTTTCTTTAACTCAACTTAGTTTCTATTTCAAGTTCTCATTTCATAAAAGGCAAATCTTTTTTTTTTTAATCAATAAAGGTATTTTCATCTCCTTTCTAGGGACTACACTCAGTTCCTAGAAATTTAAACTGTAAAAAGCAGAGACCTCACTTTGCCAACAAATGTCCGTATAGTCAAAGCTATGGTTTTTCCAGTAGTCATGTACAGATGTGAGAGTAAGACCATAAGGAAGGCTGAGCACTTAAGAAGTGATGCTTTCGAACTGTGGTGCTAGAGAAGACTCTTGGGAGTCCCCTTGGACAGAGAGAAGATCAAACTAGTCAATCCTAAAGGAAATTAACCCTAAATATTCATCGGAAGGCCTAACGCTGAAGCTGAAGCTCCAATACTTTGGCCACCTGGTGCAAAGAGACAATTCATTGGAAAAGATCCTGATGCTGGGAAAGATTGAAGGCAGGAGGAAAAGGGGATGACAGAAGATGAGATGGTCAGGTGGCATCTCTGACATGAGTTTGAGCAAACTCCGGGAGATGGTGAAGTACAGGGAAACCTGGTGTGCTGCAGTCTATGGGGTCGCAAAGAGTCAGACATGGCTGAGCTACTGGGCAACAACAAACCAGGGCACAGGGGTGGATGGTCAGCAGGAAGGTCGAGCCTTCCAGCCTGAGTCATCATCTCTTCCTGCTGGCATCACAGGAACACAGAAACGTCCTGTTTGGTCCTTGCTGCTTTATCACCCTCATACCCTCTGCAAGGTTTTAGGAACCTACTAGTTTTCGTATATCTGGGCACAAGACGAGTATGCTGCTTCCACCCCACCATGGGCAGGGGTATACTATGTGTTTGCCTCTGGCAAATTTATGTTGATACAGGAGGTAGCCATTTCTACCCTGGGATCTTGCCTCTCCAGACACTCTTCCGAGGAAAGAGGGTTGGTTTTCTTTTATTCCACTGTGTTTTTATTCACAGGCCCTCCTTCCTCAAGTTTCCCCACCCCTCACCCCCTGCCCATCTACTCCTCATTGCCCCTCCCTCTTCTCTAGGGAATCTCTTCTAATCCCTGGGGCAGCAGTGTTTCATTTACATAGTCAAGCATTCCAGTGATGAACTTGTTGCACTGTTTCTGCACTAGCATCTTTTAATTTTTCTTTGAGGGTTGGACTTTTGAACAAATCAAAGAAAATGACTTATTTTCCTCTTTAGACACCATCACTTTTACCCAAGACATTAAGCACCCAGCCATAAGTACCAGAGTGATGCTAGGGAGTAACCAACATAGAACGTTAGCCTTTCTCTGAAATTCAACTGATTCGCCATTGGCTGAAATTGTGACCCAAGCCAGAGGGTCATAAGCTTCAGTAATGAGTTTAACAAAGAACTTTAAAGAATGTTGGCATAGGACTTAGTGAATACAAAGCACTAAGTGAGACAGAACATCTTAATATATAATAGCTGGAAAGTGGATGATTTTTACTTTAAGCAGACTAAGAATATAAATGGCAAGTTTGAGGTGAAGGTCTTTTCCCCCCATGCTTATATTTATTCTGTATCTTGTGATCATTAAATCATTCTCTGACTTTTTTGCAAGAATTTCCTTGGAGAAATACTGACTCTAAACCTGATTGTTATATCCTATGGACTACATACTACATACTTCCTTAATCTCAGAGACATGTTTTCTTGAAATGGCAAATTACATTTACTCACCCTAAGTTTGTGAAAGAAAATTAAATTTGACAGAATGCTTATTGCTAGAAATCAAGTTCACTCACCTGAAGTTGCAATGTACACATCGGCTCTGCAGCCTCTCTAACTTCATTCTGTTATTGTATTCTTATACAAGGGTCTTGACTTCATTTCGTTAAAAAGCATCAAGCCCTTTACTTAGCTTTCTTGCTATAATGTGTCTGAAGAACCCCAAGACCCTAACAGAAGTAGTTTTAAAGAGCCATATGAATTTTCCTCCACTGGTGAAAAGAAGGAAATACCAAGGAAAAACCTACTGATAAATGCTTAACACTATTATTCTGCCACAGAAGTTTAAACGTCTTTCTAACATGTCTTAGTGACAAATACACAACCTCAGAGTGACATCATCCAAGGGGACATAGGTCAGGGAAAAGTCAAGAAATTAAGAGAGAGATACATTCAGTTTCCCAGGTCAAATGCCCAGTCCATCTTGGTACCCAATGTGCTACTACTGTTGAAGAGATTAAGTTGGTACAATTCATTCACATGAATGTATTGGTTATGTATACTTCCTTTGTCTCCCCATTTGTCTTTCATTATGGGGGAGACTTTCCCTATTTGTTGTATCCCAGGACATCCTACTAGGAAGTCAATAAATATTTGTTAAATTTTTTTTTTTAAATGAATGCATGGATTCTCCCACAGTTCTGGATAGACTTTCACCCTATGTTTTTGAAAGTACTGTCAGAAGAATGTCAAGTTTTAGTACATAAGTGTTAAAGAGTTCATTAGCCATGGCTGCTCTTAGGGCAAGAGCCCTTCCTTAGATGCCCCAGCTAACACACCTTATTGATGTGATACAAGAATACTATGGAAAACTTGCTCTGTGTCCATTTTTGATTAAGTGGGCTCCTTCTCTCTGCTTGGTATATTTGAGTATTTGTGAATAGGTATTTTCCTATGAGAAGTTGATGTAGTTTTGTTGTCTGGATGGATGATCAATGAGTTACATAGGTACGAGTCTGGAGGAAAGAAGAAAAAAAAAAACCCTATTCATTTTCACTCTTCTTGTAGTATATCTGCAAGGAGTCCAGCAGTATATACAAAGCAGTTACAGTTTCTGGGGTATTCCATGCTAAAATGTGCAGAGTTTCATAAAAATAAAATAAGCAAACAACAACAAAAAAACCTTCCTATTTTCCTGTTTTGTGGTCGATGTGAAGGACTTTTGCTCGGCACATTGTAGGTCCTCAGTGAAAGTTAGTTGTTAGCAACACAAACCATGGAGGCTCCTGTTACTTGCAGGTTTATAGCAGCGGCAGCAGTGGAGGTTTGCAAGTGATATGTCACCCAACGTAGAAAGCTAGAGCTTTGGATGAGGACACTGGGGCCCCAGGAAGTTAAATGTCTTAGACCAAGTTATACAAGTAAACCACAAGGTCTGAGGCCCTGACCCTGAGCCGACTGTGATTTCCACCAGCCCAGGTCCAGAAATTTCCAGGCAAATAGCGCCTACAGGTGTTTCTGAGCAAGGACTCTGGAATTGCTCTTATCATCTGCAGACCCCAGAGCAGAGCAATTGTGGGTTAAATATCTTAAAGGAAGGGAATAATGTCCATGAGATGCAGGGAAAACCTCTCCAAACCTATCCATATCTGCTTCGTGTTATATTTTAAGGACTGAATAAAAGTACAATCTTTAGGAATCACTTAATTTTGGTCATGTAAGATAGAAACAGGGCTTCCCAAGTGCCTTGCAGCATAAAGAATCCTCCTGCAATGCAGAAGATACAGGAGACACGGGTTCAATCCCTGGGTCAGGAAGATCTCCTGGAAGAGGACATGGCCACTCCGTGCACTCCCAGTATTCTTGCCTGGAGAATCCCATGGACAGGGGAGCCTGGTGGGCTACAGTCTACAGGGTCTCAAAGAGTCGGACAGAAGCAACTGAGCACACACTCAGGAGAGAACAGTTCATTGATTTAGATGAATGAATCGCCTAAGGTCTGTTTTGTCTCTAAATTAAGTAAACTGAATAACAAGTCATCATGCAATGAAGCACAAGATAAAGTTCCCCTGTTCCATTTATTTTTTTCCTGAAAACATGGGTATTTTCTTCATATCCAGCACAACTTTTGGGGAAAACTTAAACTAGCCAGCAATTCTTACAAAGAAAGCTATTTCCTCCCACCTCTGTAGATCTGATGCCGAGAAATGGAAGACCGTGGAGACTGTGTCTTGAAGCTGATTTTTCTTCCACTGCTTCTGCCATGGTTTCACTCTGAAAAATGTGATTCTGTTTAAGTTCTGGATGCTCACTGGTAGTTGTTTAGTCACTAAGTCATGTCCAGCTCTTGGCGACCCCATGGCCAAGCTGCCAGGCTTTTCTGTCCATGGAATTTTCTAGACAAGGATACTGGAATGGGTTGCCACTTCCTTCTCCAGGGGATCTTCCCCACCCAGGGATCAAACCTGGGTCTTCTGCACTGTAGGTGGATTCTTTACCACTGAGCCACCAGGGAAGTACACTAGTCAAATTCTATTTTTAAACCAGTGTCTTTTCAGAATATTCTTTGACATCAAGGGAAATTGACATGTTATATTGTCTTTGGTCTTTTACCTTGGGATTCAGAGTTTGATTTTGAGTTTTTCTTTTCAAGATACATGACTACTCCTAACCTGATTCCTCCTGGGGACAAAGCTAGCAGATGGACTTGTCTCTAACATTTCAGGGAACAGCAGAACCTCCAAAGAACAGATGCCAAGTTCAGAGAACTTTAGACAGGGCATGGCTGGAAGATCACAGTGAGGCAAGCTCTTGAGTGTTTTGAATTTTTATTCTTATTTTGAAATGAGAACCAGTGTCCACCAATCAAATCTTATTAAACGGAACTGACAATCTACTTTAAAAAATATTTTTCCTTTTATTTATACAAAAACAAGTGGTTTCAAGGTTCACCCAGTCAAAACACGGTAGGTTATTATACTAATACTTCAGTGATACTGTTTACCTAAAGGTCCTCTTTAAAGAACTTTTATTACCTATTTTTGGCGGTCGTCAAGTGATTACGGTCTTCTACGATATTATTAACCACTGTGGGCCATTACTAAAAATCTCGTTTAGTGATTTAGGAAACAAGTAAAAAAAAATCAGAGTGTTTTACAGTTGTCTACAATCCGTTTGTATATGAAGAATAACAAAAGAAGTAGAAAATCTTAAAAACCATGTTTATATTTTCATTACTGACAGTGTTTTTGACCGTCCTCTTACGATACTAAAATAAAATATTAAATTCTCCTCTAGGATCTAAAAGACTGAGATAGTTTAAGGTTAAATACGCAGATATAACACGAACCCTTCAGAGTAATAACGTTTTTACTGACAACCCAAAGGACACTTAAACCCAAGATTCTTAGAAAGATTAGTTTAGAATAAACTGTAACGTTTATCATTTTTAAGGAGACATAATGGTCCTTTCCCTTTAGGTTACAAAGAAAATTCGACAGAGAAAAAAGAACAATATTCGTGGACGTTTAACTAATGATAAAGAATCAGATGGAAAGTTGGATAGAGGATTATCAAAATTACATTTTACAAACACTTTAAACGATTACGAAAATTTTTTATTCAACGACGAATTCATTGAAGTAATTGTGTATTGAAAACCTAGGATTTTTGTTTGTTTGTCGTGATACTCGTTACAGACTCTTTCTACCGTAACCTTTAGTTATGGTCACTAGTAATTTTATTCGAATCAGGTTTCATCGATGTTTTAAAAGGTTTATCAGATATAAACGTCATCTCCCTATCTTTACTGGAATTAAAAGAGTCGTCTGTAAATGGTTCCCGAACCGTGAGTGTTCTTGTCCTTCTTGACTTCTTGTGTACAGTACCTCTTATGACAAAGACTCGTAGAGTTTCACCCCAGCTGTCTGGTAAACGTTGTTTAGAAGTAAGTTTTACGTCTAGGTTCCGTGGGTCTGGATAGCTAAGTCTTGTAGACCCCATTCACCCGAGTCTTTGAACTTAAATCGTTATCAGTATACAAAATGTTAAAATCTTACTACTTCGGTTTCCGAGGGTAAAAGATTTCCCTTTCTTTTGAACACCCGTTTATTACGTTTACTTGACTGAATATCTTTTGAATGTTTTAGAAAATACTGTCTTGAACTCAAGAAGAGAAGAAAGCATTGCTCTATGTAAGCCCCTCTCAGGGGACGTTAAAAGATGAGGCTTTATCCAGGTGTAAGCAGGTTGTCAAGGTCAATATGAACCTGCATCTGGGACGCTGAGTACTGTAGCCCATGGAGGATAGTAGATTTCCAAAATCATCCCAGCCAGGGTATCTGTATTAACTCCACTCCACAGTTCTCTTTTCTATCGGTGACATTGTCAGACTAAAGTTTCACCTGACCAGAATCTCCCCTTCCCAAGCCAAAATGAATGGAAATAAGAGAATGGAAGAGTTGGAAAGGGGAAAGCTCTTTGAGCATAATTTAGACCTGGAGGTAGCATGATGCAGGGAGATAGAGATCCAGTTTCTTAAGCCAGCAGAAACCAGAGTTTCTTAAGATCTGTGATTGTTGGTACAATCATTCCTCAGGACCTCATTCCTTGTGAATGAAGTTCTCCACAATCCCTCTCCTGCATTTTAACTCTGAGACTGATTTGATTTGTGAGCATCAGTGTCTTATCTAATTGCCTGGCTGTTTAGACAAGCAAGTCCAGAATTTCACTGGCCTTAGGCCTTTCCTGTAATCTAGTGAGAAACTGAAATGTCAGCATCAGCATCCCCTCTGGATGGCACCATGGTTAACAGAACAAGCTTTAGAGCCAGGGAATCCAGTGTCGGCTCCAGCTCTGTCACTCAGCAGCTGGGTGACCTGGAACTGGCAGGAGAATAGTGCCCATCTCATTGTACCGCTAGACTACTAAATACTGTTTGTAAGATGCCAGCTCTTTGTCTGATATATACTGTTAAAATATGATTAAAGAAGACAATTTAGGTGATACAAACTTTAACCCTTTATGAAACAGAGAGGCTACATTCCGAGAACTGAAAAATGGAACAGAAGAAGGGAAACTTTTATAGGATAAAGAATGAAAAACAAGGAAGAATGGAGATCATTTTGTCATGTATAGAAATATTGAATCACTGTGTTGTGTACCTGGAACTCACATAATGTAGGTCAATTATACTTAAAGGGGGGAAAAAAAGAACAAGGAAGAGAAAAGTAGGAAATATCTGATTGGCTGGCACCACAAAGTCACTTTTGTTTGGGGTATGAGGAAGAAATGAAAAAAAGAGCCCAGGGCTGGGTTGGTGTTTGGGGAATGACTGACTGGATGTATTGGATTCCTGGTCAAATAGAGCATTTATGGGAACCCTAAGTTTCAACTTGCTGATGTAGCACCCTCAGCAGGAGTGGCTCCATCTTGGGCCTAGAAGGTTCTATAGTTCTTCTAAATGAACTTCTATCTTAATCATAGGAGAAGCATGTTCAAAGAGGAAGAAGGATCATCATCTACATCAATTATAATTTTTTTAAAAAACCTACTTTATAATATATTACAGTGATTTATTTCAAATATTTGACCTCTGGAAGGTGGATAATTATTTAATGTTTCCTTTTCTATGATAAAAGGATTTTCAGCAATTATCACATACTTATCACTAATAATCATTATTTTCTGGTTTAAAAACAGATAATTAACAGAGTGCCGGAGAATTGATGCTTTTTAACTGTGGTTAAAGAAAACCCTTGAGAAGATCCTTGAGAGTCCCTTGGACTGCAAGGAGATCAAACCAGTCAATCCTAAAGGAAATCGACCCTGAATATTCTTTGGAAGGACTGATATTGAAGCTGAAACTCTAATACTTTGGCCACCTGATGTGAAGAACTGACTTGTTGGAAAAGACCTTGATGATGGGGAAGATTGAGGGCCGGAGGAGAAGGGGACGACAGAGGAAGAGATGGTTGGATGGCGTCCCTGACTTGATGGACATGAGTTTGAGCAAGCTCCAGGAGTCAGTGATAGACAGGGAAGCCTGGCATGCTGCAGTCCATGGGGTTGCAAAAAGTCGGACATGACTGAGTGACTAAACTGAACTGAATTAACAGACAACCTACAGACTGGGAGAAAATCTTTGCAAATGATGAAACTGACAAGGGCTTAATTTCTAAAATGCACAAACAGTTCGTATACCTCAATATCAAAAAATGAACAACCCAATCCAAAAAATGAACAGAAGACTTAAATAGGTATCTCTCTAAAGAAGACATATGGATAGCCAATAAGCATGTAAAAAGATGCTCAACATTGCTAATTATCAGGGAAATTCAAATCAAAACTACAATGAGGAATCATCTCATATCTGTTAGAATAGTTATCATCAAGAAGTCTACGAAAAATAAGTACTGGAGAAGGTGTAGAGAGAAAAGGGAAGCTGCCTACATTGTTGGTGGAAATGTAAGTTGGTGCATCCACTATGGAGAACAGTATGAAAATTCCTTAAAAAAACTAAAAATAGAGTTACCAGTAATCCCATTCTTGGGCATATATCCCGAGAAGATGAAAACTATAATTCAAAAAGATACGTGCATCCCCAATGACCACAGCAGCACTATTTACAATAGCTAAGACATGGAAGCAACCTAAATGTCCACAGACAAATGAATGAGTACAAAAGATACGTGTGTGTGTGTGTGTGTCATAAAATACTACTCAGAAGAAGATATGGTATGTGTATGTGTGTGTATATACATATATATATATATATATTTCCTTGTGGCTCAGCTGGTAAAGAATCCACCTGCAATCTGGGAGACCTGGGTTCAAACCCTGGGTTGGGAAGATCCCCTGGAGAAGGGAAAGGCTACCCTACTCACTCCAGTATTCTGGCCTGGAGAATTCCATGGACTGTATAGTCCATCAGGTCACAGAGAGTCGGACATGGCAGCAACTTTCACTTTCAGACAGACATTACTCAGTCATATACTACTACTCAGTTTTAAAAAAGAGTGAGAGAATGTCATTTGCAGCAACATGTATGGGCCTAGAGATTATCATACGAAGTATAGTATGTCAGGGAAAGACAAATATCATATCACTTACATGTGAAACTTAAAAGTTATACAAAGGAAGTTATTTACAAAACAGCCACAGACTCATAGACATAGAAAACAGCTTCTCATCTGTGCCATGATTTGCTAATACCTGACTACCGACTTTAAAATTTATAATGCATAATTAAAGAAGTAACCTTTGTGGATACTATTAAAGCTTGTTTTCATCCGAAATTCAAGTTGCAAAAATATTTGGCACTGGTGGCTGTCACATTCATTAGGAGCCTTAAACCCATCTGCAGCTCTATTGATATTCATCAGCCCTGCTAAATCATTTACACCATCAGGAAATTAGTCTAGAATGACACTCCTTTTCAGAGAAAGGAACCAGGAAAATCCAAAGAGGCAATAAGCTGAGCCTTGATGGGAGGTGAATAATAGCACGTAACTGCTCCAGATCCCACTGCCATGGGGATCTGGGAGCTGCTGTCATCCATAGGTTAGAGAAATAAAAACCCAGCTGCGGTGGGATTTTCATTCATATGGCAACACAATCCAGTGTCTGGCAAGTCACCCAGGCTGCCCAGCCAACCATCTGTTTCAAAACCTCCTGCATTTTCCCATTCATGTAGCCATTTAATCTGCCCTTGGCAGGATTGAAAATAAAATTCAGGGGACTCGTTGAGAAATGCATGGCTCAGAAAAGCCCTGCCCAAGATGAACTCAGACCTAGCACACCAGGACCACTGCAGGAAGCTGCACAGAAGCCCTCCTGGACCTCGGCTTTTTTGAATCAGAAATTATACGGCAAGCTGTCACTAGGGGGAGCCCTCACAGGACACAACTAGCCTGCAACCGCATCCAGGATATGGTTCCAGGGACTTCACAGAACTTCTGATTTAGTTATCGTCTTTCTTTCTTTCTTTTTTTTTTTTCCCTTTCCTGTTGTGATGATTGGGAGGGGAAGGGAGGTTTGAACCTTTTCTTGTTTTGGCTAGAAGTGGTACCAAGAAGAGGAAATCAACTTGAGCAGTTGAGTAGTCTTAGCACATCTTCTGTTTGAGGGCTCAAGAGTTAAAGGATCACCAGGTTGGAAATTTAGAGTGTGATAGTTATTTTTTATAATTTCTTATCATCAGACAAACATATTTTTTTTGTTTAAATTTTTTAATGAAAATATGTATAAAAATGCTCAGTCAGGCTTAAATTTCCTTGTAGTGAAGCTCAAACTCTCATGCCTCCTGCATAAATTTATATCCAAAGATTCAACTTTTTATAAATTCTCCGAGGAGCATACTAATGACCTAAGACCTTAAAAAATATATAGAAATGGCTCAGTGAATTTGAGTTGAGATCTGAGAAGCTATATTAGAAAAAGTTGCAAACTTGGTGATTCTAATGATTTTCAGAACAACTGGGAACAGTCCTCATAACACAATTTTGTCCACCTAAACCATCTGGGGCTCTGAATTCCAGTTTGCTGATGACAAATAAATGAGGCACTTGGTTCTCCTAATGAGGTTTTTAAATTCCTGAACCTCTGTTTTCCAGATTCACTTGATTCATAAATTATCTAGGCATTGGTCTCAAACTAGACTGGACATTGCCAATACCTGGAGCTCTTTAAAAAGCCCCCATGCGTGGGAGCCACACCCAGTGGCTCTGATTTGGTTGGTCTGGGCTGGACCCTGGGCATTGGATTGCTTTAAAGTTCCCATGACTCTAATGCACAGCACAGTTTGAGAGCCACTGAGAGGACCCAAGCTCGATACACTGAGTCAATGCCTTTAGGGCAGAACCCAGCACATCTGAATTGTTAACATGCATGACGGACGAGGGAGACTCATGACCTGGTGAGTCTGTGAATGGAAAGAACCTCACATTTCTTTTCCCAGCAGACTGTGGCCCTTCCCTGTCTAGTCATTTTGCTAGACCTGCAGCTGAGGCTGCCAGTGGCTAGTCTGAGCAGAGAGGTGCAGAGTGGCAGGGAGGTCTGGGACCTAACCCAAGGCTCCCTCCCTCCCTCTGCCACCCGTCCACACACATGTGGATGCTTCTATAAATCACTTCTGATATGTGGTTCGAATTCAGGAAGTGTTCTGACTGCTTACCCCTGTAATGATGGAGTGAAGGAAAGGTCTAATTTTGGAATGACTGTGGCTTAGGCAGCGCCGTGTTCCTTGCAAGTCTGAATTTCCTCAACGCAGCGGCTCCATGGCCCCGCCTGCTCACCACAATTACACAGGCCGTTTGAGGCACGCTATCCATCACAGCAAATTACTGGTGTGATCCTCTCAAGAACGAGGCTGGCGGGCTTGCTGATGGCAATCTTTGCAGAGCCTTCTTGAGAATGGAGACAAAGGCAAGGTGGGAGGAAGAGCTTGCAGGTCAAGGTTACCAAATCAATTAGCAAGATCTCTGCCTGACTTACAGCCTGAGTGACAGACAGGGGTTATGAAAGCTACTAGTACACAGACAAGCATCTTACCAGGGTCTGCGTTCTTGTCCCTGTGGTTTTACTGGCAAAGTACAATCAGGAAAGGAAATTAGCATTTGTGAAGCCCTCTACTAGTGGTTACACTCTGCTAGATCCTAATTTCAGGTAATTCACTCAACAGTTCCATGAGACACCATCACCCTCATTCTCCAGATAAGGAAACCGAATCTTAGTATATCTAGAATCACATAGGAAGGCAGAGGCAGAGCAAGATTTAAGCCCAGGGTGCTCTGGCTTCAAAGCCCTTGCCACTCCCAGTATCTTGGACCAGTAGAAACCTCCACACTCCAACCTCCATCTCTTCACAGGTCAGCTCCCAGATAGCCGGAAAGTCAGGGCAAGGAGGTCACTGCTGACTTGTCGGCAGTGAGACCCTGTGATTGGGTTGCAGGGTTACCTTCCCAGGAGGACAGCACAGGAAGTGAAACTCCATCCCGTTTTCAAGAACACAGGGTTTGTCTGACTCCGCATCCTACAATGTCGGCAGCTGTTTATCTCAAGCCTAGGAAGTCTTGGCTTAGTCGGTAGGATTATGGGGTCCTGTGCAAAACTGTATTATAGTCAGTTTTTAGCCCACTGAGGGGTTGCCATCGAGTCTATTCCACAGACACCATAATATGGGTGAATTGCATTCCTCCCATTAATGAACAACCCACACTTCTTTGGAAACATTGCCTCTGTGAGAGACACACTGAATTTGAACTGCGAGTGCAGGGCCAATTCGCTCCTTACATTGGTGCTGTAAAAATAAGGCTTTCTCATCCCACGAGGCAAACTCATCCATTCTTCCTGGGAAGGGCGCGGGAAGGCGGGCTGCGCCTGGTGTAAAGCTTCTTCAGTTAGCGCTGGGGGTGTGGGGTGGAGGGCCCTGTGCGGGAGTAGGGGAAGGGTCCAGAGGCAGTAGTGTGATAGGAGTGCTGGGGATCCCAGACACAGAGCCCCTGTGGGAAACAAAGGCTGGGCAATGTGCAGACCTGAGGTATGTGCTCCACCAGCAATGAGGAGGTGGCCATCACTGGGGTCTTGGGTCCCACCTGTAACCTTCTGAACTTTGTGTCTTCCCATGGGAGGAGAAAGGGAAGGGGACTGGGACTGATGAGGGCCCCTCTAGCAGTGGTTTGTTCCAGTTTGGAGTAAAGGGACAAACATTTGCAGCAAGGAAAGAGGGGACATGGTCTTGAGGAGCCCCTGACCCTGTGAAGAGGGATTAGGGAGGTTGATTAGGAAAAGAAGCGGCCACTTTTACAGCTCATTCCCACGTGAATGCTATTCACCTAGGAATTTGCAGGGACTGCCTGTACTTAGTATTAAGAGTTGTTCCTGGATCCTGAATAAACTGATAGGCTCAAGGAGCCTGATGTCAAAAAAAAAAAATTCTGCAATCATTCCTAGGACCCTAAACCAAATTCTGAAATTAACCAACTAGTCCATGATGGGGTGCCTAATGGGGACAAGGGCAGCCCTGTGTCAGGTATTGATGAATTCAGAGAGTCACTTTATATCAGAGAAGGATGAGTCATGAGCTCAGCCTTCCAAGAAGGTTTGTGAAGAGCGAGCCCGGAGAGGGAGAATGCAATTATCTAATACAATGGCAGCCTCAATGAAGGATGACAAGGGGATGGGCAATAAAAGAAAGATACCAGAGCATCTGATTAAGGCTCCAAACAAAAAAACAATAGTGATGGCTCTCTAGAGAGTAGAGATGGAGCTTCCTTCTAGAGGAGTTGAAGTAAACAGCCCCTGCGCCTCTCTCTCACTGTCACCTGAGAACCCCATGGACTCACCAAGAAGGAAACTGTGGTGAATTTTAAATACAATATCAGATTTGCAGGTAGGACAGACACTGGCTAGAAGTCATGGGACTGAGGAGCCAAAGGCTTTGGCTTTGACTAGTCAGGTAAAATATTTATCTTGAAGGAAGGTGTAGCACCGGAGGTCTTTCTTCTTGGGGGCAATCCAGTGTAAGGCTGGTGACAGCTTCTTGTTGCATACCATGTCCTTGAGGGAGGCGAGAAAATGAAAGGGCTCTCTGTTAATCTTCCTGGCACCCTCTCAGAGCTGATACTCAGAAAACAGGCTTATTGCAGACACAGATCAATATCTGTGAAGGAGCATGAGTCACAGGCGCCTCGAGTTGAGTCCAGTCCCCGCTGCTCCCAAACAGGGTGACGTGGCTTCCTTCTGTCTCTTACAGGCCAGGGATCCAAGCTTCTTCTTCTCCAGGGCTGTAAGGACCCACGATGCTCCCAAGGAGTCCGTCCCCTCTTCTGTTGAAGGTTAAGAGCATGGACCACGTTTCCTGTGCAGCCTGGGCCAGGAAGCCAAGGGCTACTGCAAAGCCAGTGAGAAGGCCCCTGGCCTTCTGAGAAGGGATGTCCGGGGGCCAGCTTCCTGTGGAGGACGGCAGAGTGGCAGGTCTTCGGTGGACACAGGGTAGGTTGTGGAAGCACTGTGGCTGTTTTGATAAGGGGTGGACTTGAATCCCTCTCATTGAGGCAGGAATGAGCTCTTTCACTGGTTAGTGGGCCTGGCTGGCTACCCACTATCCCTTCTCAGGGGTTTGTTTTCCCTGCTGAGGTTGCAGGACAGGCCCTAGGTAAATGCACATCCAGGAATGTGCCATGTTCTGGGAGAGTGTCCCTCAGGCCAAGCGTCTTCTCCAACACTCCTTACAGATTCTAAGACCAAGACCCAGCTCCCACCACATCGGAGGGGACCAGCTAAGGGTGTGTTTTCAGCTACTATCAAAGCTCCCAGTACCATGGTCCACATATTATTCTAAGTCTGAGACAGAGATTTCAAAAAGAGATTTCTTTATTTGATAAAGATGTTGATGATGATGATAATTGTCTTTGAACACAATCTTCCACAGAGTCATAGGTTTATTTTTTCTGTGGTTTGGGATCAAACAGAGAGAAAAGACATCTGACTAATAGCCTTCCCCTGAGGGAGTCGGCCTCGCCCACTCTGTCTGTGAGTGTGGGCCCCAGAGGGGCTGGATGGGGGTGGGGGTGGCTCCAGGTTCCCGGAGCCCATTGTCTTACTTGTATTTTTTTTCTTTCCCACAGTCTGGAATCTGTCCTCCAGAGTTATCACTGAGGGAAAAGGATGGAGAATAAAATTAAAACAGCATAGGACTATGTCTGGCACTTGTTTTTTCTAAGACTGGAACTGAATTTTAGATTGTGAGGACCCCCAGACCCTACCATCATGCAGATGAGGCAGTGAGAACTGGGGAGGTGCAGTCTCACCCGGGAGAATCACAGGGATTGCAGAGTCTAGGGTCCAAACACACACCCCCAGAGTCTGGGGGTCCCAGGTCTGCATTCAGTGGCCTCCGCACAGCTACCCCAGGGGGTGTCATGTTTCTCATATTTGATTCTATTGGACAGAAACAGGAGGAGGGGAGACTTAAGTAATCCCTGACTGTCCTCATTTTTTAGACCTAGAACCCCAGCTTTCTAAAGGGGGAAATGACACTCTTTCCAGGTGAAAATCAACCAAGACATAACTGTGAAGACAGACATTCTGGCTTTAGGTGATTTCTACCCCATCCATTAGCCAGATTAGAATCACTGAACATCTACCCAAGCATCATAGGAATTCTATGAGATCCTCTCAGATGACTCATTTCCCTATCTCATAATAGTATTGGAGCTGGAAGAGACCAAGAGAGAAGAGAGGATGGTTCGGCCTCTCCTGGAGCCCCTCTCCATCCCCTCATGATGTGCTGCGTCCAACCAGTCATGTTTCAGTTGAGCCCAGCAACCACTAACCTGGGGAAAGGATAAAGGGGGTTTCCTGAAATAAGCTGTCCTCAGAAAAGGAGCTGCTTTTATACTGTAATCCAAAAAGTTTATTTATTTGAATGCACATGGTCTTAGTTGCAGCATGTGGGATCTAGTTCCCTGACCAGGGATTGAACCTGGACCCCCTACACTGGGAGCGTGGAGTCTTAGCCACTGGACCACCATGGAAGTCCCAATACGGTAATCTTCGTTGCATTCAGGAGGGTCAATAGTGGTTCTTTACAAACCGTCACCCAAACTTGTCCTCTGGGAAAGACTATGAACCATAATCTCAGAGGGAATGAATTTGGACTTTCATTAAAATTCTTATGTGGTATATACGATATGCAGATGACACCACCCTAATGGCAGAAAGTGAAGAGGAACTAAAAAGCCTCTTGGTGAAAGTGAAAGAGGAGAGTGAAAAAGTTGGCTTAAAGCTCAACATTCAGAAAACGAAGATCATGGCATCCGGTCCCATCACTTCATGGGAAATAGATGGGGAAACAGTGGAAACAGTGTCAGACTTTATTTTTTGGGG
>SJYX01012876.1:86655-106472 GCA_006410675.1 Oreotragus oreotragus | reverse complement strand
ATAATAATACTTATACTCATTCATCTAAACATGCTGGGTCAATTCTTTTAGGGCTCACCTGCTTTCTCAGGTTGATATCAGTGTCTAGTGTGAAGTATTGACATGGTTTCCAGGTAGGTATGTTTGGATGCAAATTAGAAATAGCATATTGAAAAAGACATTGGAATTTTTCTTATGATTCAGAGGGAAGCATTATTAGACATGTTAAAAAACAGAAAAATTATTTTGCTGACAAAGGTATGTCTAGTCAAAGCTGTGGGTTTTAGGTAGTCATGTATGGATGTGAGAGTTGGACTATAACGAAAGCTGAATGCCAAACAATTGATGCTTTTGAACTGTGGTGTTGGAGAAGACTCTTGAGAGTCCCTTGGACTGCAAGGAGATCCAACTAATCCATCCTAAAGGAAATCAGTCCTGAATATTCATTGGAAAGACTGATGCTGAAGCTGAAACTCCAATATTTTGGCCACCTGAAGTGAAGAACTGACTCATTGGAGAAGACCCTGATGCTGGGCAAGATTGAAGGCAAGAGGAAAAAGGGATGACAGAGGATGAGATAATTGGATGGCATCACCGACTCAATGGACATAAGTTTGAGCAAGCTCTGGGAGTTGGTGATGGATAGGAAAGCCTGGCATGCTGCAGTCCATGGGGTCACAAAAAGTTGGACACAACTAAGTGACCGAACTGATAATTTAAATATTTCCTTTGTGGAAAGTGGTAGGAGTGGTTAGTGCTGAAGTATTTGATCCATGTAAGTTAGAAAGGGGAAAATAAAGAAAGAAAATAAATATTTGTAGTTGACTGAAATGGTAACTAAAGGAATGCGGCATCTTGAGGTGATTAATAAAATCCAAAGGATATGAACCCTGCAGGATTAGTTACCATGGTACATAAGTATTGATGAATAACATTAAGTAAATCAATATTTAAAGAGAATGATACCAGGGTGAAATATTTTAATTATAAAACTCTTCTAAGAAATTGTTGGGTAGTCCAACTTTCATTACACTTAAAATTAGACTAACACCCATCATATTCCTCAAAAGGCTTTTAACTAGAGATGACAACTTATTTCTCATTTTCTCTCATTGTTTTAATTTTGCATTTTTCTATATAAGAGAACTAATGATAATTAACTTTTAAAAACCTTTTAATTTATATTGGAGTATAGCCAATTAGCAATGGAATCATTTCAGGTGGACAGCAAAGCCAATCAGCCATACATATACATGTATCCATTCTCCCATTTAATGCTAAGAAACAGACTTTGACTAAGCATTTTTACTGGGATTGGCTCACCAAAGTCCCCAAACAATGCCGTACCTCTCAAGAAGTAAGTATTCTCATCATCCTCATTTTATGGAAGAAGAATCTGGGGTTTTGATGAGTTTAAACGATTTGCCAAGGTCTCATAGCTAGGAATCAAGGGTTTAAGCTCAGGTCCACCAGTCTCCTAACCCTGTACCCTTAACCGCGATGCTACCTAGCATATAAGTAGGCATTGAATCAATTCCCAAAAGAGCTTATTATTGTTTTAAAGGATAAACTTCACTGGTACATTTGAAATTATTCAGTTGACTCAAATATGACTTAAGCACAGCTCTTTAGGAACAGATGTGTTGGGTAAAGTGAGATATGTCTGCAGTCCTCAAATGTTTGATGGTGAGAGACATCAGTAAACCCCACCTCAACAGTGCTCTATGCCGCTAATGATGTGAGATTCATGACCATAAAGAATGCTTCATGTGGTTTTCCTGAAACTTCTATGGATGATTTCTCAGGCCTAATGTTCCCAGAAAATGTGTGCATTACCTCAGAGGAAAATGTGATAGTTGAGCCTAGCAGAATATATTTAACCCACAGAGGATCTAAATCTATTTCTTCTGTGCTTTTTCTAATATCACTATATAAATAATGGTATTTTAGGGAAAAATTGTATTATGAGGAAGAAAACTTCATTTTTTATGGTATGTTCATTAGTTCTTCAATTAACCTCTCTTATCCAAACTGATTGCTTTATAAAAACTAGGGTAGCAGTTAGGGTCTCAGGTTCTGAAACCTGACTGCTTAGTGAGCTTAAGAATACCTGCCTCTGGCCTAGATGGAGTGATAAGGGCTAGATTTACCTTCATTCCTGAACAAATAGAAAACTAGACAACATAAATGACACTGGACAGTTTCTAAGACATCATGCCATGAAGGACAATGATTGCTGAGACATGGGAAGCGAACGAGGTGAGTCTTATCATCATTGCTACTGATTGCCTGGAGAGAGTTTCCAAGCTAAGGTGCAGGGAAGGGGGACCCAGCTAGAATAGGGTAGTCTCCATAAGTTAAGAAGACAGAGCTGAGAATCCAGAATTTATAGAAGAGAGGTCACGGAGAGAGCTCTGGATATCTGCAGAGGGTCCCCTTTGAGTCTTTGACTGAGGGTTGATCAGCACATTGATGCAAGGAAACTGCCAACGGTGGGGGAAGAACCCCCTGAAAAGATTAAAAGGGTAATATGAGGAGCTCTGATTTCGGTGTTGACCATCTGGTGATGTCCATGTGTAGAGTCTTCTCTTGTGTTGCTGGAAGAGGGTGTTTGCTATGACCAGTGCATTTTCTTGGCAAAACTCTATTAGTCTTTGCCCTGCTTCATTCCGCATTCCAAGGCCAAATTTGCCTGTTACTCCAGGTGTTTCTTGACTTCCTACTTTAGCATTCCAGTCCTCTATAATGAAAAGGACATCTTTTTTGAGTGTTAGTTCTAAAAGGTCATGTAGGTCTTCATAAACTGTTCAACTTCAGCTTCTTCAGCATTACTGGCTGGGGCATAGACTTGGATAACTGTGATACTGAATGGTTTGCCTTGGAAACGAACAGAGATCATTCTGTCGTTTTTGAGATTGCATCCAAGTACTGCATTTCGGACTCTTTTGTTGACCATGATGGCTACTCCATTTCTTCTGAGGGATTCCTGCCTGCAGTAGTAGATATAATGGTCATCTGAGTTAAATTCACCCATTCTAGTCCATTTTAGTTCGCTGATTCCTAGAATGTCGATGTTCACCCTTGCCATCTCTTGTTTGACCACTTCCAATTTGCCTTGATTCATGGACCTGACATTCCAGGTTCCTATGCAATATTGNATTACTGGTTGGGGCATAGACTTGGATAACTGTGATATTGAATGGTTTGCCTTGGAAACGAACAGAGATCATTCTGTCGTTTTTGAGATTGCATCCAAGTACTGCATTTCGGACTCTTTTGTTGACCATGATGGCTACTCCATTTCTTCTGAGGGATTCCTGCCTGCAGTAGTAGATATAATGGTCATCTGAGTTAAATTCACCCATTCCAGTCCATTTGAGTTCGCTGATTCCTAGAATGTCGACGTTCACCCTTGCCATCTCTTGTTTGACCACTTCCAATTTGCCTTGATTCGTGGACCTGACATTCCAGGTTCCTCTGCAATACTGCTCTTTACAGCATCGGGCCTTGCCGACTCCTTGTTTGACTCTTGACCCATCCAGAGGCTTCAGGGGCTTCACTGGTAGCTCACATGGTAAAGAATCTGCCTGCGTTTCAGGAGAACTGGGTTTGATCCCTGCGTGGGGAAGAGCCCCTGGAGAAGAGAATGGCAACCCTCTCCAGTATTCTTGCCTGGAGAATCCCATGGACAGAGGAGGCTGGAGGGCTACTGTCCATGGGGTCACACAGGGTCGCACATGACTGAGCAACTAATGCTTTCACTTTCAAAGGGTTCAGAGGTAGATAAATTCAAACCGATAAATTCAACTCTCCCCTCTGAATTGCAGGATCTCCATCCCACAGATGCATTAGTCCCTTTATAGGTCTGTCCTCATGCTGAACTTACGCTTTCTGTCTCTTGAGCTTTCTCAAACCTCCCTTGATTTTTTTTAAGATTTGCTCCCTCACCTAGAATGCCTCTCCACAAATCTCTATCTGCCAACATTCAGCCATCAAAGCTCACCCCAAATGTCATTCAAAAGTCCACTTTTTCATTTTCCAAATGCTTGTATGAGAAGGATTTTGGTGTGTAACATATAATCTACAAGGTTGTATATTAAGTGTACTGGTTTTTCTGTTGAACCCTCAAAACCTACCCTACAGGGCAAGTGGTGGTACTATCCTTGTTTTACGAAGAAAAACACTATGATGCAATGAAGTGACCTGGTACTGTACTCCACCCTGTATCACAGTAAGAGTATTCCTGTGCATCTTACATCATTGGTCTTGGAGCAGGAGGAGGGCACTATTCATTTTCTTTTACCCCACCTTGTCCAGGCACTGCCTGATGCATGGTACCCACTCGGTACATTGGATGTCATTTCAGACGGTGCTGGAATTCAGCTGTTCTGATATGTTTTTTTTAATTGGCTATTCTCAAGTGGTGGCTGGTTTTTATATTCCATAGCTCAGATATGAGGTGAACAGGGGAGGCCCATCTACTCTTGCAGAAGTAAGCTCACGTAGCTTCCTGAGGGAGACAAGAAGGAAGGGGAGGGAATCTGTTCTTATGGGATGGGGGATTCCCCCCGTGTGTTCATTTGTGACCCAGGATAGCACATCACTGAGTGGCTTCAGTTCCTCCAGCCTAGACAGGACTGGCCACTAATCTGATGGAAGTGAATGCTTAGAGTTTGATATGCGGATGACACCACCCTTGTGGCGGAAAGTGAAGAGGAGCTAAAGAGAGAGAGGCTCTCAATGAAGGTGAAAGAGGAGAGTGAAAAAGCTGGCTTAAAACTCAACATTCAAAAACCTAAGATCATGGCATCTGGTTCCATCACTTCACAGCAAATAGATGGGAAAACAATGGAAACAGTGACAGACTTTATTTTCTTGGGTTNAAGAGAGAGAGGCTCTCAATGAAGGTGAAAGAGGAGAGTGAAAAAGCTGGCTTAAAACTCAACATTCAAAAACCTAAGATCATGGCATCTGGTTCCATCACTTCACAGCAAATAGATGGGAAAACAATGGAAACAGTGACAGACTTTATTTTCTTGGGTTCCAAAATCACTATGGATGGTGTCCACAGAAAAGCTATGAGAAACCTTGACAGCATATTAAAAAGCAGAGCCATCACTTTGCTGACAAATGTCTGTATAGTCAAAGCTATGTTTTTTCCCTGATGCTGGGAAAGATTGAGGGCAGGAGGAGAAGGGGATGACAGAAGATGAGAAGGTTGGATGGCTTCACTGACTCAATGAACATGAGTTCGAGCAAACTCTGGGAGATGGTGAAGAACAAGGAAGCCTGGTGTGCTTCTTTCCATGGGGTTGCAAAGAGGTGGACACAACTGAGTGACTGAACAACGAACAGCAGCAACATGTACGGATGTGAGAGCTGGAGACGTAAAGAAGGCTGAGTGCCAAAGGATTGATGATTTCAAACTGTGGTGCTGGAGAAGACTCTCGAGAGTCCCTTGGCCAGCAAGGAGATCAAACCAGTCAATTTTAAAGGACTAAATATTCATTGGAAGGACTGATACTGAAACTGAAGCTCTAATACTTCAGCCACATGATGTGAAGCGCTGACTCACTGGAAAAGACTCTGATGCTGGGAAAGATTGAGAGCAGGAAGGAGAAGGGGGCGACAGAGGATGAGATGGTTGGATGGCATCCCTGATTCAATGGACATGAATTTGAGCAAACTGCAGGAGATGGTGAAGGACAGGGAAGTCTGGTGTGCTGCAGTCCATGAGGTTGCAAAGAGTCGGACATTACTGAGCAACTGAAAAACACAAAGGAGAAAAGAAAGCCAGAGATGGGAGTTGATGACTCTGGCATCACAGCATGAATACTAGAGACTTGGGGACAAACAGGCCATCAGGCAGAATAAACTGATTAACCTCCTGTCCCCCAGGGCAGTGGAATAAGTATGCCCAGAATCACGCAGAGACCTAGACTCAAGCTCGGCATTGCTACTTAGTATTCTGGTGAGCTCTGGCAAGTAACTTACTGATTCTGAGCCCCAGTTGCCACATCTGTGAACATGGGGTAACATCCTACATTGTAGGGCTGGTGTCAGGATTGGAAGAGTCTGTGACAAACCATGAGCACAGAGCTTGGCCTCCTGCTAAGCTGCTGCTAAGTCCCTTCAGTCGTGTCCGACTCTGTGCAACCCGATAGACGGCAGCCCACCAGGCTCCTCTGTCCCTGGGATTCTCCAGGCAAGAATACTGGAGTGGGTTGCCATTTCCTACCTCCACTGCTTGGTTAATCCGGGCCACTGGCAGCTCAGGGAAGGGAGAAGATGGGACCAATCTCAAGNGGCAGCCCACCAGGCTCCTCTGTCCCTGGGATTCTCCAGGCAAGAATACTGGAGTGGGTTGCCATTTCCTACCTCCACTGCTTGGTTAATCCGGGCCACTGGCAGCTCAGGGAAGGGAGAAGATGGGACCAATCTCAAGCCCCAGCAGCCCAGACCTAGCTGGTCCCCTATCACCTAGCACTCCCCAGCAAGCTCTCCCTGTGCAAAAGGAAATGGACCCTGGAAGGTGCGTTCTATTCTCACTGAATTGTCCCTTACAAGGCTTTAAGGGGCAGGATAGCACTCATTCCCTGACACCCTATAATAAGAAAGGATATACTTCAATAGTTCTTTGATTTGATGGGTCCTTAGTACACATGAGCTAGAATTTTGGAGAACATGACTATAATTTAGCTTGTGGTTAAGTACAACTCAGATGCCAGACATAATTCACTGCCAGTCTGTCCTCTTGGGTCTTCCACGTGTCCCCCTTCATTCTTCCGTGAAGGCTTTTTAAGGATGTTCTATTTCCTTTCTTATCTCCATTCCCAACTCCTGAATTGAGGCAAAGAAAAATTTCACTTTGAAAGCTGCCCTAACAGTCAACACTACTTTGATCAGTGTCTTTGAGCTCACCTAAAACCAAAGCTTCACTCTATAGGTGAGAAAAATGGAAGTACAGAGAGATTAAGTAACATGCCCAGATAATTACAGAGGTCAGATGGCAGATCCAGATGAGAGAACAGGTTTGGGTATTCTTAGGGCATAGACTACCGTCACTTCGTGGTTGCAATGATCCCACATTCATGTCCATTTATAATTTCTCTCCTATATTCATATATTCCCTATATTATTATCTATTTAACACTTTTTTCTTTAAGTAGTCTAGCATTCTTATTTAAAGAAACTTTTTTTTGCATTAAAAAAATTTTAATTAGAGGCTAATTACTTCATAATATTGTGGTGGCTTTTGCCATACATTCACATGAATCATCCATGGGTGTACATGTGTTCCCCATCCTGAACCCCCCCTCCCACCTCCCTCCCCATCCCATCCCTCAGGGTCATCCCAGTGCACCAGCCCTGAGCCCCCTGTCTCACGCATCGAACCTGGGATGGCAATCTAATTCACATATGATAGTATACATGTAAAGACACTTATTTTTAAAGAGAGATTTTTGATCATCACCTAATGAAAAAGCAGGACCATTTACCACTGACAGAAAATTAGTTAAAGACAACGTGAAGTATAATTACATGGAATTCTAACTAGATATTGCTGCCTGGGCAAAGAAAACCAGCTGGCACCTGTTCTTTTGGATTATAAAGGATGATTGGCAAGCTTCAGAGATGTTCAAGACCTAGGAGGACTAAATGAAAATGGATTCTGGACCTAATTCCATTATTACACGTTGTGTCATCTTTATATCATTGAGAAGAACTTTTCTGAGATACAATCAGCAGGACGGCCTCACGCTTTGAGAACACTGTTGTAGGCTGAACTGCTGCCACACCAGGGGCCCGCACCTCCTCAGAGGCGGTCTGACTCCTCCCCTCTCCTGCACAGCAAGGCCTCTCAAGGAAACCACACTAAAAGAGCTTCACCCTGTTTGCTCACCAGGTGCCAAATGAATGCCGGACCCTCCTTCATTTTCACAGTGGAATACATGTTGAATGTAAGCATTAATTTTGGTAGATTTTCTGCGGGACTATCCTATTCACCCCAGAAACAATGTCTAGATAATTAAATTTTGGATAATAATGAGTCAGGGAAGTTGATCTGAGCAGTGGAAAAAATGCTGATTTAAATTACCAATATACACATACTTTTAGTTCTTGGAAGCCAGTCCCAACTGTGTCTGCTGGAAGTTAAATGCTCAATAGCTTGTTATGATTGATGCATGCATTAGTCATTAAAAAGCAAAGTCTTAAACTAAATCATTTGCATCCAAAGGATGACATCAGTTACACCGTGAGCTTTTTGTGTCAGGAACAGACCACTAGATGGAGCACTTGCAATTCAAAAATTAAAAAAAACAAAAAACAAAAAAAAAACACCTCAGCCCTGGAGGTACAAGCATTTTACCAAAGGATCTATTGTACTTATAAACCCTACATGTACACAAGCAAGGAGGCACCACTTGCCCTAAAGATGGTATTCTTTTCTTTCCTCCCAGACTCTGATATGCCTGTCCCTCTTTCCTCAGGACAGGTCACTTCTCCCCACAGGCAGTTTCTCTCTATGAGTTCACCTTTTTAAACTTCTAGCCTGTCATGATTCTATTTCTAGCTCTATGACTGAGTATAAAAATGTGTTCTTTAAGATGTGGTTTCTTTCTTCCCCCATCTCGACACTAGTCACTCCTGAGCTTTAAGGCACTGCTTCCTCAAGTCCCATTCCTACATGCCAACCAGATGCCGCCTGCAGGGGCACCTGGATTTGGAGGACGTCCATTCTTTTCCATGAATGACACCCCACCTTTATTCTCCCCTGCTGATGACAGCAATAAATCTTCTTTAAAGCTCTTTTTTTTTTTTAAAAGAAAGTCCATATCAATGGAGTAGTTGTTCTTTTACCAACCCTTTAAATATGGCCATAATGAGGTTTATGAGCCCAGTACTCAGAGTGAGGACAGGAAATAGGAGTGACACCTCCAAGCAATAAGGTCTAAAACAATAGAAGACATTGAAACCATTGCAACAAATCAGTGAGCTTATTTGCAAGTTCTAATCCAGGGCTATATACTTCCCAGATGGTTGGGGTGTGTGTGTGTGTGTGTGTGTGTGTGACAAAGGGGGAAGACAGCGAAAGTACTGAAACATTGACTTATTCTCTGCACAAACAGGTATGTCAACAAAATCAAGCACAAAAAAGCCTCTTTGTGGCTGGTGTTTCCTGGCTGCAGCCCCAGAACCTAAGAACCCAGAGCCCTATTCCCCAGTGGCCTCTCCTAATGTGCTAAATAACCTTGGGCAAGTCACTTAACCTTCCCAAACCTCAGCTTCTTCTGCTATAAAAGGAGGGAGCCAAGTGCTGTCTTTTCCCCGCTTCTCAGGGAAGTTGTGAGGATTAATGATGAGAGAAAGGCCATCAAGGGCTTGGAGTTTCTTTAAGAAAGGTGCCACTTACCCTTGGATCAGAGTCATAAAAATAAAAGCAATAAATACACAGCAGCAATCCAGGTCAAGGCCATCAGGAGGGCTCTGTGTCCTGCGGGTTTCCATGTTTTCCTTTCCGCTAAGAGGGTTGGCAGGGACCGAACAAACAAAAATACCTAATAATGCCTTTGTCTGACAATATCCTCACTGGGCTTTTATCTGATTAGTCTGTGTCTGTAGATGAGAAGATTTTAAACATCCTGAAAGCACAGGAAGGAAAAATCGGTTCTGCCCAAAGACACTGGGCACTCCTGCCCAGCCCTTCATGCAGAGAGGAGGGAACCCCTCTGACAATTAGCCTTCTAGCTTGGTGGCAGTAATTATCACCATTAGGAGCTTTTCTTTCCCTCTTATGATGAAATATATATTTATGCTCTGGTGGCCCCAAACTGAGGACGGCTTGGGCAGAACCCAGAATGCAAGGGAAAGATCGATTTTAACCTATTTTAAAACATTTGATCTAATTTGATATTTCTAGTTTTCAGCAGCTTACAGCAAATAGATGAAAATAAATGTCTTGTCACATGTGGTGCTGCGAACTATGCCTTTTGGTTTTCAAAGACTTCTGAAAACAGGAGGAGAATCCTCTATTAGCCATGTCTGACGCCTCAGGATCTTCCAGCTGTCATTGTTCAAAGGTCTATTTTTTGGAGCCTTGAGGAATGACCAAGTGGATTGTTGGTTCTAAAATGCTGTAAGTGATCTTCTCTGAGTCTTTCGGCTGGAATAATGGAAAGGGATGGGATAAAGGGGTGAGTAGTAGGTCCTCTGAAGAATATGTGTGTCCTCTGTGCATTTCTGTGTGTATTTTTCAGGGTTAGAGATCTAATTCTGATATTTGAAGAAAAGGAAGAACAAAAGGTAACTATTGGTTATGCTGCTGTTAGCTTTCTTTTCTGGTCTGATTGTTAAAGTGGCCCACTGTCTTGATTAAGCCTTTCCTCCCTAAATAATTAATTTGCATTTATGCAAGTGAATTTGCCTTTTTCAAATCTTAACACAGAACACTGAGGACCCAGGCTCAGCAAACCCACTTTCAAGTGCATAACCAATTGTCTTGAAATAATGAACAACTCTCCTTGGTAAAGGAAGGCTAAATTTCAGTATACCATATTAAATCAGAGCAGATACTAGCCATTTGGTGTTAAAAATGTTATAAACACATAAACATTTATAAATGTACTTGGTCAATAAGTTTAGTTAGCTAGAATATGTTAAATACTTCAAAGGAAGAATTTCAATATAAATATTTAACCAGTTTTGTTTCAACCTATTTCATAAGCATTTATGCCAACCAGATATTTGTTTCTTTAAACACAAAAACAAAGGACATGGAATCAAAAAGAACTGAGATCGAGAGTGTAAGTGGATGATCAGGGTTCCTTAAAACATCTGAAGCTAAAACTCAGCACCCGTGGTCTGTCAGTGATGGGTGGTAGCATCTTTTTCATATGTCAAGATTTTGGGTGTGAAATATGCATGAGCACAATCCCACCCACTGGGCTGCTGGATTCTCAGTGAGCAGCACTTATGCTAAGAGAAGGCTTTGTTTTCCTAATGCTTGCTTTTCTCTTCCCCCAATCTCACTGAGGAACAAGTTGTATCTTCCTTACTATCAATTCCCAGTCCCAGCATTCTTCCCATCCTCATGACTGCTCCAGATCCAGATATTATTACCTCAGCCCTTCTCAACCCAGTCTAGAGATCATGGGAAGGAGTAGGGCTGGGCCAGAGGACACTTCCTTCGAAGGGCCTTATGGAGTGACCCTCCATCCCCAGGGTCCCTGAGCCCTTGGCTGGGTCCTAAAACTGACTCCTGCACACTGACTCTTTTGGGTCAGGAGTTTGACTTTCTCATCCTCCGATACTGTTTTAAGCCTCGACAATTTTTTGATATCTTAGGCAGTACCCATTGCACATAGTCTTAGCTCATTCATTCAAGGAAAGGCAGTTTCCAACCACATCTGGAACAGCTGATGAGGCCCAGCCCCCTCCCAAAGAGCTACCAAACATCTGGTGTTGGACCAGGCTGCCCCGATGTTTGGGATTTCCACTCCTGGGTGGAAGAAACTCTTCCTTCCTGCATGTGCAAAGTCACTTGATGCCTGTGTGCATCCCAAAAGTTTGTATGTGTGTGGTGGTGGTGGAGGATTTGGTCTCTTCTTTCTTTCTGTTATTCATATCTTATTTTCATTGGGGATGTTATCCTTATAAACTTAAATCCCAGATGACTGTGTACCAGGCAGTCATCCAACTTGTGCTTTGGGAAAGTCCACGTGGGTTTTTTTTTTTTTTTCTTTCTGCAGAAGAACTTCCTTTCTGCAATTGGATTGAATGCTTAAAGATAGGAATGGGAGCATCAAGGTAATGAGTGACATGTATGAAACTTCTTGCATTGGGTGCATTTCCCCATACTCAGAATTTTTCAATAGGTCAGCTTTCAGGAAACTGCTGCCTTAAAATTCTTGGTGAACTCACCACTGTCTTAAATGGATTTTAGCTGGTCTGTGTCAAGAGCAGGGCAAGGAGAGGGGCTGCATAAATTTCCCATGGATGAGCTGAATCCTGAAGTGGTATTCCCAGCAAGAGAAAGGGACAAATGAAGAAGGCCAGGAATCATCAGCATTGATAAGTAGTATTGATTGTGTGTCTACCTGGTGTTGGACAGCTCAGGAGCAGCGCTGAAGATCAGAATGCAAAGGGACAGAGTACTTTGGAAACTTTATAAATGTTTGTGCTAAATAGAGGAAGCTCATGAGCCTGGAAATATAGTATCAAAAGGGAAATGGGACAGGTGTACTCTCCCAGGCCCATAATTTCAAGATATTTAAAAAAAATAATTAGACTGATGAAGGAAGGAATGAGTTGGTGAGTGTAGAATAATGTATTAGCTAGTGGCTTGCCTACTAGCTCAGCTGCTTATTTGTGTTTGACTCTTTGCAACTCCATGGACTGTAACCCACCAGGCTCTGCTGTTGGTGGAATTCTCCAGGCAAGAATACTGGAGTGGGTAGTCATTTTCCTTCTCCAGGGCATCTTCCTGACCTGGGAAACAAACCTGTGTCTCCTGAATTGCAGGCAGGTTCTTTACCATCTGAGCCACCAAGGGCTTCCCCGGTAGTGCTAGTGGTAAAGAATCTATCTGCCGGTACAGGAGATTTAAGAGACATGGGTTTGATCCCTGGATCAGGAAGATCCCCTAAAGGAGGAAATGGCACCCCACTCCAGTATTCTTGCCAGAAGAATCCCATGGACAGAGGAGACTGGTGGGCTCTAGTACATGGAATCACAAGAAGTCAGATGCAATTGAGCATCAATGTGTTTGCCTACTGTAAGATACAGCTCTTTTTGTTGTTGTTGTTTATTTACTTGTTTTTTTCCCCCCTACCAGACGGCATGTTTGAAATTTCTTTTTTTTTTGATCTTTAAATAGTCCTGGGGGAAACAGTTATAAGGCCGACAAGATGCTTAAAACTTTTGTATATTTCATTAAAAATAAATAGTGCAGAGGAGGTTGTAGATCAAATCAGTCTTTGTAGTGTAATTAGCTAAGCAAATCCACCCTTCCTCTGCCATGATTATAGTGAGGTCATTCACCTTAGTTTTTTTGCCAGTAAATTATAGATAATACGTTTCATCAACTAGCTGAGTTGGTATTTAAAAGAACTTTATGCACTTCTAGAACCCTGCTATATTATAATAAGATTTATAGCTCTGTACATTTTCTGCAGTGATAGAAACTACTGCTCTATATCATCATTATTCTGAAATCTTGAGGTCTTTGCAGTAATTCAAGAGTTTGACAATGAAGGATTTAGCCAAAGAATCTGGCATATTGCTCTGTTCTTATTCTGGGTTAAGTTTTGAATTAATTCAATTGAAATTTTTAGAAAATCTGCCTATATTTTTCTGATATCAGTGTGGTTATTACATTTTTATACTTCTGCTATACTTATTAACCCTTTATGAACCTTTAAAAACAGGCTGTTTCTATGGTTTCTCCTCAATAGGCTTTTGTGACTATTACTAAAGCACTATTGGTCTCATTGACTAACTGCCATTCAATATTTACCAATAAGTAGAGAGACATGAAAGGCCGGATTTGTTCCTGTGACAGAGATGGTTGCTGTGATAAACATTCGTAGCACATTGTTTTTTCAAGTTGAAGGCTATTTTAATTCCATTAGAAGGAATAGCTGAGTCTCAGAGATTTCTTTAAATCTTAGTGTGGCTTTTCCATTATATCCCTAAATAAGATGAAAAAACTCTTTGGAAATTCACAGACTTCCAGGCAATTAATAGTTTCATGTCTATAATTTGGATATACAGTCTGATGGTAATCCTATCATATTATCAGTGGGAAAAAAGAGCATGTATTGAATACCTTTTATGAACTAGGCACTGTGTTAAATACTTTCCTGAACTGTCAAATAAAATGCAAGTTCATGGCAATTAAAATACTTACAAGTGCATGGCATGGTATAATGAGCTGAATTGTGTACCCCCTCAAAAAAAGATATGTTCAAGTCCTAAGCCCTAACACCTGTGAATATGACTTTATTTGGAGATAGAGTCTTTACAGAGGTAATCAAGTTAAAATGAGGGACAACTAGGTTAGGGTGAGCCCTAAATTCAGTCTGTGATAAGTCCTTATAAGTAAAAGGAGAAGATGGACTGGATATAGACACTGAGGATATACATAGGGAAAAATGTTCTGTGATGAGAGAAGCAGAGATTGGAGTGATCCAGTTACAAGCCAAAGAATGCCAAAGATTTGCAGCAACCACCAAAAGCTAGGAGAGAGGTATGGAACAGATTCTATCTCAGGGCCTCCGGAAGGAACCAGCCCTGCTGACATCTTGATTTTGGACTTTGGGCTCCTGATCCATGAGAGAATAAATTTCTGTTGTTTTAAGTCATCCCGTTTGTGGTAGCTTGTTACACCAGCCTTAGCAATTGAACTCGTGTGCCTATCATGATGTTGAGCTTCCCAGGTGGCTTGGTAGTAAAGGACCTGCCTTCCAATGCAGGGGATGCAAGAGATGGACGATCCCTTGGAGAAAGGAACGGCACCTATTCCAGTATTCTTACCTGGACAATTCCATGGACAGAGGAACCTGGTGGGCTACAGCCCATTGGGCCAAAAATGAGACATGACTGAAGTGACTTGGCACACACACAGGCACCATGATATTACCTCTGCTTCACACAAGAAACTTGCCTCCCAACATCTAGTTAGTAAGTGATGAGTGCTAGATTCAATCCCTGGGCCTCTGTGCTTTTCCCAGTAATCGCCTGATCCCTGTGCATGTTGCAAACTTGCTTTCTTCTCTTTAGTTTCAACTCTCTGGAATAAATGTCACAGCCTCAAGTCCATAGGTGGGGAGAGGATGCTGTAACACACAGAGCTGTTCTTGGTACTCAAAAAAGCAAACACTGCAGCCAACTCCTGGCATATCTTAGTGTCTCTGATGTCAGCAAAGTAATGTGAAGGTATGCACAAAATGGTTAAATATTTGAAATATGCCAGCTAAACTCATTCAATTTGCCCTTTTTGATGAGGCCTATAAAGATGTTTGTTACTGTTGTTAATCTCTATTTCTATGAAGTTCCTAGGAAAAGTAGCAGAAAGAAAGTGAAGTCACTCAGTCGTGTGTGACTCTTTGCGACCCCATGGGCTGTAGCCTACCAAGCTCTTCTGTCCATGGGATTTTCCAGGCAATAGTCCAGGCAATAGGATTATCATTTCCTTCTCCAAGGGATTTTTCCAACCCAGGGATCGAACCTGGGTGTTCCGCAGTGTAGACAGATACTTTACCGTCTGAGCCACCAGGGAAGTCAAAAGTAGCAGAGCCAGGGGAAACTACTCTTACTTTTGATGTCAGATATTTTGTGTGTGTGTGTGTGTGTACTGCCTCTTTCAAAAGATTGAATTCTTGTATCTTAAGATATATTTAAATAATTTATACTCAGTGAAGACTTCTGTAACCTAGGCATGGTATTAGTTTATTTGGAAGCAGCTATACATGGGCTTCCTGGGTAGCTCAGCTGGTAAAGTATTCACCTGCAATGAAGGAGATCCTGGTTTGATTCCTGGATCTCTGGGAAGATCCCCTGGAGAAGGGATAGGCTATCCACTCCAGTATTCTTGGGCTTCCCTTGGAGGCTCAGATGGTAAAGAATCCGCCCACAATATGGGAGACCTGGGTTTGATCCCTGGGTTGGTAAGATTCCTTGGAGGAAGGCATGGCAACCCACTCCTGTATTGTTGCCTGGAGAATCCCATGGACAGAGGAGGCCAGCAGGCTACAGTCCATGCAGTCAGAAAGAGCTGGACATGACTGAGCAACTAAGCACAAAGCACATACCTAAAAATAGGGGCTTCCCAGGTGGTGCCAGTGGTAAAGAACCCATCTGCCAATGCAGGAGAGATGTAAGAGATGAGGGTTCAATCCTGGGGTCAGGAAGATCCCCTGGAGGAGGGTATGACAACCTGCTCCAGTATTCTTGCTTGGAGAATCTCATGGACAGAGGAGCCTGATGGGCTATGATCCATAGGGTTGCAAAAAGTTGAACACGACTGAGTGAGCACACACACACACACGTACATAAAATAGTACATTTAACATGGATCTTTCTGATCTTATCATTAACTTTCCTTGACAACTAAGAATTGACTTTCTAGTTCCAGGAGGTGCTGCTACAGCAGCTGCTTTTTCTCTAAATGAGTGCACTGTAGCACACAGAAGCCAGACCCATATGCTATGAGTGAAACATAAGCTGACTTCAGTGCCTTTGGAGGAGGAGAAGGAGGGCCTGGCACAGATGGGTGTGATTTCTCTCTGCTTGGGCAGGGGAACAAGGATTGTTGATGGTACAGAAGGGCGGGCGGGTGGAGCCTTTTTGGCAGCTTCATGATCTCCAAACTAGGTCCTTCACTGCCCATCAGTGAGGTTCAAAGGGAATCGGGATTCTATACCCAAAATAAATCCCAATTCTTTAACTGACAAATGAGACAAAAATATACAATGGGGGAGGGGGAATAGCCTCTTCAGCAAGTGGTGCTGGAAAAGTTGGATAGCCACATGTAAATTAATGAAGTTAATACACATCCTCTCACCATACACAAAAATAAACTCAAAATGGCTTCAAGATTTGAATATAAGACCACACACCATAAAACTCTTAGAATAAACATAAGCAAAGCATTCCCTGACATATATTCTACCCACATTTTCTTGGGTCAGTCTCCCAAGGCAATAGGGTTAAAATAAAAAATAAACACACGGAACCTAATCAAACTTATAAGCTTTTGCATAGTAAGGCAAACTATAAACGGAATGAAAAGACAGCTTATGGACTAGAAGAAAATATCTACAAATGATATGATACAACCAACAAGGGCTTAGTTTCCAAAATATAAAAACAGTTCCTACAATTTAATAATAAAAAACCAAACAACCCAATTGAAAAAATGGGCAGAAAACGTAAACAGACATTTCTCCAAAGAAGACACACAGATTGCCAGAAGGCACAAAAGATGCTCGTTATTGCTAATTATTAGAGAAATGCAAATCAAAACTACAATGAGATATCACCTCACACAAATCAAAAGGGCCATCATTAAAAGCTCTATAAATAATAAATGCTAGAGAGGGTGTGGGGAAAAGGAAAGTCTCCAACTGCTGCAGCCCCTCTGGAAAACAGTATAGAGGGTCCTCAAAAACCTAAAATAGAGGCACCATTTATCCAGCAGTCCCACTACTGGGCATATACCTAGACAAAATATAATTCAAAAGGATACATGTACCCTTATGGTCATAGCAGCACTATTCACAATAGCCACAAAAGACATGTAAACAACCTAAATGCCCATTGACGGATGAATGGACAAAGAAAATGTGGTATATATATACAGTGGAATACTACTCAGCCATAAAAAGAATGAAATAATGTCTTTTTCAGCACCATGGTTCTCCAGTGGCTAGTTGCCAATGCTGTGTTTGAAAAGTTGATTTGTGATTTGTATTTCTACAAGCTTTTAAAGGACTGGGATTTTTCAAAAGTTTTACTGTAGAGTTGATTTATAAGGTTGTGGTTAATTTCTGCTGTACAGCAAAGTGACTCAGTTGTGTGTGTGTATATATATATATATATTCTTTTTCATATACTTTTCATTATGGTTTATTACAGGATATTGAATATAGTTCCCAGTGCTAAATTTTCAAACATAGCATTGGCAACTAGCTTTAGGCTGGCATCTAATAATCAGGTTGTATCAACAAGCTGTATATTTCAAATCTGTAAGTTTCTATCACTTTAGGAAATAGGCAAGTTATTCAAAAAAGAAAGTCTTGGAGCAGAGTAGCACCTGCTAGGAGAATCTCAGGTTCCACACAGGGGTTTCCTGAAGACCTACCAGAAAGCTGGAAGTACAGTTTTTAACCTTTTTTTTTTTCCCAAAAACTAACTCATCCTTATATGCACCATGAGTCTCAATCAGCCACACATTTGACCAGAAATACCTCTTAAGAGCACTGTTTTCCTCCTACTTGCCCCACATTTCCAAGTAGGAAGGCAGGCAGGTCTATCCTTTACTGAGTATCACTGAAGCACTGCTTGAGATCAGGATGACTCAGTGGGGCAGAGGGGAGAGTGGTGATGTCAGAGTTCCCTGGAAGAGCATTATGGGTACCTCGGCATCCTGGGTGCAATGAATGATCATGTGAACACCCTCCACATGCTGCTGATCTGCTTTCCCCTCTCCCACCAGCTAAGAATGATTTCTCTCCCTTCGTAGCAAATCTTGTCAGATAAGGACCTCCAGAAGAATTGATGCTTTTGAACTGTAGTCCTGGAGAAGACTCTTGAGGCTCCCTTGGACTGCAAAGAGATCAAGCCAGTCAATCCTAAAGGAAATCAACCCTGAATATTCATTGGAAGGACTGATGCTGAAGCTGAAACTCCAGTACTCTGGCCACCTAATGTGAAGAATTGACTTGTTGGAAAAGACTCTGATGCTGGGAAAGATTGAAGGCGGGAGGAGAAGGAGATGACAGAATATGACATGATTGGATGGCATCATCAACTCAATGGACATGAGTTTGAGCAAATTCCAGGAGACAGTGAAGGACAGGGAAGCCTGGTGTGCTGCAGTCCATGGGGTCACAGAATCGGACATGACTGAGCAACTGAACGACAAAGCCTCTTATCAGTTTTATAGTTCAAGGGAAAAATAGAGGAAATAGAAATCCTTTCTCGGAGCAATATTTTCTTTTCTCATGGTTATAAGATAAATACTGGGTATGCAGATGGTTTGCTTAAAGATGCACCTCCATTTTCAAGGTGAAGGTGAAGGTGAGGTGAAGGTGAAGTCGCTCACTCATGTCCGACTCTTTGCAACCCTGTGGACTGTAGTCTACCAGGCTCCTCCGTCCATGGGATTCTCCAGGCAAGAATACTGGAGTGGGTTACCATTTCCTTCTCCAGGGGATCTTCCCAACCCAGGGATCGAACCCAGGTCTCCCGCATTGGAGGCAGATGCTTTAACCTCTGAGCCACCAGGGAAGTAAACAGGATAAAGTTTGTCTATCTCCCTCTTTTGGATATCATTCTCTACCCACTGGCTCTTTGAATTGTTTTCTTTTTAATTTAGAAAAATGTTTTTGGATATTTAGACAAGTATTGTGAATACTAAAGCAAATATTCCTTAAACCCATTTCCAAGGATTAATAAATATTTTACCATATTTCCTTCAAATCTTTCTCTAAAAGTTTTTTGAGATATAATTTACATACCATTCAATTCACTTATTTAAAATGTACAACTTAGTGGGTTTAGTATATTACATTATCAATTGCTAAAAATCATCCTGAAAGATGATGCTATGAAAGTACTGCACTCAATTTGCCAGCAAATTTGGAAAACTCAGCAGTGGCCACAGGACTGGAACAGGTCAGTTTTCATTCCAATCCCAAAGAAAGGCAATGCCAAAGGATGCTCAAACTACCACACAATTGCACTCATCTCACATGCTAGTAAAGTAATGCTCAAAATTCTCCAAGCCAGGCTTCAGCAATACGTGAACTGTGAAATTCCAAATGTTCAAGAAAAGACAGAAGAACAAGAGATCAAATTGCCAACATCTGTTGGACCATCAAAAAAGCAGGAGAATTCCAGGAAAACATCTACTTCTGCTATATAGACTATGTCAATGTTTTTGACTGTGTGGATCAAAACAAACTGGTAGATTCTTAGAGAGATGGGAATACCAGACCACCTGGCCTGAGAAATTTGTATGCAGGTCAAGAAGTAATAGTTAGAACTGGACATGGAACAACAGACTGGTTTCAAATTGGGAAAGGAGTACGTCAAGGCTGTATATTGTCACCCTG
>SJYX01012876.1:74428-86549 GCA_006410675.1 Oreotragus oreotragus | reverse complement strand
GTGGCATGGCTTGGTTTCATTGAGTTAGACAAGGCTGTGGTCCTAGTGTGACCACGGGGCAACCCAAGACAGGCGGGTCATGGTGGAGAGGTCTGACAGATAGTTGATTACCATATATATTATATTTGGATCATTACAGATCAATGAGGAAAAGATGAACACTACTATAAAAATAGTTAATGGACACAAATGCAAGTTTTCCCCCAAATTACCCATTCTGTGAGAACCAGTAATTTTTTTAAGCAAATTTTAAACTCACTAAAACAATAAAAATTTAAGCTAATTATCAAATATAAAATTAATAATAGATGACCTTCCAATATGGTGGAGTAGAAGTATTTGTGCCCATCTTCTCCTCTGAGAACTTCAAATTTACAACTTGCTGTTGAATAAACATTAACAGGGGAATGTTGAACCCCACCAAAAAAAGATACCCCATGTTCAAGGGGAACAGAGAAGCCTTAGTAAGATGGCAAGAGGGGCAAAATCACATTCAGAATCAAACTGCATACCCACCAGAGATGCTCGGAGGGCTCAAATGAAATATTGTGAGAATCAGGAGCCAGAGACCCCACAAAGACTGAACAAAATCTGCCTTTGAGTGTTTGAGTGATCCAGCAGAACTCGATCACAGTGTGTGTCATAAGCTCTCTTGGAGGAGATTGGCATTAGCCCCATCCTAAAGCTGCCAAGCAGAAGACCCACAAACTGCAGAACAATTATACCAAAGAAAGTCTTGCACTGTTAAGAAAGTTCTAGGACCCACAAGAGATTCCTGACCTGGGAATCTGGCACAGGGACTGAGAAATCCCAGGGAATTTGACTTTGGAGCCCAGTGGGATTTGATTCCAGAACTTACACAGGACTGGGGAAATGGACTCTTGGAAGGCACAAACAAAACCTTGTGCACACCAGAATTTAGGAGAAAGGAGCAATGACTTCACAAGAGACTGACACAAACTTGCTTGTGAGTGTCCAGGAGTCTCAGGGAGAGGCACGACTCAGCAGTGGCCTGCTGCAGGGTTGGGGGCACTGAGTACAGCAGTGCATGCATGGGACCTTTTGAAGTAGATTGCCATTATCTTCATTACCTGCACCATAGTTTGATCTCAGCTCAAACAACAGGGAGGGAGCACAACCCCTCCCATCAACAGAAAATTGAATTAAAGATTTACTGAGCATGGCACCCATCAAACAAGTTCCAGTTTCTCCCATAGTCAGTCTCTCCCATCAGGAAGCTTTCATAAGCCTCTTATCCTTATCTGTCAGTGGGCAGAAAGAATGAAAAACCACAATCACAGAAAACTAATCAAACTGATCACATGGGCCACAGCCTTGTCTAACTTAATGAAACTATGAGCCATGTCATGTATGGCCACCCAAGATGGACAGGTCATGTTGGAGAGTTCTGAAGAAACATGGTCCATGAGAGAAGGGAATGGGAAACAACTTTAGTATTCTTGCCTTGAGAATCCCATGAACAGTATGAAAAGTCAAAAGGATATGTCACTGAGATGAATTCCCCAAGTAGATAGGTGCCTAATATGCTGCTGGAGAAATAACTCCAGAAAGAATGAAGAGGCGGAGGCAAAGAGAAAATAATGACCAGTTGTGGATGTGACTGGTGATGGAAGTAAGGACTGATGCTATAAGAACAATATTGTTCAGGCATCTGGAATGTTAGGTCCATGAAACAAGGTAAATTGGAAGTGGTCAAACATGAGATGGCAAGAGTAAACATCGACATTTTAGAAATCAGTGCACTAATAAGGACTGGAATGGACTCATTTATTTCAGATGATCATTATATCTGCTACAGTGGGTAAGGATCCCTTATAAGAGATGGAATAGCCCTCATAATCAACAAAAGTGTCCTAAATTCAGTTGCTTGAGTACAATCTCAAAAATGACAGAATGATCTCTGTTCACTTCCAGGGCAAGCCATTCAATATCACAGTAATATAAGTCTATCCCCCAAGCTGTAATGCTGAAGAAGTTGAAAGTTGAATGGTTCTATAAAGACCTACAAGGCCTTCTAGAACTAACATCCAAAAAAGATGTCCCTTTCATCACAGGGGACTGGAATGCAAAAGTAAGAGGTCAAGAGATACCTGGAGTAACAGGCAAGTTTGATCTTAGAGTACAAAATGAAGCCGGGCAAAGGCTAACATAGTTTTGCTAAGAGAACACACTGGTCATAGCAAACACCCTCTTCCAACTACACAAGAGAAGACTCTACACATGGACAATAGCAGATGTCAATACAGAAATGGGATTGGTTATATTCTTTGCAGCCAAAGATGGAGAAGATCTATACAGTGAGCAAAAACAAGACCAAGAGCTGACTGTGGCTCAGATCATGTACTCCTTATTGCCAAATTCAGACTTAAATTTAAGAAAGTAAGGAAAACCACTAGGCCATTAAGGTATGATGTAAACCAAATCCCTAATGATTATAGAGTGGAAGTGACAAATATATTCAGGGGGTTAGATCTGATAGACACAGTGCCTGAAAAATTTTGAAAGGAGTTTCTTGACATTATATAGGAGGCAGTGATCAAGACCATCCCCAAGAAAAAGAAATACAAAAAGGTAGAATGATTGTCTGAGGAGGCCTTACAAACAGCTGAGAAAATAAGAGAAGCTAAAGGCAAAGGAGAAAAGGAAAGCTATACCCATTTGAATGCAGAGTTCTAAAGAAAAACAAGGAGAGATAAGAAAGCCTTCCTCAGTGATCAGTGCAAATAGATAAAGGAAAACAACAGAATGGGAAAGACCAGCAATCTATTCAAGAAAATTAGAGATACCAAGAGAACATTTCATGCAAAGATGGGCACAATAAAGGACAGAAATGGTATGGACCTAATAGAAGCAGAAGATATTAAGAAGTGGTGGCAAAAATACACAGAAGAACTGTACAAAAAAGGTCGTCATGAACCAGATAACGATGATGGTGTGATCATTCACCTAGAGCCAGACATCCTGGAATGTGAAGTCAAGTGGGCCTTAGAAAGCATCACTACAAGCAAAGCTAGTGGAGGTGAAGCAATTTCAGTGGAAAGAAGAATAAAAAGTAAGGATTACCTGGTGGCTTAGATNATGGAGTGAGTGCCGTGTAGAGCATTTGCTATTGTGTTGCTGTTTAATTGCTCAGTCATGTCAGACTCTGCCACCCATGGACTGTAGCCTGTCTCTTATACACATCTGTTAGTGGAGGTGAAGCAATTTCAGTGGAAAGAAGAATAAAAAGTAAGGTTTCCCTGGTGGCTCAGATGGTAAAGAGTCAGCATGGGGAATCCTGCCCGTGGCAAAGGTCATGAGGAAAGGGGCCTGACAAATGCAAAGGCAGGATGAGGCCTCAGGTGTCCCCTGGACTTTCTCGATCATCTACCCCCAAAACCAGAGTCTGCCTGCTTTACTGTATTACGCTTTCCACCTACTCTTCTGACATTACAGGGGGGAGGGGAGGTGGGGGGGGAGGCTGTCCTCCACCATCTTTCTCTAAAAGGAGTTAACTTGGAGCTCCAGTTAACAAGTCTCCTAGATGTAACAAGAGTGTTTCAATCCAGAAACTCTTCTGATGGCTTTCTAGCCTGCCTGACAAGTTTATCCGGAGTGTTATAGCTACGCATGTGATTATTTACAGGCTCCCAACTGCGAGAGGCACAGGAAGCTTAAAAAATTCTAGGAATGTAGGGCCTTCTGAGGAGTCAAAATCATTAGAATAGGACTGATTAAGTGTTTCATTGTTGNAGTTTATCCGGAGTGTTATAGCTACGCATGTGATTGTTTACAGCCTCCCAACTGCGAGAGGCACAGGAAGCTTAAAAAATTCTAGGAATGTAGGGCCTTCTGAGGAGTCAAAATCATTAGAATAGGACTGATTAAGTGTTTCATTGTTGTGCCAATACTTGCAGCCAAGATTTCATATATTTTATTTGTTGATATAGTTGGTGTGTAGAAAAAACAGGTAGTAGCCCTGGCATTAGCAATATTAGATTTTTGAGTTAAGTACTTTCTTTGTTATAACCCATTGCACCTTTGTTCTACAGGAATGTAACTTTATTCAGTACTTTGAGGCTGATGCAGATTAAAGAAAAAACACTTCAAGGGAAAATGAGTTTTCTGGTTGATAGACATTTATCTAGGAAAAGAGCCATAAAAGTATTAACAGGCCTCTTGGCCAGAAGATAATGTAAATCACCTGAGATCTTTTGTATACGGGAAGATATGCAACAAGAAAGCCTAGTCTCAATAAGTGTCAGGACTACTACTCCTGCATAACTCTAAATATTCCATTATTTCTTTACGTACAACTTAGGGTATATAAACTGCCTTTGGAAATAAAGTTGTGGGTCTTGTACCAATGCTTGTCTCCCCCATGTCATTCTTTTCTTATTGTCCCTTTTCAGGCTGAATTCCCATCTGGAGCATAGAGGCTTGCCGGGTCTAGTTTTTTGCCTGGGCTTTTAAGACCCACACAAGAGGGAGCCCAAGGTGGGGCACCCTCTGCTATTCAAGCAGGTGCCTGTGGCCTATGAAGATTGTGCAAGTTCCTTGTCTCAGGACTTTATTGGCTTTCTATGTAAACCAAGGAATTGCAGCCTCTTTTCTCCTCTATTTTCTCCTCTACACTATTCTTTCCTAATCTGTCTTTATATCTCTAAATAAATAAGTCTCTCCTTGCCGAAGCTGTCTCCCCTTCAAATTCCCTGGATCCACCGGGGCTGGACCCTGGCAGTAAAGCATCTGCAATGTGGGTGACCCAGATTCAGTCCCCAGGTTGGGAAGATTCTCTGGAGAAGGAAATGGCAAACCACTCCAGTACTCTTGCCTGGAAAATTCCATGAATGGAGGAACCTGATAGGCTACAGTGCAATTTCAGTTGAGCTTTGCTGCTGTTAAGTCGCTTCAGTCATGTCCGACTCTGTGTGACCCCATAGACAGTAGCCACCAAGCTCTCCCATCCCTGGGATTCTCCAGGTAAAAACACTGGAATGGGTTGCCATTTCCTTCTCCAATGCATGAAAGTGAAAAGTGAAAGTGAAGTCACTGCTGCTGCTGCTGCTGCTAAGTTGCTTCAGTCGTGTCCGACTCTGTGTGACCCCATAGACGGCAGCCCACCAGGCTTCCCTGTCCCTGGGATTTTCCAGGCAAGAACACTGGAGTGGGTTGCCATTTCCTTCTCCAATGCATGAAAGTGAAAAGTGAAAGTGAAAGTGAAGCCCCTTAGTCGTGCCCGACTCTTAGCGACCCCTTGGACTGCAGCCCACCAGGCTCCTCCATAGAGTCAGTGAAGCAACTTAGCACACTCGCCAGATTTATATATTCTGTTTGTTAAACTCTTTTCAAATACATCATTTCCAAATATTCCCTCCCATTCTCTAGTAGGCTGTTTTTTTCACTTTCTTAAAAATGTCCTTCAAAGCACAGGCTTTTAATTTTGATTAAGTCCACTTCACCTATTTTTCTTTCATTGCTCTTTTATTTTATTTTTTGCTGTCCAATCTCTCATTTTTTTTAAGCTAAGAAATAAAGCAAAACTGACAATGACTCTGCCCCCTCTCTACTATTCTCTAATTAAGCTCCCTCTCCTCAGAGGCTATCACCATCAGGAATTTGGTTTTGCATTTCCTATTCATGTTTTATACCTCTAATATATTTTTATTTATATAGTATATATTATATAAATGCTATATTAAAATATTTTATAAGTATATAATATAATGTATATATATATACAATTAATAGCATTCTTTTGTATGTTTTTAAGATTATATACAAACAATATCATTTTCTTTTTCTACAGTTTCTCCTTGGAGCTCACATTTGAGATCTATCCATGCTGATCCATAGTTACCTAGTTCATTAATTTTCATTGCTATACTTGTACTCAGTCAAACCATCAGGAAGTGATATTCAAAATAACTTAAAACTGCCATGGCTCAGGCACCAACCAACACACATAGGTGCTCATCATGAACAACAAAACTTCTAGGTACCTATGCACACCTATGTGTACCTGTGCATACCTGGCTGAATACCAAACCAGCTTCCACATTTTACTTATCTGCTCCATTATTGTGAAATTTAGATTGTTAAAAATAATACTGCTAGAAATATTCCTGTAGCTGTCTCTTCACGCACATCTGTGAGAACTTCTCCACGATGCATATTAAGGAGAAGAATTGATGGGTGGTCTGCTATGCACATCTTCTATTTTATTTTTACTGCAGTATCAGAACTGTGGCTAAGGCCTAAAGCTAAGGACAGAAAATGTTAAGTCCCCACATTCCTTGTAACCACCATGATGTCATAGCAGCTGTGACCAGCTACCTCCCAGGAAGGCATATTGAGAGGCACCAAGGCTGAGAAACAGATCTTTTGTCTAACTGCTCCCACCCTGATGAACCCAAGGGAAGAGCAGGCAGAGGGAGGAAGGGTTGTTGGAGAATAAAACGCCCACAAAGATATACTCTCCTCTCTCTCTTTAAACTGCTCCAGCATCCACCAGAAAAGCCAAGGGAAGAAGAGAGACAATGATAGGGCTTTCCGGGCATCTGTCAGAGTGATTTTCCTTCTCTTCCACACAGAAATTAAGTCAGAACCCGATGGTCTTCTCTTACGGAAACTGGGGGCAAGGGCTTGGATTTGCAGGCCACCTACTGCACCAGGGTGTAGAGAAAGAGGCAGGAGAGAGAAGACAGGGCTGAGAGAAGCAGTGGCATTCCCACCAATGGGCATGACAAATATCCCACTGTTGGGCTATGAGAATTGAGGGGATGCCATAGAGACTGGATGCGTTGAGTTGTCTTGGTGGCACCTCCCACAACAGGCAACCACTCAGGGCTCAAGTCCCCATGGAGTCCTTCAAAGAATCCACACGTGTGCCCCAGGAGAGTTCAGCATCTGGATCCTGCCGCGTGGAGGCGAGATCAGCAGCTCAGTGGTGTGGGCCAGAAAAACAGCAGAAATCACAGAGAGAAGCCTGCTGCCCCCTCACCCAATCCTGCAGGAAGGAACTTTGCTGTTTTCCTTTTCCTCTTCCCCATACAACTCACGGGAGGGAAGAAGTGAGGGGAAGGTGGAGTCTGAGTCTCTGTGACCCTGTCTTCCTAACAACAAGTTCTGTAGAGAGAGAGGAGGAGAAACACTTTGCATCAGATAAGAGGTTGAAGATTTAAAATAAGCAGCACTGGGTTTTAAATGTATCAGTGAATCTGTTCTAATAAGTAAAAGTGACCAACAGCTAAAGAAAATGGCCAAAGGATATTAAGGAAGCCTGGTTCTCTGCTGGCAGGGAGGCTCAGTGTGTTAATGTTGGGCATTTGTTGGGCAGTATAAAATCTCATCATGTTTTTAATCCAATGAGACTAGATTGTTCAATGAACTAGTGATACTTGACGAACCAGCAGTCATGGGAACTGCCAAGGCACTCTCCAAGTGGGGACCTAAGTCGCTAAGTTGTGTTTAACTCTTTGTGACCAAGCAGACAGTGGCCCGCCAGACTTCTCTCTCCATGGGACCTCCCAGGCAAGAATACTGAAGGGAGTTACCATTTCCTCTCCAAGGTATCTTCCTGACCCAGCGATTGAACCAGCATCTCCTGCTTGGCAGACGGATTCTTTACCACTGAGCCACCAGGGAAGCTCGTACAATAAGAGATATCTTTCCAATATTAGCATCTGCTTGTGTGTCTTTCAGAAGTGTTCTATAGTTTTCATCTTTAGAGTTTTGCACACTTCTTGTTAAGATTATTAAAAGCCCCTCCTAAAGTTGGGGCTTTTCCTAGTTTATATCCTCTAGCTATTATTTGTGTTTATCAAGGCTATTGATTTCTATATGTTAGTTTTATAAACATTTGAATTAGTGTTGTTATTAGTTCTCTAGGGTTTTAGGTATACTGTTAGGTCATCTTAAAACAGAGATCGTTTTACTTCTTTGTTTCCAATTCTCTTGCCTTCATTGAGTTCTCTTGTCTAGTTGCTTTGGCTAGTGCCAGCAGTAACACATTAGATCCCTGGAGAAGCAAATGGCAATCCACTTCAGGATTCTTGCCTGGAGAACTCCACGAACAGAGGAGCCTGGTGGGCTACAGTCCATAGGTCACAAAGAGTTGGATATGACTTAGCTATTGAACTACCAACAGCAACAAATTGAATAGTGATGGCAAGAGTAAGCAAGTTTGCCTCGTTCCTAGAAATGCCTCTAGTGTTTCCCCACCAAATGAAATGCTGTCTCCAAGACAGGATTAATTCCTATTTTCTTGAGTGTTTTAACAGGAAATAGCATTGAATTTTGTCAGAAAACAACTAATTTTGACCAAAGCCCAAGAAAAATGCCGAGTCATCACTACATAAATGGGTCTGTTTCCATTTTCACAAAGAGAGATGACCTAGTCCTCAAATATTCACATTGAAATAGCTCAGAAAATTAGTTCAGCATTTTTCTTCATTGGAATCCTGGCTCCTCGAGGCCCATTAAAGTCTCTCCTTCCCTCCCTTTCTGCATCCTTGCTCTCGGTGATCAGAGGCATCTGTGACATGAGCCTGTAGCCCTGGGAGGCCCAGAGGCTCAGGAAACCAGACCAGGCTCTCCCCTCTGGCCTTTTGTTCTGAACATTCTTGATCAGCTTTCCTGCTCTCAATATTCCTTCCTTTTCCCTCACCCCACATCTTGAGTCTTGGCCAGTGCTTAACTTCTTCAGATGGACGGGCATTTGGAGCATCAGCCTGGTTTTCAACTGCAGATTCACCTGCACGGGGTTGGCTCCTTGCTTCTGTGCATAAGCTGGGTCCCTCAAGCATCCAGCAGCCTGGGCTGGGTGGTGGGAATCTACTGGAAGGGAGTCTGAAGACACCCTCCATGCAACCCCCTGTGTTTATTTCTAATTTAAGCTGCGGGCTAACTGTTATCCTGCCACCCACAGCTGACAGAATGAGTAAAAGGAATGGCCGTTGATGGTAAAAGAGCGTTATAGCTGGATGTAAGTAATAATGTGTCTCTCACAAACCTGCACAGCTTGCAGTCTGATGAAAATTACAGTCAAACCTTGTGTTGTAAACTGCTGTTTACTGGAGAAAAGAAAAAGGGGGAAAAATATAAGATAAAGAAATAGTATCTGAGACCACCTGGCAGGGTGCTTGGAATCATTATGATGTGTAAAGAAAGCCTTGACAATGACGGATAACCTCTGGAAGATCTGAACAGGGCCTTTTGTTTATCTTCGCTTGCCTTTGCATTTAAGTCATGTCTTTCACTTGGGGGTGAGATTTTGTCTTTGAAAGTTGAAACGATTTTTAACTCAAGAAAGCGTTTACTGGGTTTTTCATGGATTTGTTTTCCCATTTCCCCCACCCCCTACTTCTCCTTCCCGCCTTTCCTGCCTGTCTCCCTCCCTTCCAGCTGGGGTGTGTCAGTCCTGGGTGCCAGATGCAAAATGATTAAGCCTGTGCAGTTCACCAAGTTGAACTTGTTATTGATTAGCACTTCCTAAATCAAACAGAATTGCTGATCGCGATTGCCGGGCGGCCACCGCTTGCTTGGGATCCACGAGCTGCTGGAGTGTTTGAGCCTGAGCCGGCAGAGGGGATTTTTGAGGTGTCCTCCCCTCCTTAATCACTGCTGCAGCCTGCAAAGAGGAAGAATAGTAACTTTCATCGCCAATTCATGTTTCTTAAGCACTGACTGGGTGTGTGGCGGTGTGCAGTCACAGAGGGGATTTTGACAATTAGCAGGAGCTGCTGTCTTTACTCTCCTTGGCTGTGATAATTAATGCCTTAGGACATTTTTATGAGTTGGTATGTGCCTGGCACATGACACATAGTACTGAGAGCATCAATTACATCTGACCCTTTTAAAAGAACGGGGAATTCAACAAAGAGGCCATTTTGCCCATTTGGCTTGTAGATAGTCTAGCAGGTATTTTGAAATATTAGTTAAATGAAATGAGAAGAGAGGGTCTGTTTACAAATCAGCCACGACCCAGTCATGTGTCCAAAGGCATGAGGGACAACCTCACTCTTGTGTCACCTGTCCCCAGTTCCTGCTCGTGTTGATGCATCCAGACACAAGTCAGTGATCCCCTCGTGTATGTCTTTTCATCTCCCTGCCCAGTGCAACCATCTTTTATCTCCCTATGTATACATACACATGCATGAGTGCACACATGCACACACACACACACACACACAAAGAATTGCTTTCCTTAACCATCTGAGAGTAAGTTGTAAAGCCCAGGCACCCTTGTCCCTACATGTGTATTACCAAAAGATTATTCTTTTACGTAATCTTAATAGGATTATTAAATTCAAGACATTTAACATCGCTATAATACTATTGTGATTATAATATTATAATACTATCCAAACTTAGCCCACAATCAAAATTCTATCAGTTGTGCCAATAATGTCCTTTACAGTGTTCTTCTAGCCCAAAGTCTAATCATGAGTCACGCGTCACAGTTATCGTGTCTCTTTAGTCTACCCTAATCACACACACACACACACACACACAAAGAATTGCTTTTCTTAACCATCTGAGAGTAAGTTGTAAAGCCCAGGCACCCTTGTCCCTACATGTGTATTACCAAATGATTATTCTTTTACGTAATCTTAATAGGATTATTAAATTCAAGACATTTAACATCGCTATAATACTATTGTGATTATAATATTATAATACTATGCAAACTTAGCCCACAATCAAAATTTTATCAGTTGTGCCAATAATGTCCTTTACAGTGTTCTTCTAGCCCAAAGTCTAATCATGAGTCACGCGTCACAGTTATCGTGTCTCTTTAGTCTACCCTAATCTGGAACAGTTCCTCCACTTTTAATATTTTGTCTCCTGTGACACTGGCATTTTGAAGACTACAGGGCAGTTGTTTTGTACACTACCCCTCAATTTGGGCTTCTCTGATGTTTCTTCATGATTAGATTCAGGTTACGCATCGGGGACAGAAGTTCTGCATAAGGAGAATTATTGCCATCTGAGGGCATGCTATCAGGAGGCATGTGATGTCAGTTTGTCTCGTTCTTTCCAGTGTGATTTAAGACAAGCTTTTCAGAGAGTTTAAACTCACATTTTTAAAAGCAGTTCATATAGCTAGCTAGTGGGCCATAATAAAGGCTTAGAGTCCAGCTTTAAGGATTAAAGACCAATTAGAAATATGTGATGTTGGGCCTGACACTTGAGATGGACTGAAAATGCTGAAAAAATGATCTCTTTGGCTTCTAAAACAGCACAAATCCAATAACTCACAAATTGGACCACTGAGGATGACTAATGGTTCCTAAACATTGTTAAAGCCTGAGCAGAGAATAACAGTCATGTTTTTACTTTCTCTTCAATCTTTCTAACAATCTGCATAAGTAGTATTATCGTTATTGTCATTATTAAGTCTGGGCCTTGAGGCTGGACTTGATGATTCATTAAGTTCTCCCAGTTTCTATATTCTCAATCAGATGGGCAAAGCCTGGCATTTGTAAAACATGGAACATGGAACTTAGAAGATAGAAAAATACATCTAGAGGAGAGCGATAATGGAGAACTTTCCTCTAGTGTTTTGCAGCTGAAAAGGGAGGGTTCCAAGTCTAAGGTTGTCTTGAGTTGTTCTTAACTGTCTCTCTGTTTTCCTGATCACCAGAATACCTCACAGGAAATGAGATTTATGCTTAAAATGGTATAGAGGTGTGGGATGGGGGGCTGGGAGGGAGAGGATATATGTGTACTTACAGCTGTTTCACATAGTTGTACAGCAGTTCAGTTCAGTTCAGTCGCTCAGTCGTGTCCGACTCTTTGCGACCCCATGAATCGCAGCACGCCAGGCCTCCCTGTCCATCACCATCTCCCAGAATTCACGCAGACTCACGTCCATCAAGTCTGTGATGCCATCCAGCCATCTCATCCTCGGTCGTCCCCTTCTCCTCCTGCCCCCAATCCCTCCCAGCATCAGAGTCTTTTCCAATGAGTCAACACTTTGCATGAGGTGGCCAAAGTACTGGAGTTTCAGCTTTAGCATCATTCCTTCCAAAGAAATCCCAGGGTTGATCTCCTTCAGAATGGACTGGTTGGATCTCCTTGCAGTCCAAGGGACTCTCAAGAGTCTTCTCCAACACCA
>SJYX01012876.1:10529-73918 GCA_006410675.1 Oreotragus oreotragus | reverse complement strand
GACCTGCATATAGATTTCTCAAGAGGCAGGTTAGGTGGTCTGGTATTCCCATCTCTTTCAGAATTGTCCACAGTTTATTGTGATCCACACAGTCAAAGGCTTTGGCATAGTCAATAAAGAAGAAATAGATGTTTTTCTGGAACTCTCTTGCTTTTTCCATGATCCAGCGGATGTTGGCAATTTGATCTCTGCAGAAACCAACACAACTTTATAAAGCAATTAACCCCCAATTAAAAAAAATTTAATGGTATGAAAATGTCCACTTTATGAATTTTAAAAGTATTTATAGAACCCAGAAAATAAAAAAAATGTGAGCTATTTCCTATTCTTACTGGAGATGAGCCGAAATATCCTTTATATCTTCCATTATTGAAATGTTTGATTACTGAGAGTTTTTTGCTCATTTATTTAGTTAGTGTGTTAACTTTTCCTCTTGACATAAATCTTTGGTTTATCCACTTTAAATCAGAGCCTAATCTGCTAGGCTTTCTAGGCAGTGTTGGGGAAGCATTGGTCAATGGGTGGTTTCTTGATGATTGCCTGTTTTCCAGAAAATGAAGAACCCCACCTTATTTCAGAACAGCTTCAGCTCAGGGACAGAGCAAAGATAACAGAAGAGAATTAGTGGACTCAAAAGAAGTTCTGAGGTATCTTCTCAGTGTTTCCCAGAAAATGGAACAGATAGACCAAAACTAGGCATTTGTGCAAATTCATTGTCTTTGTAGAACTTCTTAAAGGGATCTCACAAATAATTGTATTATAGATAAGTAAACTGAAGTCCAGAGGGGTTGTCTTGCCTAAAATTACATGGCTAGTAAAAATAACAGGTACTTTTTTGAACTTTGACTAGGTGCTTTCCACTTTACATTACATAATTTTTAATTCTCACAGTACTGCTGTACTGTAGAAACATTAAAAAAACCTCATATATGTTGATAATACCACTTTAATGGCAGAAAGCAAAGAGGTACTAAAGAAACTCTTGGTGGGGGTAAAAGAGAAGAGTGAAAAAGTCAGGTTAAAGCTAAATATTAAAAAAAACTAAGATCATGGCATCTGGTCCCATCACTTCATGGCAAATAGGAGGGGAAAAGGTAGAAGCAGTGACAGATTTCCTCTTCTTCAGCTCTAAAATCACTGTGGATGGTGAATGCAGCCATGAAATTAGAAGACAATTGCTTCTTGGCAGGAAGCCTATGACAAACCTAGACAGCGTGTTAAAAAGCAAAGGCATCACTTTGCAGACAAAGGTCCATATAGTCAAGGCTGTGGTCTTTCCAGTAGTCATGTATGGTTGTAAGAGCTGGACCATAAAGAAGGCAGAGCACCAAAGAATTGATGCTTTCAAACTGTGGTGCAGGAGAAGACTCTTGGGAGTCCCTTGGACAGCAAGAACAAACCAGTCAGTCTTAAAGGGAATCAACCCTGAATACTCTTTGGAAGGACTGATGCTGAAGCCCAATACTTTGGCCACGTGATACGAACAGCCAGCTCATTGGAAAAGACTCTGATGCTGGGAAAGATTGAAGGCAGAAAGAGAAGAGGGCAACAGAGGATGGATGGTTGGATAGTATCACTGATGCAATGGATATGAACTTGGGCAAACTCTGGGAGATGCCGAGGGACAGGGAAGCCTGGCGTACTGCAGCCCTTGGGGCCGTGAAGAGTCAGACATGACTTGGCAACTCAACAACAGGCAGTGCATTATGACTCTTATTTTAAGGTCAAAAGTTAGACCAAGAAAATTTAAATAATTTGTTTCTGCTTATCCAGCTACTATACTAGATAGCAGAGCCTGGTCTTGAACCCAGGCTGTCAGATAATAAGCCCCTTGCCTATTTCTGCACAACATCATGGGCAAAGGGGAGGCTGGCCAGAGTGCCTGTTCCTTCATCCTGTCTCTCTTACTCTCCTGTGAGAAAGGCGGCAAACTGGAGTGGGCTAATGCTATCAGAATTCTTCTCCTGTCAGAATACTTGTTATCTATTATTATTATTTATTGAATTATCTGTCTGCCCCTGCCTGGTCACAAGTTCCTGCCTTTTGTTCACAATTATACTTGATGTACCGGTACAGTGCCTGGAACATAGAAGGTGCTCAGTAAGTGCTTATTGGGAAGCAGAAAATGAAGGGAGAGAAAGAAGGAGAATGAAAAACAGAGAGAGTGTGTAAGGGAGCAGAAAATAAAAGAAGAAAATTGTAGAGAAAAACAAGTGGAGCTCTGACTTTTTAACATTATTAAGATTTTCCTCCTTGCTGCAGATTGCAAAGGAACCTAATGTGCTGATTTCTCAACACATGCATACATACAAATGGTATTAAATTTTGGTTTTATCTCAGCAGAGAAAATTGCAAACAACCTAATTACTCAAAAATAAGTGCATGAGTAAGTAAATTAGGTACTTCTATTCAATGAAAGAATACGCAAATATTAAAAATAATTGTTTCAAAGGCTAGGAGGAAATGCAAGAAAATGTATTGACTAGGATAGGATTACCAGCTTAAAAAGGAAGCAGAATATTAAAATGTAGAGGTGTGCAGATGGATAGAAAAAAGAATACATACACATATAAGAGGATTTCCAGTTTTATTGTATGCTTAAAAATCCATAAGTCCTACTTTAATGTTGGGTACATAGTAAAAGTTAAAAATAGGAATAACCATGGTTCAGTACAGCCATTATGGGAAACAGTATGGAGTTGCCTCAAAAAATACAAAGAAAGTAGAACTAGATCCAGAAATGCCACTCTTATGTACATGCCCAAAGGAAATAAAATCACTGTCTAAAAGATACCTGTACTCCCTTGTTCATTTAAGCATTATTTACAGTAGCCAAGATATAGAAACAAGCTAATTGTTCATTCACAGATGAATGCATAAAGAAAACGTAGGATTTTCATTTGAAATAGGATTCAGTTTGGGAAAGGAAGGAAATCCTGCCATTTGTAACAATATGAATGACCCTGGAGGATATTATGCTAAGTGAAATAAGCCAGAGAGAGACAAATACTGCATGATCCTACATATAAGGATCTCTACTAAGTGCAGAGAACTGCACAGAAAGAGTGCTCTGGAAACATTTTCCCTAGAGTCTCTCGCTGAATACTGATCAGTACATGCAAGTGAGGAAGACATCCAAGGCAGGGGAAAGAAATTCTGGAAAGGAAGAGACCAGGAATAATTTCACGTTCTCACTGGCTAGAATGGAAACACAGGACATTGACTACAGTACTCAGAAGGGTATTGACACAGAAGACTAGACTAAAATCTAGACTAACAACTTCTGATCTGCCTAGCAAATCTTAAAGGCATGTCTTGTAAGGATTATAGTGTTTCCAAGTAACTTCAGTGCATCTCAGAAAAAAAGCTCAGGAATGTTTAGAGTAACATAAAAATATCTAGCAACTATAAGGTGAAATTCACATTGTCTGATATCCAACTAAAAATTAGCAGGCATAATAAAAGGAAACTAGGCTCACAATAAGGCCAGAAAACAAGAAAAGATTCAGAAATGACACTGATACTAGAATTAGCAGGCAAGGATTTGAAAACAATTATTATAACTCAGTCCATATGTTGAAAAAGATGGAGGAAAGTATAAGCATAATAAGTAGAAAAGAAAAAATAACGATGCAATTTGAACTTATGGACGTGAAAACTGTGGTGTCTCATAAGCAAATCCACTGAATGGAATTAAAAGTAGATGGCTGCTGCTGCTGCTAAGTCACTACTAGACATTGCGAAAGTAAGGATTAGTGAGTCTGAGGACTAAAAATAGAAATTATTCAAAATGAAACTTAGGGAGACAGAAGACTGAGCTAAGCTGAATGAAGCTCAGTAAGCAGTGGGATGGGCTTCTCCGATGACTCAGACAGTAAAGAATCTGCCCGCAATGCAGGAGACCTGGGTTTGATTCCTGGGTCAGGAAGATCCCCTGGAGAAGGGAACTGCTACCCACTCCAGTATTCTTGCCTAAAGAATTTCATGGACAGAGAAGCCTGGACATCCATGAGGTCTCAAAGAGTTGGACCTGACTGAGTGACTAACACTTTCACTTTCAAGCAGTGAGACAACTTCAGGAGCCTGATATACATCTAACTGGAGTCCTTGAAGGAGGAGAAGGGATACAAAATATTTGAAGAAATAATTGCTAAAGTTTTTCAAATTCTAACTTACAAAACCTGCAGATCCAAGAAGCTCAACTGATGTTCCAAACCAAGAAAACTACTCCAAGGCACCTAATAATAAAATTGTTTTAAAATAATGACAAAGACAAAGAGAGAGTCTTAAAAGCAGCCAAGGGAAAAAGACTTGTTTTGTACAAAAGAACAAACAATGACAGCAAATTTCTTATTGGATATAACACAAGCCAGAAGATGGTGCATCAGCGTGTAGTAGTACTAAAAGAAAAGAATGATCATCCTAGAGCCCTATACCCAGCAATATCTTTCATAAATAAAGGTGAAATAAAGGCCTTTTTGGACATGCAAAAGCTGAAAGAACTCATTACAAGCAGACATGCTTGGAAAGAGATTTTAAAGGAGGTCCTTTGGGTGGCAGGAAAATCACACTAAATGGAAACCTAGGTGCATATAAAGGAATGGAAAATACTGAGCGTTGAACTTGGTAAACACTTGGGTAAAAAAAAAAAAAGATTTTTTTTCTTTTCCTTTTTCAGTCTGAGGTTTATTGTGTGGCAGGCACTCTGCTAGTTGTTTTGCATACATAATTAATATCCTTACATTGACTGAAGAGAAAAAGACTTTATGAGCTCCAGGTCACATTTCCTGGTTAGTGTGGAAGTCAGGACTGGTAGCCAAGCATGATTCCTAAATACATAGCAAGCCTTCAGTTAAATAGATGTCATTTGAAAATGAAGGCCATTGCAAAAATCAAATCTGCTAAGTGATTATGGAATCTAACAACCTCTAGGGCAAGCCTTGAATAAAATTTTCTAAAGATTTTTACATAATATTTCCCAGGGAAGTTAGAGCATGTACAACAGTTACTCTTGATTTTAGGACAAGGTGATAGATTGAGCCTACACTGTAATACATGCTCCAGACACAATAGGGGACTATGAGTGGAAGAGACAAGGAGGATCTCTGAGAAATAATATCAAGATTAAGTAACTACAATAAAAATAGTTTCCATCCTGGTGACCAGTGGGGGAAAATGTGAATATACAGCCAAGAATCCTTAGCATTAGAGGGAACTCAATGTCTTGAAAAAAAGAGAACAGATAAAATAAATGAATAAATAAATGTACCTAGATATAAAGAAGCAGAGTTAATAAAGTAGTCAGAACAGGATTTTAAAATAATTAGATTTAATATCCCTAGTGAGATAGAGGAAAGAATTGCATCACTGAAACAAGAAGAGAAGGTTCTAAAAAAAGAACAGGTTGTTATGAACAAGAATAAATTAGCAATCTTGGAGAGAGAAGTAACTCCAACTTTACAGAAAGGAAAAACTGTTTTGGTGTCAATGGGTAGAGTTTTTCAACTTTCCAATGGGAAAAAAATAATTTTTCTAGTAGTTATAGCCAACCTGATGCAAAAATCTGAAAACTATGAAGTAAAACCCACAAAGGTTTATCAGAATCAAATAGCTAACAAGGCTCTTGCAGAAGCTACCTTGTTAACCTTCCATCCAGTGTGGCAAAAAAAGCAATTATAGCAATTAATTTTTCTAAGTGTGTACTGTTCTTTTTAATAGCTGACACAAAATACGGCAAGAGACATAAGATGCCTGACCAATGGTGTCAGGGGCCCACAGAGCTGATTTGATCCATTTATCAGCAATGAATAGGAGTGAAATGCCATGTACAGTAGTTCCATGCTATCCTTGACCCTCTAATTATGATGGGCCTTGCAAATTAATGCCTGAGAAGGAACAAGAAAATGAAAGATTTCCTAGAATTTTAATGAGCCCTCAAATGAAGGCTTTTGAAGTTATTTCATATCTCAAAATTAGCAAGAAGGAAAATGAACACAACAGTGAAAAAAACCCTGAAGATTCAGATTAAGTAGCTGGATTCAAGTGCTGAGTTACAAAAATCATCAGGGTTTTGGGTTTCTATTGGCTCTGAGGCGACAACTTTCTCTCCTCTGAGTTGAACAAATATCATCCAGAATTCAGGGAATTGGAGCTGGTTGTGTGATCGTGAGAAGAACCTTGGAATGGCAACCTTACCACACAGGTGGGCAAGTAGGTGCATGCAATCCAAGTGGCAATACTCCACAATGATGTGGCCCAGAGCCCCTGAGGTTTATGGAGAAGGCAGAAAGAGAAGAGGGCAACAGAGGATGGATGGTTGGATAGTATCACTGATGCAATGGATATGAACTTGGGCAAACTCTGGGAGATGCCGAGGGACAGGGAAGCCTGGCGTACTGCAGCCCTTGGGGCCGTGAAGAGTCAGACATGACTTGGCAACTGAACAACAGGCAGTGCATTATGACTCTTATTTTAAGGTCAAAAGTTAGACCAAGAATATTTAAATAATTTGTCTCTGCTTATCCAGCTACTATACTAGATAGCAGAGCCTGGTCTTGAACCCAGGCTGTCAGATTATAAGCTCCTTGCCTATTTCTGCACAACATCATGGGCAAAGGGGAGGCTGGCCAGAGTGCCTGTTCCTTCATCCTGTCTCTCTTACTCTCCTGTGAGAAAGGCGGCAAACTGGAGTGGGCTAATGCTATCAGAATTCTTCTCCTGTCAGAATACTTGTTATCTATTATTATTATTTATTGAATTATCTGTCTGCCCCTGCCTGGTCACAAGTTCCTGCCTTTTGTTCACAATTATACTTGATGTACCGGTACAGTGCCTGGAACATAGAAGGTGCTCAGTAAGTGCTTATTGGGAAGCAGAAAATGAAGGGAGAGAAAGAAGGAGAATGAAAAACAGAGAGAGTGTGTGAGGGAGCAGAAAATAAAAGAAGAAAATTGTAGAGAAAAACAAGTGGAGCTCTGACTTTTTAACATTATTAAGATTTTCCTCCTTGCTGCAGATTGCAAAGGAACCTAATGTGCTGATTTCTCAACACATGCATACATACAAATGGTATTAAATTTTGGTTTTATCTCAGCAGAGAAAATTGCAAACAACCTAATTACTCAAAAATAAGTGCATGAGTAAGTAAATTAGGTACTTCTATTCAATGAAAGAATACGCAAATATTAAAAATAATTGTTTCAAAGGCTAGGAGGAAATGCAAGAAAATGTATTGACTAGGATAGGATTACCAGCTTAAAAAGGAAGCAGAATATTAAAATGTAGAGGTGTGCAGATGGATAGAAAAAAGAATACATACACATATAAGAGGATTTCCAGTTTTATTGTATGCTTAAAAATCCATAAGTCCTACTTTAATGTTGGGTACATAGTAAAAGTTAAAAATAGGAATAACCATGGTTCAGTACAGCCATTATGGGAAACAGTATGGAGTTGCCTCAAAAAATACAAAGAAAGTAGAACTAGATCCAGANAGAGGATTTCCAGTTTTATTGTATGCTTAAAAATCCATAAGTCCTACTTTAATGTTGGGTACATAGTAAAAGTTAAAAATAGGAATAACCATGGTTCAGTACAGCCATTATGGGAAACAGTATGGAGTTGCCTCAAAAAATACAAAGAAAGTAGAACTAGATCCAGAAATGCCACTCTTATGTACATGCCCAAAGGAAATAAAATCACTGTCTAAAAGATACCTGTACTCCCTTGTTCATTTAAGCATTATTTACAGTAGCCAAGATATAGAAACAAGCTAATTGTTCATTCACAGATGAATGCATAAAGAAAATGTAGGATTTTCATTTGAAATAGGATTCAGTTTGGGAAAGGAAGGAAATCCTGCCATTTGTAACAATATGAATGACCCTGGAGGATATTATGCTAAGTGAAATAAGCCAGAGAGAGACAAATACTGCATGATCCTACATATAAGGATCTCTACTAAGTGCAGAGAACTGCACAGAAAGAGTGCTCTGGAAACATTTTCCCTAGAGTCTCTCGCTGAATACTGATCAGTACATGCAAGTGAGGAAGACATCCAAGGCAGGGGAAAGAAATTCTGGAAAGGAAGAGACCAGCAATAATTTCACGTTCTCACTGGCTAGAATGGAAACACAGGACATTGAATACAGTACTCAGAAGGGTATTGACACAGAAGACTAGACTAAAATCTAGACTAACAACTTCTGATCTGCCTAGCAAATCTTAAAGGCATGTCTTGTAAGGATTATAGTGTTTCCAAGTAACTTCAGTGCATCTCAGAAAAAAAGCTCAGGAATGTTTAGAGTAACATAAAAATATCTAGCAACTATAAGGTGAAATTCACATTGTCTGATATCCAACTAAAAATTAGCAGGCATAATAAAAGGAAACTAGGCTCACAATAAGGCCAGAAAACAAGAAAAGATTCAGAAATGACACTGATACTAGAATTAGCAGGCAAGGATTTGAAAACAATTATTATAACTCAGTCCATATGTTGAAAAAGATGGAGGAAAGTATAAGCATAATAAGTAGAAAAGAAAAAATAACGATGCAATTTGAACTTATGGACGTGAAAACTGTGGTGTCTCATAAGCAAATCCACTGAATGGAATTAAAAGTAGATGGCTGCTGCTGCTGCTAAGTCACTACTAGACATTGCGAAAGTAAGGATTAGTGAGTCTGAGGACTAAAAATAGAAATTATTCAAAATGAAACTTAGGGAGACAGAAGACTGAGCTAAGCTGAATGAAGCTCAGTAAGCAGTGGGATGGGCTTCTCCGATGACTCAGACAGTAAAGAATCTGCCCGCAATGCAGGAGACCTGGGTTTGATTCCTGGGTCAGGAAGATCCCCTGGAGAAGGGAACTGCTACCCACTCCAGTATTCTTGCCTAAAGAATTTCATGGACAGAGAAGCCTGGACATCCATGAGGTCTCAAAGAGTTGGACCTGACTGAGTGACTAACACTTTCACTTTCAAGCAGTGAGACAACTTCAGGAGCCTGATATACATCTAACTGGAGTCCTTGAAGGAGGAGAAGGGATACAAAATATTTGAAGAAATAATTGCTAAAGTTTTTCAAATTCTAACTTACAAAACCTGCAGATCCAAGAAGCTCAACTGATGTTCCAAACCAAGAAAACTACTCCAAGGCACCTAATAATAAAATTGTTTTAAAATAATGACAAAGACAAAGAGAGAGTCTTAAAAGCAGCCAAGGGAAAAAGACTTGTTTTGTACAAAAGAACAAACAATGACAGCAAATTTCTTATTGGATATAACACAAGCCAGAAGATGGTGCATCAGCGTGTAGTAGTACTAAAAGAAAAGAATGATCATCCTAGAGCCCTATACCCAGCAATATCTTTCATAAATAAAGGTGAAATAAAGGCCTTTTTGGACATGCAAAAGCTGAAAGAACTCATTACAAGCAGACATGCTTGGAAAGAGATTTTAAAGGAGGTCCTTTGGGTGGCAGGAAAATCACACTAAATGGAAACCTAGGTGCATATAAAGGAATGGAAAATACTGAGCGTTGAACTTGGTAAACACTTGGGTAAAAAAAAAAAAAGATTTTTTTTCTTTTCCTTTTTCAGTCTGAGGTTTATTGTGTGGCAGGCACTCTGCTAGTTGTTTTGCATACATAATTAATATCCTTACATTGACTGAAGAGAAAAAGACTTTATGAGCTCCAGGTCACATTTCCTGGTTAGTGTGGAAGTCAGGACTGGTAGCCAAGCATGATTCCTAAATACATAGCAAGCCTTCAGTTAAATAGATGTCATTTGAAAATGAAGGCCATTGCAAAAATCAAATCTGCTAAGTGATTATGGAATCTAACAACCTCTAGGGCAAGCCTTGAATAAAATTTTCTAAAGATTTTTACATAATATTTCCCAGGGAAGTTAGAGCATGTACAACAGTTACTCTTGATTTTAGGACAAGGTGATAGATTGAGCCTACACTGTAATACATGCTCCAGACACAATAGGGGACTATGAGTGGAAGAGACAAGGAGGATCTCTGAGAAATAATATCAAGATTAAGTAACTACAATAAAAATAGTTTCCATCCTGGTGACCAGTGGGGGAAAATGTGAATATACAGCCAAGAATCCTTAGCATTAGAGGGAACTCAATGTCTTGAAAAAAAGAGAACAGATAAAATAAATGAATAAATAAATGTACCTAGATATAAAGAAGCAGAGTTAATAAAGTAGTCAGAACAGGATTTTAAAATAATTAGATTTAATATCCCTAGTGAGATAGAGGAAAGAATTGCATCACTGAAACAAGAAGAGAAGGTTCTAAAAAAAGAACAGGTTGTTATGAACAAGAATAAATTAGCAATCTTGGAGAGAGAAGTAACTCCAACTTTACAGAAAGGAAAAACTGTTTTGGTGTCAATGGGTAGAGTTTTTCAACTTTCCAATGGGAAAAAAATAATTTTTCTAGTAGTTATAGCCAACCTGATGCAAAAATCTGAAAACTATGAAGTAAAACCCACAAAGGTTTATCAGAATCAAATAGCTAACAAGGCTCTTGCAGAAGCTACCTTGTTAACCTTCCATCCAGTGTGGCAAAAAAAGCAATTATAGCAATTAATTTTTCTAAGTGTGTACTGTTCTTTTTAATAGCTGACACAAAATACGGCAAGAGACATAAGATGCCTGACCAATGGTGTCAGGGGCCCACAGAGCTGATTTGATCCATTTATCAGCAATGAATAGGAGTGAAATGCCATGTACAGTAGTTCCATGCTATCCTTGACCCTCTAATTATGATGGGCCTTGCAAATTAATGCCTGAGAAGGAACAAGAAAATGAAAGATTTCCTAGAATTTTAATGAGCCCTCAAATGAAGGCTTTTGAAGTTATTTCATATCTCAAAATTAGCAAGAAGGAAAATGAACACAACAGTGAAAAAAACCCTGAAGATTCAGATTAAGTAGCTGGATTCAAGTGCTGAGTTACAAAAATCATCAGGGTTTTGGGTTTCTATTGGCTCTGAGGCGACAACTTTCTCTCCTCTGAGTTGAACAAATATCATCCAGAATTCAGGGAATTGGAGCTGGTTGTGTGATCGTGAGAAGAACCTTGGAATGGCAACCTTACCACACAGGTGGGCAAGTAGGTGCATGCAATCCAAGTGGCAATACTCCACAATGATGTGGCCCAGAGCCCCTGAGGTTTATGGGAACTCACTTCCCACTTAGTGTCCATGAAATGTGGTTTTCATAAAATTTTGGCAGCTTGCTAAAAGATGATCCAAAATTCTGCAAAAAGCATCTTCTTGGTTAAGTCAGATTGATCAGTGGTTTATCAAAATAAAATAAAAATTATTTTGAAGAACTACTGGTTGATCCTTTAAGGAACTATAAGCAAGCCTTTCCTATGTAGCCTTGATATTTAAATGTTGTCAGGCCTACATAATGGCAACCATACTCTACTCTGGATAAAAGGAGTAAGAAACAAACAAGTAGAAATGCAAGAAACCCATTTTTTCCAACTGTACTTGCAAAATACTAGTCCCTGTAAGATGCTCAAAGAAAAGAGTTTTGCAAACCAATAATTTGAGTCAGCGCTATATAATTTAAGTTTCTGTTGGGATTTAGATTTCACAGTTGCATATAAAAGGCTTCAAGAAAACCTACAGTAAAGAAAGTTGTGGACTCTGTTAAACTCAGTATTTTTAAAACTAACTGTTCATGGATCTATTTATCCATCCATTCATCCAGTTATTCACCCATCCACCAAGCAACCATCTATTGTTACTAAAAATGATTATATCTCATGGAACTAGTGTTCCATGAAGCACAGTTTGGAAAGCATGATACACTAGACAGGCTTTCACTGCTTATTCTCACCTCTGTGGAGCTTTCATCAATGCTCCAGCCACAGTGACCTACACATTTTTGCTCTGTTGTTCCATAGAAATTTCCACAAACCACTTAGAGGATGTATAATGCGATTAAACCAAAGTTAGAGAAATAAACATTTGATGATTATAACTGCTAATAGTATTATCTGTGTCTGCTCAGACTATAGGCTCCTCCAGGCATAAAGTATTTTCTTATTCATCTTAATATTCTCAGCACATAGTGGAGAGATTATTGTTAAATATTTGTACAATCATCTAGTTATATCATCTCTTATCTTTGTTTTTCTCTGTATCCCAGCCCCATTCTCTTGATGACCAATTTCCTCTGCAGGACACTTGGTTTCTGCTTCCCATAATTTCACACTTTGACTTAAACTAGATTCCACTTTGGGCTTGACACTGTATGACTCTTGAAATATAGAGGACACCACTCTTTGATTACTGACTCTGTGTCTCCTGGGTCAAATTATAAAGAAAAATCTGATTTAACCAACCAATGTTTTGGCCTATTTTTAATCATCTGTCTACCCTTGGTCTAATCAGCTGGGCCTGGTCATGTATAATGAAGGGCTGATCCCCTACATGAGTGAGCAAGGTAGTTTGGATGAAGATAAATCAAGCAGAGCCGGAGAACTGACAAGTTCACCCCACTCCACCACCACACATGTACCAGGCACACTTGCTGTAGAGACGCCCATGTGTATCAGCACAGATCCCTTTACTCTCATCAGGTTTATACCTCCGCTTCTCAGAAAGTCTTGAAACAGTGAAGCACTGTAATACTTAAAAGACTAAAGCCAGATAAGCTTTGAGGGGAGGAGTGGTCCCCATGCTCTGTGCTTAGCCACTCCAGTCGTGTCCAACTCTTCAAGACCCCACGGACCACAACCCACCGGCTCTTCTGTCCATGGGATTTCCCAGGCAAGAATACTGGAGTGGGGTGCCATTTCCTTCTCTGGGGCATCTTTCCCATTCAGGGATCGAATCCATGTCTCCTGTGTCTCCTGCATTGAAAATGAATTCTTTACTGCTGAGCCATTGGGGAAGCCCATATTTCCTGGTAGTTATCAAATAAGTTGCCATTGAGTAATCGAAAATTAACACAGTACTGAAACATGTTATTTAAAGTATATTTTTGATTTGTTCAATATCTATTCCCGTGGCTAAAGATGAGTAGACAAAAGGGCTTCAGCTAAAACAATGTTTTTGCCCCCAACCTAGAATTCTCTGAGGAATCCAAAGCAGCATTCAGTTCTAGTGTCTAAAAAGTTACTTCCCATAATCATAGTTGAGTTTGAGCACTTTCAAAGCACATATGTTGATTAGAACACATTCTATATTTTTCTTTAATATTATCTCTTCTCACCAATAACAGAATTTTTAAAAAATATTCTATTTATATTTTTTAAATGATAGCATTTTTCTTTTTTAGTGTTATAAGAATTAGAACTCTCTGATTCAAGAGTCCCACCATCAGTTCCCATCTCCTAATTTCAAAGCTAGTCATGGTGATCTATAAATTATTTTCATTGTTTTACAAGGACTAACCAAAAAAATCAACAATTGTCTCTAATAAAACTCAGAACTGGACTTCCCTGGTGGTCCACTGGTTAAGATTCAGCCTGCTAATGCAGGGGACACAGATTTGATCCCTGATCCAGGAAGAGTCCACATTCTGCAGAGCGACTAAGCTGCTGCTGTTAAGTCGCTTCAGTCATGTCCAACTCTTAGCGACCCCGTGGACTGCAGCCCACCAGGCTCCTCTGTCCATGGGATTTCCCAGGGTAGAGTGCTGGAGTGGGTTTCCATTGCCTTCTCCAATGCATGAAAGTGAAAAGTGAAATTGAAGGTGCTCAGTCGTGTCTGACTCTCAGCGACCCCAGGGACTGCAGCCCACCAGGCTCCTCCATCCATGGGATTCTCCAGGCAAGAGTACTGGAGTGGGGTGCCGTTGCCTTCTCCGAGCGACTAAGCTAGTACACCACAACTACTAAGCCTGCATACCTAGAGCTGGTGCTCTGCAACAAGAGAAGCCACTGCAATGGGAAGCCCGCTAACCACAACTAGAGGAAGCCAGAGGGCAGCAACAAAGACACAGCACAGCGAAAAATAAGTAAATAAATTAAATCTTTTAAAAAGCTCAGACTCTGGCTAATACATCAGTGTTCTTTGTTAGGTTAAACATTATTTGCTCACTGATAATGCCGACAGTTTGACATTTGTCAGAGGATCTGATGAGTTACTATAACCACACAAGTCCCATTTTTCTTTCCAAAGATCTTCTGCTAAGGGTGGCCTTCATGCAAAAGGCCATGGAGGCAACTTTCATCCCTCCTTCCTCTCACTGATTTCTTTCCACAGAAAGAGGGAGGGAAGTCTGTCTTCCAATGTTGGCAAGAGGCTGACATTTTCTATTAGGCAGGGTTAGTATGTTGTCTTGTCAGAGGCAGGACCCCATGTCATGTGCTTCCTTCTGGAGTTGCCTGTGCTCAGTGCAAGAGGTAAGTCGAGTTAGGCTGAGCAGTCCTGCCGTCTAGGTTTCCCTGACAGTCACTGGGAGAGGCTGGGCTGGGGAATAGGGGTGGTAAGCAGGGATGGCCCAGCTATACCCAGTTCCCAGGTGGTGGTGGGGGCTGTGTGAGATCCCAGTCATGTTTTCTGAGATGATAGGGAAACACTTGATATTCACTCAGCTCAGTACTTTGCATTTATTCAAAGTCAGTCAAAATGTGAAGAAGGAAAGTGGCATCTAGTAGGATTTAAGCACATTCTTCTTTCAAATTCTGACCATATCTTCAATTTCTATCATTGAGGTGGAGAATTGAACACTTAATAAATGGAATTTGAAAGATTAAGCTTTTAAAAACATTATATCCACTTGGAAAGAGAGAGCTTAAAAGGTGGTCTTTGATGATAAGAGTTTCAAAAACACTGATCTAATTTAATTCTTTCATTTCTCAGACCAGAAAGCCGAGATACTGAGCACTTAAGGTGAGTCACATTTTCAGTGGGCAGCGGGGCCAGATCTAGAGCCCAGAGCTCTTGGCTGCACTCTAGGGCATCTCCTTCTGCCCCACCTCTTTGTCTCAAATCCAGCAGGTGAACTGAATGAGGAGGATCTTGGGGACGTAACATTATTTGAACTAAAGATTCTGATCATTATCCTACAGGAAGCAATTTGGGGACTGGACTCCTGAGCACAGTGGTTTATAACCCTGCCTGCATATATGATCCACTTGGGGAACTTTTAAAAATTCCAATGTCCAGGTGACATCCCAAACCAATTAAATGAGAACACAGGAGGTGGGACACAGACACCACTAGCTTTAAAAGCTCCCCAGGAGATTCCAACGTGCCCAGTAGAGAAGCACGGCCCTTACATTTTCTGCAGTAAAGACAAATGCAAAGGTTTTGATTAAGAATTACTTTAACCTTAGCCAGCCAAAGGGCAATTAGGAAGCACTTAAAATTAACTCAGCTCCCACCAGCACAATGTCTTGTGCATAGAGATAATCAATAAATATGTGTTGCTGTAGGAAGATGTGACACTTAAACACCAGCTTTGATTTAAATAAACCACCAAGAATAAAAGTTACTCTTTATTGAAATTTTAAGAGAATTTGGATTGGTGAGGCAGACTGGTGGTTGTTCTCTTGAACACAACCTTTGTGGAGAACAAAAAACCTCATTCACTCTGTGGGAGCTCAGAATTTGTTCCTGAAATCTACAAAGGCCAGACAGGAACTAAATTTGGGTGATTCTCTCTCCCTTTCTGTTCTTCAAATGGTCCCTTTTTAAAACAGAGAAGACATTTTAGCTAACTGCCCCCCTTAATCCCAAAGAAAGGGATTGATGGATTCAATGTATCTCCCTGTAAGAGTGGTCATGGCGAGCAGATGAAAGCTGATACCAAGAAGGTTTGGGGTGAAGAGGAACAGTTATTTTCTGTCTTCTCTGAGATTGGGGTCATGGATAGGATGGGAAAGAACCATGAACTGGGCACCAGAAAGTAAAAATTTTCATTTTTTCTTTGCTCTTAGATAGCTGTCTGATCTTAGAAGCAAAAATCTCTCTGACATCAGTTTTCTCTCTTGCAAAATGGTGATACTTCTTTACTTTCCGGGTGTGTGTGATAATTAAACTAAGTAGAAAACTGGAATGTCCTATGAGAAGCACAATATTTTCTAAAGATGCAACCAAACTGAACCTTTGAAAAGTTGATATTCAATCTAGTATTCAAGAAAACAAAACGTACACATCCACACATTCACTAAACAAAACCTAATGAGAAATGACCAGTGTTGGAGACTGCTCTAGGAACTGGAAATAGGAAAGTGATTGAGAGAGACACACTCCCTGACCGAGGCTTTCCAGGTGGCACTAATGGTGAAGAATCTGCCTGCCAGTGCAGGAGATGTAAGAGACTCAGGTTCGATCCCTGGGTTGAGAAGGTCCCCTGGAGGAGGGCATGGCCACCCACTCTAGTATTCTTGCCTGGAAAATCCCACAGACTGAGGAGCCTGGTGGGCTGGAGTCCACAGTGTCACAAACAGCCAGACACAATTGAAGCGTCTGAGTATGCACCCATGCTCCCTGACCTCAGGTTGTTTACTGGACCAAGAAATAAAGGAGATTACACAGAGCAGTCAGCCTTTGCTGGTTTATCTTGCAGTAACAAACCCTTGGTCTCAGGTGATTTACAGCACAACTGTGTTTTTTAAAATTATGTAATTGGTGTTATATTATATTGGTGGTGACTTTGCCCATATGTCTTTTCATTCTGAAATCCAGGCTGAAAGAGAAGACTTCACATGGGATACTCTGTTCCCATGACCACGGAAAAGCAGTTGCGCTGGTGCACACACCCCAAGGCTCATAATGCTTCCATTAGACACAACACACATTATATTTCCTTCCACTGGCTACAGCAAGTCATATAGTCAAGCTTGCCATCAATGGAACAAGCAAGGCTACAAAACCCTTCAAGTCACATGGCAGCAGGATGTATAACCCTTATGCAGAAGCAATGAATAACTGAGAGGGATAAAACAGTCTGTCCAGCTGCAGGTTTTGTGGCAGTATCAAGATAGTGTGATAAGCTGAAGTAAGGAAAGCTTAGGGCATCATGGGAGGTCAAAGGAAGGCCATCTAACTTCTGATAGAACTGGGGATTCTGGCAAGGCTTCCTGGAATGAGGAGGAATTAGCCAAGTGAGTTAAGGAGGGGAAATATTTTAAGCAAGGGTGAAAAATACATGTATGAAGAGTCCTGGGCAGGGGGAGACATGGCATATTTTTATTTTAGAGCACAGAGTTAAAAGGCAGCATAGGGATAACTAAGGCTGCTGCTGCTACTGCTAAGTCACTTCAGCCGTGTCCAGCTCTGCGCAGCCCCATAGACGGCAGCCCACCAGGCTCCGCTGTCTCTGGGATTCTCCAGGCAAGAACACTGGAGTGGGTTGCTATTTCCTTCTCCAATGCATGAAAGTGAAAAGTGAAAGTGAAGCCACTCAGTCGTGTCCGACTCTTCTCGACCCCATGGACTGCATCCCACGAGTCTCCTCCATCCATGGGATTTTCCAGGCAAGAGTACTGGAGTGGGGTGTCATCGCCTTCTCCAAACTAAGGCTGCTGCTGCTGCTGCTGCTGGTAAGTCACTTCAGTCGTGTCCGACCCTGTGCGACCCCATAGATGACAGCCCACCAGGCTCTCCCGTCCCTGAGATTCTCCAGGCAAGAACACTGGAGTGGGTTGCCATTTCCTTCTCCAATGCATGAAAGTGAAAAGTGAAAGTGAAGTTGCTCAGTCGTGTCTGACTCTCAGCGACCCCATGGACTGCAGCCTACCAGGCTCCTCCATCCATGGGATTTTCCAGGCAAAAGTACTGGAGTGGGGTGCCATTGCCTTCTCCAGGACTAAGGCTAGAGAGTTCTATTTATGACCCCAGGGACTGTAGCCCACCAGGAACCTCTGTCCATGGAATTCTCCAAGCAAGAATACTGGAGTGGGTAGCCATTCCCTTCGCCAGGCTTCCCTAGTGACTCAGATAGTAAAGAATCCACCTGCACTGCAGGAGACCCAGATTCTATCCCTGGGCCAAGAAGATCCCTTGGAGAAAGGGCATGGCAACCCACACCAGTATTCTTTCCTGGAGAATCCCATGGACAGGAGAGTCTGGAAGGTTAATACATGTCTTCTCTCTCCTGGGCATACAAATAACAAATAATGTGAGCCAAAGGCTGGAGGGTTTTGAGTCTTACAAATAGGATGCCCACATAACTTGTTTTCCACTCTATCTTCTCACTTTTAGAGTGAAAGGAGACATTGTTAATACATATATGGGAAAAACAGGCATGAATCTGGTCCAACTCAGGCAAGCTAGGGAGAAGTCCGTCTGACTAATAAGCCATGTTACTGCTTGGACTTTATCCTATGGACAAAGCTTTGAAGGGTTTGAAGCAAAAAAGAGGCAACTACAATGTGGAGGATGGAATGTCAGGGAGATAATAGAGTCAAGGAGACCATAGATCCTAGTAACAAATCAGGTGAGAAAAGATAGGAGGGACACATGTGCACAACGCACACACACACACACACACACACACACACAAGTGTTATCTGTTATATGTAGAAGATGGGCTCATTTCTGCTAAAGGAAACATTCATGGACTACAAAAGTCCCATAAAAAGTCTGTTTCCAGAGCCATCAGAAACAAAAGGAGAGACTAAGATTTTCAGATCATAATATACAGTCTGCTGCTGCTAAGTCACTTCAGTCGTGTCCGACTCTGTGCGACCCCATAGACGGCAGCCCACCGGGCTCCCCCATCCCTGGGATTCTCCAGGCAAGAATACTGGAGTGGGTTGCCATTTCCTTCTCCAATGCATGAAAGAGAAAAGTGAAAGTGAAGTCGCTCAGTCTGTCCGACTGTTAGCGACCCCATGGACTGCAGCCCACCAGGCTACTCCGTCCATTGGATTTTCCAGGCAAGAGTACTGGAGGTGGGGTGCCATTGCCGTCTAAGGGATATTTAGTGATTATGGAAGTCCTTCCAGTCACCAAACACGTGAGAAAGATTCAAAAACACTTAGACATGACTTTTGGTGCCAAGAGATTGGCTTTCCCTGAGGATTTCTAAGGTAAAATATGGTTACTGAACACATCCTACAGAAATACCATCATGCTTTGTGCCCACGAGAGCTCAGAATTGGGGTGGGTTCCAGCTGTTTGGATGGTCAGCACTATTGATTCATGTCTGAGATCTGCTGGGCATTTATGCTGAGAGCCCTAAAGTGAAAGAGGTCAGCATTATTGTCTGGACCCTTTCAGCTGGAGCATATTTAAGACTAATACCCTTGCTTTTCTGTGATCCAAGGTAATCAGCCAGGGTTGGGGAAGACCAGTCTGTGAGGTTGCATTGCCTTCTGGGTGAGAACTTGGAGTGAGTAGAAATTTCTAAGTGAGCAGCTCTGATCATAGGGAATTAACCTTAAGTGTGGGCAGAACAGAGCACAGACAAGGAAAGATTCAAAGGCTCTAGGAGGCCTCCCCACCACCAAGATGATATTCCTTTCATGTCAGGCTTGGCTTTCTTTGTTTACTTGTCTCTCTGTTGTGTTTTGTTTTTTGCTTGCTTTTGTAACACATATTCCATTCAAGAAGCCATATACAGAGGTTTTTGAAATAAAAGTACAGCAAGAATATCCATCCATTTATGCCAAGCTCTAACTGGCTGCAGCAACCACAGTCTTTCATGATCTTATTCTAATCAAACACAACACAATATATGAATGCCCTCTTTTGCTTATTTTGCAGTTTTGTAGCTCTGACATGCTCACAATGCTACACTGTGCAACTCTCTCCCTCACCTCTGCCAGTCTGTCCCCTCATTTCCTTCCAGCCAGGCTTTGCAGCTGTTCCACTCCCATGAAGCTTCCTGGTCCACATTCCCAGCCCCCTTGTCTTCTTGCCATCTGCAGTTCCATTGCTAACCCTCTTGTTCCTTCTCGTTTTCTACCAGTCAGCCTTGTTCAGTTCTCAATATATTTCAAAGCCAAGACATTTGAATAATAATGATAGCTCCCATTTTCTGATAGCTTACAGTGGAACAGTATGTGCAGTGAGCTCTCTGCCCAGACTGCTTGTTCCATCCTCACCAGTCAGTGAAGCAGGTACTTTTACTAGCTTTGTTTTATAGGATTGAAAACTATAGTCAAGTGCAGCGCCATAAAGTGTACTGGGTAACTAAAGCACCAGTTTCAGTGCCCAACATGGAGTATGTGTATGAGTTAGAATTGAGTATGGCTGCAATTAACAGAAAGAAAAAAAAAACACTTCAATGTTTTAAAGAGGGGTTTACTTTTCTCATATGGCAAAATATCCAGAGGCAGTAGTTGCCCTATTGGTTCAGTAGCAAAGCAAGGTGAGGATCGAGGTCTTCCAAGATGGCCACACAGCTGCAGTAACACATCTACCATCAGAGCTAGAATGAAAAGGACTTACTTCTTAAGCATCTTTGTCTTATACATATCAATGGAACAGAAGAGAGAGCCCCCCACACATCTATGGTCAATTAATTTTTGACAAAGGGGGCAAGAATATACAATGGGGTAAAGACAGTCTCTCAAGCAGTGATGTTGGGGAAGCTGGACAACCACATATAAATCAACGAAGCTAGAACACATTCTCTCGCCATATACAAAAATGAACCCAAAATGGCTTAAAGACTTAAACAAGACATGACAACATTAAACTCCTAGAACATTCTCTAACATAAATTATATCAATATTTTCTTAGGTCAGTTTCCCAAGGCAATAGAAATAAAAGCAAAAAAAAAAAAAGAAAAAGGACCTACTCAAGTTGACAAGCTTTTGCATGGCAAAAGAGACCGTAAACAAAATGAAAAGACAACCTAAGAACGGGAGAAAATATTTGCAAATGAGGCACCCAACAAGGGCTTAATTTCTAAAATATACAAATGCTCATACAACTCAAAAGCAGCAAAAACAAACAACTGAACCCCCAAATGGGCAGAAGATCTAAACAGACATTTATCCAAAGGAAAAATAGAGGTGGCCAACAGGCACATGGGAAGAGCCTCAACATGGCTAATTACTAAAGAAATGCAAACCAAAACAACCACGAGGTACTACCTCACACTGATCAGAATGGCCATTCTTAAAAGGTCTATAAAGAACCAACGCTGGAGAGGATGTGGGAAAAAGGGAACCGTCCTACACTGTCGGTGGGAATGTAAGTTGGTGTAGCCACTATAGAAAACAGTGTGACGTTTCCTCAGAAAACTAAAAACAGAATTACCATATGATCCAGCAATCTCAGTCCTAGGCTTGTATCCTGACAAAATTATAATTAAAAAAGATATACACATACATAATATTCATAGTAGTACTATTCACAGTAATCAAGACATGAAAAAAACCTAAATGTCCATCAAGAAGTAAATGGATAAAGAGGATGATGTACATATATGCAGTGGAATACTACTCTGCCATAAAAAATAATGAAATAATCCATCTGCAGCAACATGGTTCCTTGGTGGCTCAGCGGCAAAGAATCTGCCTGTAATGCAGGATCTGCAGGAGATACAGGTTCGATTCCTGGGTCAGAAAAATCACTTGGAGAAGGAAATTGCAACCTATTTCTGTATTCTTGCCTGGGAAATCCTGTGGACAGAGGGGACTGGTGGGTTACAGTCCGTAGGATTGCAAAGAGTTGGATACGACTGAAGCAACTTAACATGAACACATGGATGAAACTAGAAATTATTATACTGAGTGAAGTCAGAAAGAGAAAAAAACTATATGATATCCCTTATATGTAGAATCTAAAGTATGAAACACATGAACTTATCTATGAAACAGAAGCAGACACACAGACACAGAGAATATACTTGTCTTTGCCTGGGGGGAAGGGGATGGACGGGGTAGGAAGTTAGGGTTAGCATATGTAAGCTATTATATGTGGAATGGATAAACAACAAGTCCTACTGTGTAGCACAAAGAACTATATTCAGTATCCTATGACAAATCATAATGGAAAAGAACATATATATATATATACATATATGTATGTATATATATAAATGTATATATATATACACATATATATGTATGTATATATAAATGCACACATATATATATAACTGAATTACTTTGCTGTTATAGCAAAAATTAACACAATATCAAATCAACTATTTACATAGCACTTTATTCAATGTTCTGCTCCCCAGTCTATTCTATTCCTCAGTCTATTCCAGAATCCTATCCCCTGCCCTGACTCTGCCCTCACCACTACCACCACCAGCAAACCTCCCTTACTTCTCATTGGCTAGAATTGGGCACCACTCCCTGCCATCAAAGACCATTTATTGTACAGTGGTAAGGAGTTTTCCAGGACTGACTTAGGTAAATAAGCATTTGTTCTTTAGAGTTGGATAGAGAACTGCATTCTGTGAGTTTAACGTGTCTCTTCCCAATAACTGAACAAATTGGGGTTATGTTGTAGGGGAAAATGCAACATGGAGATGTTACAGATAGAGATGACTGTTGCAGAGGGAATTACAGTTTCTTCCCACTCCATGGATGTCAGTTCCCAACCTCTCTAGAGTAGAGAGGCATCAATTCCAGGTGTAATCTCCTCGTGAATTTTCACTGTGGCCTCTGGATCCAAGTGAATGGCCTTTGTGGACAGCATAAAATTAGTGAAACCTGTGTCCAATTTTTGGACGAGTTTTTGGAAGAGAGCTTACAGCATGCTTCCCTTCTTCCAGATTGAGAGTGTCTGATTCAAAGTGTCTGATTCATTAATACACTTTAAGAACTCTAAATACTTTGTGAGATTCACTGCAAGCTGATTATATGGTCAGGTGCTGTTCTTAGTCACTCAGTTGTGTCCGACTCTTTGTGACCCCATGGACAATAGCCCTTCAAGCTCCTCTGTCCATGGGGATTCTCCAGGGAGGAATACTGGAGTAGGTTGCTATGCCCTCCTCCAGGGAATCTTTCCAACCCAGGGGCTGAACCCAGGTCTCCTGCATTTCAGGCAGATTCTTTGCCATCTGAGCCACCAGGGAGGCCCGAGAATGTTGAGAGGGTAGCCTATCCCTTCGCCAGCAGATCTTCCTAAACCAGGAGTTGAACCAGAGTTTCCTGCATTGCAGACAGATTCTTTACCAGCTGAGATTCCAGGAACCATCAAAGACTAAACATATTCCCCTAGCTCATTTTAATCTCTGATTATCTGATATGTTCATTAAAGAAAAATTGGTCATCTTGTCAGTCAATAGACTAGCCATCATTTTTGTGGTTTTCTACCCAGTAGCTATTTTATTCTTCCTTGGGAGGTAAAACACTCAGAAAAAAAGATTCAGTTTTCCAGAGGCTACCCGAATGTGGATATGAACCCTGGAGATACAGAAACCACTAGCAGCCATGAAGCAGCAAGCATGAAGAAGAAGCCAATACTAAGGGGGGCAGAACAGAAAACTAGAAGGATGCTGAGACACTGGTGACATCACAGAGCTACTGAATAGGATTGGACCATCTCTTAATAGCCACAGAATTCCTAAAGGCTGAAAAAGCAATATATATTAAAGTCCTATAAGTAGGTTTCTTTTACCAACAGCCCGATATAATTGCAGTGGATGTCATTTCCAATTCTGCTTTTGTTAAAATTATTGCCATGTGGACAAGGGTAAGATTTCAGAATATTCTGGATAAAGGAATCCTTGGGCTTCATTCTAAGACATAATTTTCATTTAAAACTAATGCATAGACCATAGTGGAGGTTAGTGGTCAGACCTAAATGAGCTTTTGGGTTCAAGGCTCCTTCATTGGCCCCTCTTCCTTAATGAAGAGATCACCACTGAAAATCCCTTAGTTTAGTGTCTGACCTATAGTGAACACTCAGAAAATAGTATCAATTTGTAAATTATTTAGGTTATATATTTCCTATTCACCATCCTTAAAATATGGGACTATTACTCTGCTGAACAGTTAGAATTAACTGAAGTGACATATATGATGCATGACTAGAACATTCAGTCATTTATTCAACAAGCATTGCTTGAGCATCAGCTCAGTCATTTATTCAACAAGCATTGCTTGAGCATCAGCTCAGTCATTTATTCAACAAGCATTGCTTGAGCATCAGCTATGAGCTAGGCACTGTTCTAGACACTGAGAATAACAGAGAGCAACCCTGTTGTCATCCTAGTGGGGGGCAACCAGACATAAACTGCAGATGTGTAAACCAACCTTATTGCGTCCACTGGTGATTAGGGCTGTTGAGAATCCAAGATAGAGAGGCTCTGGGATAGAGAGGTATCAGCAGAGGTTTATTTCGGTCTGGGTCAGGGAAGGCCTTAGGGAGGAGGTGACATCTCTTTATAATGATAAGAAAGTCCACAGGGAGGCACTGAACTTAGTAAATAGACATTCTATTATTAATTTACATTGTTTTCTCATTGAAGCCTCACAACAACTTTATTATAATATTTTCATTTTACAAATTGGGAAAATTGAGGTCTGTGGTTAACTAAATTGCTTAAGATTACAAGGCAAGTAAGTGTCAGGGTCAGCATTTAAATGGATATTGAGTCTGAAATAAGACCTAGATTCCAGCACTCCTGAAGGAAGAGCCACTTAACCAAGACATTTTTGTGCTGTTTTAAGCACAAGCATAAAAGAGGGAATCTCCTGGGCTGGTGGGCCTCAATAGGGGGTTGCGACCAAGCTTTAGAAATAACTGAATCATAGTAGCCAGGGCACAGCGGCCTTGCCTAGCATCCCATGCCCTTGTCTGGGCATCTCTGGTCCCTGACTGTCTGATGAACAGGATCGTGAACTTGATGAAGTTCCAAAACATCACCAAGAGGGCCTGCACCCCCAGAGACTCTGGAAAGCTATGCCATCCATTCTATTCCAGTTGCCAGTCTCATACTAAGATCACTTCTGTCATATCAACCAGTGCAACAATTCTTAGGAGACTTAAAGGTAATCCTGCCTGATAAGCAGTCAATGGAAGAGAAAAAATGTTGAGACGGAAATCTTGATGTCACTGCGCTCCCATAAAACTCTAACATTCCTTTCTTTTTTCAACAAGTAGTTCTTGAGCATCTACTGTGTGCCAAACCCACCGATGAAAAGAACGGTCAAGTTCTCTGTTTTCATCTGGAAAAGGGGAAAGAGACAAGCAGTAAGAAACAAACCATAAAAGACTTGGTTATAAAGCTTCTGGGGGCAAGCTCAATTGGGAAATGAGCAGGGATGAGGTGAAGGCTACATCCGAGGGGTGGAAGGGAGAACATGGGAACTGAGGCCTGAGGGCGGAGATGACAAGGAGGAACCAGCTCTAGGAACATTCCGGAAAGGAGTGTTTCATGGTCCTGCCCAACCTCAGCCCAGCCTGAGGAAAGAGAAGCCCGGCCACTTTCAGGAGACATAAACAGCAGGAGGAGCATAAAGTGGAGGACATACAGCAGGGCCACGTCATGGGACCTCACCGGCTGCAGCCAAAAAAAAGAACTGACTCAGTTAGACCCTACCCCAACTCACCTACTGAGGAGGCTGCTATGAAGCTTTGGTGCTCCCTTCTATTGCCTCTAAGACTGATTGCTATTCAGATAACTGGCATAGGAATGAAGCTCTCTGGATGGTGAGCTCCTTCTCACCCTGCGTGGCCATCCGTCTCTGAGAGGTGACAGACACTCCAGGAGGCTTGAAGCCAAGTGAAAAATATCCCTGTATTTCTTTCTGCACTTCAGCATATACACATCAAAAAACAAGTCTTTTCCTCACCAGCCTGTCATCCAGCCATCCTGAGCTCCTCCAGGGTGAAAGGGTGCGGATTTTTCATGCTAGATAGAATACACAAGCTTTCGCTCTCATGAAAATTTATTTCAGTGTTAAAAATGGGAAGGCTGCCCTCACACTCCACCACCAGCTAAGCTCTGGGCCCAAAGGGTGCAGATGGAGCCCAATGAAACCTTGGGCTCCTTGGAGCAGCAAAATGAACTGGCCGGCTAGAACCATAGCCATGACTCCGAGGGTTTGTCTTCATGAAGAGGAAAAAAACAGAAAAATTAAGAACTCCTTCACAACCTATATATTACTCTTTTATAGTTCACAATTATTTTAAAAATGCCTTTTAAACAAGCTATTCTTGTGGGAATGCAGAACCTTAGCAAGGTGGGTTGGGACCAAATTGAATTGAGAAGAGATGTTAACATCTTTACAAAGACACTGACTTTGCTGGATGGTCCCAAGGACAAGGAGTCATCCCCATAGAAGCAGCTGGCAGGGCTGAGAACAGCACTCAAATTCTAATTCTCTGTCTGAAATTGAAGCTTTAAAATTCTTTACTTCGGATTTTCACTTGGTTCTGTTTTCTGGAGACATTTACTAAGATGCAAATGTTCTTCAGTACAATTCAGTCACTCAGTCGTGTCTGACTCTGCAACCCCATGAACCACAGCACGCCAGGCCTCCCTGTCCATCACCAACTTCCAGAGTCTACCCAAATCCATGTCCATTGAGTCGGTAATGCCATCCAACCATCTCATCCTCTGTCATCCTCTTCTCCTTCTGCCCTCAATCTTTCCCAGCATCAGGGTCTTTTCCAATGAGTCAGCTCTTTGCATCAGGTGGCCAGAGTATTGGAGTTTCAGCTTCAACATCAGTCCTTCCAATAAACACCCAGGACTGATCTCCTTCAGGATGGACTGGTTGGATCTCCTTGTAGTCCAAGGGACTCTCAAGAGTCTTCTCTAACACAACAGTTCAAAAGCATCAGTTCTTTGGTGCTCAAAGCAAAGACATTACTTTGTCAACAAAGGTCCATCTAGTCAAGGCTATGGTTTTTCCAGTAGTCATGAATGGATGTGAAAGTTGGACTATAAAGAAAGCTGAGCACTGAAGAATTGATACAAATGTTCTTAGGGACAAGTAATCAACTTCTATCAACTGTCAGGTTATCACAGGAAAATTTAGGTAGAAAATGAGACTTACATAGGAGTGGGGCACTTGAATGCATGTGTATGTGTGCATACTTGCTTGTACCCTCATCCATGTGTATATGTGCATGTGTGTGTATACAGGCAATCTGTGTATGTATCAGTGGGTGAACATGTCTCTGGGTCAGTGTTTGTATAGTTGTGTGTAGTATATGTGTATGTCTGGACTAGGAGTCCAGATAATAGGGTTTTCTAATTGGAGCCAATTATTGGGCTGGCCAAAAAGTTTGTTTGTGTTTTTCCAGATCTTACAGAAAAACCCAAAGGAAATTTTTGGCCAACTGCATGCACGAGTCTCTGGCCTCAGTTTTCTTATCTGTAAAACTAGGAGGTCAGACAGGATATCTCTCAGGGCTCTTCATGCTCAAATGCTCTAGGATCTTGTAAAACTTTGTAAAAAGAGACAGGAAGCTCAGATCCCAGCCCTACAATTTCATCCACAGCCAGTCTATTGTCTCATTAGAAATTAGATGGCTATGTTTATCTTTCACCAATGATAAGCACAGATCATTCAATATTTAAGGAAGAAAAATCCATGGAGATACCAACTTTTTAAAAAAGCTGGGACATGGAAACAACCTAGATGTCCATCAGCGGATGAATGGATAAGAAAGCTGTGGTACATATACACAATGGAGTATTACTCAGCCATTAAAAAGAATACATTTGAATCAGTTCTAATAAGATGGATGAAACTGGAACCAATTATACAGAGTGAAGTAAGCCAGAAAGAAAAACACCAATACAGTATACTAACACATATATATGGAATTTAGAAAGATGATAATGAGGACCCTGTATGCAAGACAGCAAAAGAGATACAGATGCGTAGAGCGGACTTATGGACTCTGAGGGAGAAGGAGAGGGAGAGGGAGAGGGAGGGATGATTTGGGAGAATAGCATTGAAATATGTATACTATCATGTAAGAAATGAATTGCCAGTCTATGTTCAAAAAAAAAAAAAAATGCTGGGAACAAAATGAGTGACGTCTCTCTGATTTCTGCATCTCTCTCTCTCCTGCATTTTCTGGAACAGTTGATGAGTATGTTTCTGAAAATATATGCAAAACTCTCCCCCCCTATTTTGTAGTACCCTTTCAGGAAAGAAATGATATGTCAGAGCTCCAGATGGATCTCTGTAGGTGAAAGCTGTTGAGCAAACACAGAACCAGTTTATGTGTGAGGAAAAGGAAAGGTGGAACAAGGGGAAATTGTCCCTTCTGTACAATTTACAAAGAATAGAATATTTGCAAATCACACTTATCCAAACTGTTCTTTGTCTCAATTTTGTTTATCATACTACCTATATGATTACCAGGGCTGCTATTTGTTAACTATATGATCTTGGGCACATTTCTTAACTTTTCTGTGCCTCAGTTTCTTCATACATGAAATGGGTATAATAATTGTACCCACTTTTTTGGATTAGGGTTAGATGAATTATTTTATATAAAGCCCTTAGAATAGGGGCTTCCCTGTTGGCTCAGCTGGTAAAGAGTCTACCTGCAATGCAGGAGGCCCTAGTTCAATTCCTGGGTCGGGAAGATCCACTGGAGAAGAGATAGGCTACACCCTCCTGTATTCTTGGGCTTCCCTGGTGGTTCAGTTGGTAAAGAATCCACCTATAATGCGGGAGACCTGAGTTCAATCCCTGAGTTCCCTCCAGGGAAGATCCTCTGGTGAAGGGAACGGCTACTTACCATATTCTGGCCTGGAGAATTCCATGAACTGTATACTCTATGGGGTTGCAAAGAGTAGGACATGACTGAGCGACTTCCACTTCACTTAGAATAGGGTACCTACTGAATGTTACTGATATTATAACATTGTTAGTATAGTGTCTATGGTGTCATTCAAAATATGAATATCTTCACACTAGTGATGCATACTGTTGAAAAGGGTAGGCTTGGAAACCAGGAGCCAGCAAATTCCAGGATTCCTTCTCTTTGCTTTTACATCAATAAATTATAATTCCAGATTTGGATTCCTCCATACTTAACATCAGCTGTGGGCCAAGTCTGGCAAATGTACTGTTTCCTGGGGTGCTTAGAGTAGATTTCCATGGCCACAGGATACACCCATCCCAGGAAGCTTAGAGTAGCTTGTGATCCTTACTGCCTCCTTCGTTTCATCAATCTGAGATAATTCAGAAATGATAGCTCCCCTCAGTTTTTTAGCAAGCAATGAGCTTAATTTTACTGGTGTAGAAATATGAGTCTTTTTAATGCTGCACTGATTTTCAATGGCCGGTAAAAACATTTTCCTATAAAATGAATCTGTCCCATGCTGGACTGGGCTGGCCTGGGTGAGTCGCATCCCTCCCATATTCACTGGGTGTGCATCCATCCCCCTTGCTGGTCTTTGCGCCCTGGCTCTCTTTAACCAGCATAATTGTTTCAGTAGCAGAATAAAAATATAGTCATAATGTAGATAAGTCTAAATAAAACGTTCTTTGTTTCTCCATTAATTAATTCAAAGTAGCTCCTGATGCCACATTATATGTACGGCTAAAAACTTAAATCATAAAGTAACTAAGTTCTCTCTCACTGTGCCCTCGGTCTAGATAATAGGTATAACTCAAAATACTCCTTCCTTTCCTTAGAAGATGGGTGTTAATGACTATAGACTGTTGCCTTGACTTTGGAGTGAGTATCTTAACCACTACCCTCCTCAGCCCCCTCCATTCCCATTGAGGAATGAATGGTCCCTCCTGTTCCATTTTCCTTCCAACTCCAGTCTTTACTTCTGGTTCTAATGTTCCCAGCTGATGCAACTTGCAGTCTGCTGTCACTGAATTGTCAACCCAGGGGATTTCAAGTTCCTGTCACAGGCAGAGAGGGGAGTGAATGAGCAGATCAGCTGAACGGAATACTTCACCTCTGACCTGGCCCGGTAAAGTGCTGGTCTTCTAAGACTCAGCCAAGTCCAGCATCAGATATGCAGCTAGTGGGGACCACCCCATAGCCCAGGACACAGGAAACCTCAACCCACATTCACCACCATCAGGACTGAGCATAACTCTCAAACTTCAGCTACCTTCCTTTCATCCCCTGTGGTCCTGAGGACTTTTGGGTGTTCTCCAGGTCCTGGAATTGAGAGAGCTCAGGGTAGGGGGTGGATAGAAGGGTATGAGTGCACCTTTGCTCGGGACATATCACATTCTCTTTGCCCAAACCCATTTCCATGTTAAGACTTGTGTAGAACCAACTGGACTCTGGAAGTGACTCTTCTTTCCTCATGACTGCCTCTCTCTCTTGCCCATTCTGTGGAATTTTTCTCCCCTACCACCTCCTTAAATGAGAAACAAATGAGCCCAAGACTTTCCTGGTCAATCTTGGCCAATAAATCCTCTGGTCATCTCAGTCCTCAGAAAAGTCTCATACTCATAATAAATGTATCTTGCCTTAGCTAATAATAAAAACCCTGAACTTTANGTTTTTCTCCCCTACCACCTCCTTAAATGAGAAACAAATGAGCCCAAGACTTTCCTGGTCAATCTTGGCCAATAAATCCTCTGGTCATCTCAGTCCTCAGAAAAGTCTCATACTCATAATAAATGTATCTTGCCTTAGCTAATAATAAAAACCCTGAACTTTATTTCAAGTTGCATCTTCTTTCCTCATGCAGCTGGATCTTGTTGCGGGCGGAAGCCTGTGGTGGCAGAGGGGTCTGAGGGCTACCCTACCCGGCTGTTTCTCCACCCTATTCAGTCTAGTGGCTTCAGGTTCTGACTCTTTGTAGGAAAAGAAGCAGATAGTTAAAACTAATTCTTTCTTTTGGGCACTTCCCACCCCCTACCTTCCATTTCCCTGCATCATTTGTGACAGGTTACTTACAATGCCTCCTGCAACCCCTGCACATGGGTGGTACACCTCTACACTTATGGAACAAAGGTGTCTTCACCTCTGCAAAGGGTCTTCTTGGATCAGTTCAGTTCAATTCAGTCACTCAGTCGTGTCTGACTCTTTGCGATCCCATGAACCACAGCACGCCAGGCATCCCTGTCTGTCACCAACTCCCGGAGTTTACCCATGTAAATTCCGGACCCCTGTCCATTGAGTCGGTGATGCCATCCAACCATCTCATCCTCTGTCATCCTTTTCTCCTCCTGCCCTCAATCTTTCCCAGCATCAGGGTCTTTTCAAATGAGTCAGCTCTTCACATCAGGTGGCCAAAGTATTGGAGTTTCAGCTTCAACATCAGTCCTTCTAATAAACACCCAGGACTGTCCCAATAAACACCTTCAGAATGGACTGGTTGGATCTCCTTGCAGTTCAAGGGACCCTCAAGAGTCTTCTCCAACACCACAGTTCAAAAGCATCAATTCTTTGGTGCTCAGCCTTCTTCACAGTCCAACTCTCACATTCATACGTGACCACAGGAAAAACCATAGCCTTGACCAGACAGACCTTAGTTGGCAAAGTAATGTCTCTGCTATTTAGGTTGGTCATAACTTGTCTTCCAAGGAGCAAGCATCTTTTAATTTCATGGCTGCAGTCACCATCTGCAGTGATTTTGGAGCCTCTCAAAATAAAGTTAGCCACTGTTTCCAGTGTTTCCCCATCTATTTGCATGAAGTGATGGGACCGGATGCCATGATCTTCGTTTTCTGAATGTTGAGCTTTAAGCCAACTTTTTCACTCTCCTCTTTTACTTTAGTCAAGAGGCTTTTTAGTTCCTCTTCACTTTCTGCCATAAGGGTGGTGTCATCTGCATATCTGAGGTTATTGATATTTCTCCCAGCAATCTTGATTCCAGCTTGTGTTTCTTCCAGCCCAGCATTTCTCATGATGTACTCTGCATAAAAGTTGAATAAGCAGGGTGACAATATACACCCTTGACGTACTCCTTTTCCTATTTGGAATCAGTCTGTTGTTCCATGTCCAGTTCTAACTGTTGCTTCCTGACCTGCATACAGATTTCTCAAGAGGCAGGTTAGGTGGTCTGGTATTCCCATCTCTTNCTCTCCTCTTTTACTTTAGTCAAGAGGCTTTTTAGTTCCTCTTCACTTTCTGCCATAAGGGTGGTGTCATCTGCATATCTGAGGTTATTGATATTTCTCCCAGCAATCTTGATTCCAGCTTGTGTTTCTTCCAGCCCAGCATTTCTCATGATGTACTCTGCATAAAAGTTGAATAAGCAGGGTGACAATATACACCCTTGACGTACTCCTTTTCCTATTTGGAATCAGTCTGTTGTTCCATGTCCAGTTCTAACTGTTGCTTCCTGACCTGCATACAGATTTCTCAAGAGGCAGGTTAGGTGGTCTGGTATTCCCATCTCTTGAAGAATTTTCCATAGTTTATTGTGACCCACACAGTCAAAGGCTTTGGCATAGTCAATAAAGCAGAAATAGATGTTTTTCTGGAACTCTCTTGCTTTTTCCATGATCCAGCAGATGTTGGCAATTTGATCTCTGGTTCCTCTGCCTTTTCTAAAACCAGCTTGAACATCTGGAAGTTCACGATTCACGTATTGCTGAAGCCTGGCTTGGAGGCTTATTTACTCTTCTGGATAGTGTTATGGAAATGTGTTCCCTCTCCAAAAAATAAGCTATGTTGAAGTTCTAACCTCTGGTACCCCAGAAAGTGCCTATATTTGGAAACAGGGTCCTTGTAAATGTAACAAGTTAAGATGAGGTCATACTGATTACTGTGGGTCCTAAATCCAGTGGTTTCCCTGGTGGCCCAGACGGTAAAGAATCTGCCTGCAAGAATCTGCCTGCTATTCAAGAGAGCCAGTTTTGATCCTTGGGTCGGGAAGATTCCCTGGAGAAGGGTATGTCTACCCATTCCAGTATTCTTGTCTGGAGAATTCCATGGACAGAGGAGCCCGGCAGGCCACAATCTGTGGGGTTATATAGAGTTGGACACAACTGAGAGAGTAACACCAAATACCATGACTAGTGTCCTTATAAGAAAAGGGAAATTTGGACTCTGACACACACAGGGAAAATACCACGTGACCTCAGTAGAGATTGGAATTGCTGCCACAAGCTAAGGAACGCCAAGGGCTGAGGGCAACACCCAGAAGCTAGAGACCAGATTCTCCCTCTGAGTGCTCAAAAAGGAACCAGTCCTGCCAACACCTTGATACTGGATGCCTAGCATCCAGAACTATGAGAGAATAAAAAGCTGTTGTTTCAAGCTGCTTGGTTTCTGGTGCAGCCCTCGGAACAAACACATGCAAATTCTCCCTAGACCAAACTCCTTCTATGAAGGGACTATATTTTACTCACTTTGCATCCCCAGCCCCACTCAGCATGATGTCTAGAACACAACATTTCATTAAATGTTAAACACATGAATGAGACCTACGTGTTTGCAGAAAACATTCATATTCTGTGATGACTGGATGGTTATGAGAACAATTTGCTTTTCATTTTGCCAATTTGGTCTTATACAAAAGAGCCATTAAGTTATACAACTCAAGAAAGAGATGCATTATTTATCTAATTAAAACAAATGCTTGTTAATTAAAATTCATATTAGTTAAATTATTCGACAAGCCAACTTTTTTGAGTTCCGTGTATGCTGCCCTTATTTAAATAACTCTCTCCTTTAAAACAAGTGATACATAAAATGATCACTTACCGGATTTTGAATACCTTTTTAAAAAGAGGCACATCATGGATGTCACTAGCAGCTAGTAATGTAGTGCTAATTCACAGAGCTGCTACTGCCTTGCTTGTCTTTCTACTCTCTCTTTATTAGAATTGTTTTCAAATTAAAGCAACTTTGTAGAGTCGTAGAGGTCTGAAAGCTTCGCTTGGCTAACTCTTCTAGGAAACTCACGTATCTATGCAAAGTGGTCAGCATTGTCCCAAGGACAGATGTAGCAGGGTTTCTTCCTCCATTCACCTGCCTTTGACCTCTTGTCTTGCTTCTCTCCATGGTAAATATGTTTGTGCTTCAGATGCAAGAAGTATGAAATCTTGTGAGCCCATAATATCAATACAGCATCAGGAAAGGAGAGGGAGCTGAGGTCTGCTCTTGTGTTTTTGTTTTTGCCAATCTCCACTCAGCTTGGTAGACTCAAAAGAACAGGACAGGCAAATCAAGCAGATGTANGTTTGTGCTTCAGATGCAAGAAGTATGAAATCTTGTGAGCCCATAATATCAATACAGCATCAGGAAAGGAGAGGGAGCTGAGGTCTGCTCTTGTGTTTTTGTTTTTGCCAATCTCCACTCAGCTTGGTAGACTCAAAAGAACAGGACAGGCAAATCAAGCAGATGTATCTCCAGCTCTTCCCTCACCAGAGTCCTCTAATAATGTGATTACAAATTAATAACTCAAAAGGCAAAAGCTTCAACTGCCCAGAGACATTCAAGACTCTGGGAAATCTGTTCTACAGTCAGTCAACATGCAATGCAGGGGGAAAGCACCCTTGTGATATCACAGAGCTAACTAGATAGAAGATGCAAACAAACTGAGGATGTGATTTAATTGGTAGGGGAGAAATAGACTTGGTGGATTTCAGCTTCTCTACCAGGAAGGTGGGTCATTGATGTAACATACTTTTAATTAAGGAAGTTTGAGAGGTTTCTTTATCACATGGGTAAACAATTTCTTAGAGTAATATCGAGGTTGTCAATGATTCTTTTATGTTCAAAAAACCCTATATTGTGCTGTAGGTCAATGAGAAGCTGTGGAAGGTGAGATCTGTTCAATACTCATGGCCTAAGGTCTGCAGAAATTTCCATAATATAAGGAAGATTCCTACAGGGACGAGAATGCTAAACTGCAGATTTTTTTTTTTTTCTCCTGGCTATCTCTGCTTCTTTGCTTCATCTTCCATAAACACTGCTAGCAACATGGATTGCTAAGTTGTTTTGTTTTAAACAAACCCAGGAATTAAAATAAAAGCTTTGGCCAATCAAACTATCCTAAAAAAAAAAAAAATTGTATCAACCTGAGCATGCATCAGACAGTAGGGTGAAAACTGTATGGATAGAATGATATTTTTAAATGTAATTACATAAAAGGCAGCTGTTTATATGATTATCTTCTGTCTTGGACTTGAGCTCCTAAATGCCCGGTAGGCTATCAGTTCCTTTTACCCATTGCCAAGATTTCTCTTTGCCCTGTATTTATTTATTTATTTTTATCTCCGCTGTTGTTCCAAACTAATTGTTATTGGGACTCTAATGGTGAAATAAATATTCTAAAAAGAACCATGTTTTCTTAGTTTTCTTTCAAACCATGGCTGCACATCCAGGTCTTTAGTGCCCTGGGCCCATTAAGAGAACATGCTGTTCTTAGTAAATAAAGACAAAAAAAGCTTAACAGGAAATTCTATCCAATTTAATATCTGATCAAGATCAGTCCCAAACAAAGAGTTCTTACATAAGAGCAACAGATTACATTCAGCTAAATTTGGTTAGAGAGTCTGTGGTGGCTTAGTGGTAAAGAATCTGCCTGCCAATGCAGGAGATGCAAGTTCCATCCTTGGGTCAGGAAGATCCCCTGGAGAAGGGAATGGCAGCCCACTCCAGTATTCTTGGCTAGAAATCCCATGGAGAGAGGAGTCTGAGGGTTTACACTCTATGGGGTCACAAAAGAGTCAGACACAACTTAGCGACTAAACAACAACAAAGTTTGACCAATATGGTATTTGAGAGAGAAAAGAAACTCTTTCTGCATCCTCCCCCCGCTGATGGTAATTTATCCCTTTTTTGAAGAAAGGCCAGGTTGTTGGACTGTGTAGCTCAAGGGGAGGGTCTGACACATTTCTGTAGCTATGACTGAGGACATTGGAGGCCTTATTCCTGGCAATGCTGATTTGGGGAGACATTTGTCTCTTTTCTTCTGCCAAGTGCTTCATACACTTAGAGACTTCCCTGCCTGTTGAATTTCAGAGACAGGAAGAGCCCACCCCAACTCTACAAGTGGAAACTGCCATATCTTTGCTTTTCTAGTCTCTCTTGCAGAGAGGATGTGAGGTCATAAACTAGCCTCTAAGAGTCAGACTCAGTCATATCAGACAGAATTAGAAGCCAAAGATATAGAAAAGTAGGAGTGCAGGAATCCTCTCTCTGGTGGCAATGGTGCCTGCTGGTAGCAGGGCCACCATGTTCCAGGCTAAAGTGACTGTGCCTTAAATGCCATCATCTTGTGCTTGATGGGTGTAACCATGATTTTTCTCACCAGGCCTGCTCCATGACATGATGACAGGCTGCATGACTGTCTGCTCCAGGTTTCTGGTTACTTAACTGTGCTTCTCCAATCTTCATGGTGATCTGTAAAGTAATCCCTATTCTGTTCATACCTCCTGGCTTCTAAAATCAGCTAGAGTTCTGTTGCTTGCAACTACAAGCACTGATCTTCATAAATAAATATCAGCATGTCCTTTCCTCTAACTGCTGTGTAGGGTATGGAAAATTTTTCATTTATATCCCCTATGGGAATGTCATTACTGAATGTTGATTGCTTTTCTTTAGTCTAAATTAATTAAATGACACAGTATCCATTGTAGAAAACAGAGATTATTTTACACAGTATACTGTAAACAGTGATTATAATGTATGATCTTTCCAGAGAAATACTGGGAAACAATATGTTCATTCAGACAGCTCCTGTCGGAAATTGCAAGGCGGTCCTCTATGTTGTAATCCCTTTCCTCCTTAGCTCTAAATGCAGCAAACTCCACACTGATTTAATAACAAAGTGACAGCAGTAAAATTCAGTGTGGGGATAAGAGTTGGAAATGAAGGGAGTGCATGAATCCTGCTAGTCTATGGAAACCATGTGCAAGGGTACAACCATTTCTCCATAAAAATTATTAAGACAAGGCACCAAACTACTGTCTTTGAGATGCAGACAGTGTAAAGCTATTTTTCAAGTTCAGGTCCAGCCTTGGGCCTTGCCAAAAGCAAGAGAACCAGGATACAAGGTGAGCTTGTTTCTGAGGGACTCAATCCCATGCACTGAAGTTTTTTTTTTTTTCNCTGTTTATATGATTATCTTCTGTCTTGGACTTGAGCTCCTAAATGCCCGGTAGGCTATCAGTTCCTTTTACCCATTGCCAAGATTTCTCTTTGCCCTGTATTTATTTATTTATTTTTATCTCCGCTGTTGTTCCAAACTAATTGTTATTGGGACTCTAATGGTGAAATAAATATTCTAAGAAGAACCATGTTTTCTTAGTTTTCTTTCAAACCATGGCTGCACATCCAGGTCTTTAGTGCCCTGGGCCCATTAAGAGAACATGCTGTTCTTAGTAAATAAAGACAAAAAAAGCTTAACAGGAAATTCTATCCAATTTAATATCTGATCAAGATCAGCCCCAAACAGAGTTCTTACATAAGAGCAACAGATTACATTCAGCTAAATTTGGTTAGAGAGTCTGTGGTGGCTTAGTGGTAAAGAATCTGCCTGCCAATGCAGGAGATGCAGGTTCCATCCTTGGGTCAGGAAGATCCCCTGGAGAAGGGAATGGCAGCCCACTCCAGTATTCTTGGCTAGAAATCCCATGGAGAGAGGAGTCTGAGGGTTTACACTCTATGGGGTCACAAAAGAGTCAGACACAACTTAGCGACTAAACAACAACAAAGTTTGACCAATATGGTATTTGAGAGAGAAAAGAAACTCTTTCTGCATCCTCCCCCCGCTGATGGTAATTTATCCCTTTTTTGAAGAAAGGCCAGGTTGTTGGACTGTGTAGCTCAAGGGGAGGGTCTGACACATTTCTGTAGCTATGACTGAGGACATTGGAGGTCTTATTCCTGGCAATGCTGATTTGGGGAGACATTTGTCTCTTTTCTTCTGCCAAGTGCTTCATACACTTAGAGACTTCCCAGCCTGTTGAATTTCAGAGACAGGAAGAGCCCACCCCAACTCTACAAGTGGAAACTGCCATATCTTTGCTTTTCTAGTCTCTCTTGCAGAGAGGATGTGAGGTCATAAACTAGCCTCTAAGAGTCAGACTCAGTCATATCAGACAGAATTAGAAGCCAAAGATATAGAAAAGTAGGAGTGCAGGAATCCTCTCTCTGGTGGCAATGGTGCCTGCTGGTAGCAGGGCCACCATGTTCCAGGCTAAAGTGACTGTGCCTTAAATGCCATCATCTTGTGCTTGATGGGTACAACCATGGTTTTTCTCACCAGGCCTGCTCCATGACATGATGACAGGCTGCATGACTGTCTGCTCCAGGTTTCTGGTTACTTAACTGTGCTTCTCCAATCTTCATGGTGATCTGTAAAGTAATCCCTATTCTGTTCATACCTCCTGGCTTCTAAAATCAGCTAGAGTTCTGTTGCTTGCAACTACAAGCACTGATCTTCATAAATAAATATCAGCATGTCCTTTCCTCTAACTGCTGTGTAGGGTATGGAAAATTTTTCATTTATATCCCCTACGGGAATGTCATTACTGAATGTTGATTGCTTTTCTTTAGTCTAAATTAATTAAATGACACAGTATCCATTGTAGAAAACAGAGATTATTTTACACAGTATACTGTAAACAGTGATTATAATGTATGATCTTTCCAGAGAAATAGTGGGAAACAATATGTTCATTCTGACAGCTCCTGTCGGAAATTGCAAGGCGGTCCTCTATGTTGTAATCCCTTTCCTCCTTAGCTCTAAATGCAGCAAACTCCACACTGATTTAATAACAAAGTGACAGCAGTAAAATTCAGTGTGGGGATAAGAGTTGGAAATGAAGGGAGTGCATGAATCCTGCTAGTCTATGGAAACCATGTGCAAGGGTACAAGCATTTCTCCATAAAAATTATTAAGACAAGGCACCAAGCTACTGTCTTTGAGATGCAGACAGTGTAAAGCTATTTTTCAAGTTCAGGTCCAGCCTTGGGCCTTGCCAAAAGCAAGAGAACCAGGATACAAGGTGAGCTTGTTTCTGAGGGACTCAATCCCATGCACTGAAGTTTTTTTTTTTTTTCTTTTTCTTTTTTGCTGTATGTGTGGCACATACAATCTTAGTTCCGTGTGTGTGCGTGATAAATTGCTTCAGTCATGTCCAACTCAGCAACTCTGAGCTGTAGCTCACCAGGTCCTCTGTCAATGGGATTCTCCAGGCAAGAGTACCAGATGGGTTGCCAATTCCTCCTCCAGAGGATCTTCCCAGGGATCAAACGTGCATTTCTAATGTCTCCTGCATTAACTCTGCTCCCCCTGCAGTGGAAGCAAAGAGTCTTAACCACTAGACCTCAAGGGAAGTTCTTGAAGCTTTGTTTTTCTTTAAGCTGACTCTGGAGAGGATGTTCAGAAGACTGACCAATGGAAGCCTTCTGACCAAGCTGCCACACAGACAGCCTCTGATCTAGCATCATCTGCACTACTTTCTTGGCACGCTACTCACTTGTATATTGGGTTAAGTGCTATTCGGCATTCATAGGCTTCCTGACTGTGGTCCTGTTTCTTCTACAGCTTGGGCTTCATTCAGAACAGAGTTGACCCTTAATATGCATTTATTGATTGACAAGTTCATAGAGCTCATGGATACTTATTTAGACTGGAGCTGAACTTTGGTGAAAAAGACATGAAGAAATAAATATCCCATTCACATAAGGAGATTCTGATCTAGGATCATCCTAAAGGAGGGTGTGTTGGGTGTGTAGGCATAAATGGAGGCTCTGGGAGAAGACAGGAAGGATAGGGACTTTTCTTCCCAAGAAAAGAAAAAGCCACGTGTTTAAAAAATTAATTAACTGGTTGGTTGGTGAGTTAGTTTGGTTTGATTTACTCTCCTGCACAAAGTACCAGAGCACTAGAGCTAACACTCGTCAGCACATTCTATCAGCTGGCATCAATGAGCAGGGCATGGGAAGTGGCTTATCAACACTATCCTGTATTTATTGCACATCTATGAAGCCCAAAGCCCTACGGAATATGTTAATTTATGTACTTCTAACAGCCTCATGTTGTAGGCTTTCTTTTTATCTCACTTTACAGATAAGGAAATTGAGGCTCAGAGATGAGCCTGCCTAAAAGTCCAAGGGTAGGAGGCGGCAGCAATGGGAGCAAGGTCCCAGGGCTTCTTAAATCATTCTTTCAACTTTGTTAAATATCTCATCAGATGCCTTTTTGATTACAAAAACAACTTATTCTGAGAGAATGAGAAGAGCTTTTATTCACTTATGGATTTGTAACACTTTTCTGTACTGGAATATGCAGGTTTTGATGGCAGAAATGTGTGATGTGCTAGACAACTCAAAATAGATGGGAATGAACTGACCTACTTCAGTGTGAAAGTCCTGGGGGGTGGTTCAGTCCTCCACTCTCTTCCTAGAGAACATTCATCCTCTGAGAAGGTTGTGCCTGTCTCATAGCTTCATCCCAATTCAGATGAAACTCCTAAAATGTCTACTTTCAGGCCTTTTCTGCACCTTGCCTTCTGTTCTAACCCTCTGGCTGCCATTCCTGCATTCACTTGAAAACTGTCTAGCTGGTTCCTGGAACATGGCTATCCAAGAGAGAAAGCATTTGATGACTTCACCCTAGAACTGCATCCTACTTTGGACCACCTCCACTCCCGCCCCATCTGTTTGGGAGCTGGTGATATTTTTTTATTTAATATTCTTCTGAGAAATGATTAAGTTTCCCATACTCAGCTTGATCCTGAAATACAGAAAAAAGCAGAAGCGATTGTGAAAAGGTGTAGCAGAGAAAAAAATACAATCATTATCCTGGTAGTCTCTAGGAAACCCAACTGGAAAACTATTTGGGAAAACTTTCTGTGTGGAATAGTCTAATCCTAACACCTGAAAGAATGGAAATAAGGCATATTGTTTATTTTAAAATGTTTATGCAGCTACATATGCCAGGCAATTCACACAAGCTTCCCTGGTGCTTCCCTAGTGACTCAGATGGTTAAGAATCTGCCTGCAATGCAGGAGACCTGGGTTCAACCCCTGGGTTGGGAAGATCCCCTGAAGAAGGAAATGGCAACCCACTTCAGTATTCTTGCCTGGAACATCCCATGGACAGAGAAGCCTGGAGGGCTGCAGTCCATAGGGTGGCACAGAGTTGGACACAACTGAAGTAAGCAGCATGTGACTCCCCCCACCAGCCATGCACACTCCTCCCCTTATTACTGCCACTGTCATAATGCACTTCATCTACTCAACTAGAAAGGAGCGTTTACATTTGCCTTTCAAAAGTCAATGTCAATATCCGTGTAGGATGTATCACCTGAAAATTAATTATTAAACAGATTCATCTCTTCTACTTGACCTCATACAGCCATGAGCTACACTCAACTTTATTATAAGCAAATCTCTCTTCATCCCACTTATCTGTTCCAAGGTTCAAGCTCCAGCATGAGTGGGGAGAACTGAAGGATTCTCACTGGACAGGCCACAAGATGTCTGGACAGAGTCACATTGAATTACTGGCTTTACCTGCTATTTGTAAATTTATATTATAAATAGGGAGTTGATTTGCCTGAATCTGGCTGATATGGGGAAATGGGATGTTTTAATTATGTAGATAGACCAAATCTTTGAGTTAGGTTTGGTTACAAATGTTTTTTAAAAGGAATAATGAGATTCTAAAAACAGCAAAATCTGCTAAAAGAGAGAAATAAAACAAATAAATAAAACCTCTTCAGCTCTCTTCTTGGCTTTAAAAATGACAAAACAATAAAACTAATATCCTTGTCTCTGAGTTATGTATTGGAGGGCCTGCTAGAACATTTCTAAGAAATTTAATGAAGTGTAAGACTTGCTGAAGACAGGTGATAAAATTGCAGCATGGATCTCTTGCCCTCTTCCTCCTCTAGCAAATAAACGTGGTCACATTTAAGAAATCAAGGAGCACCTTTTAAATAACATCTAAATCATTTTCCTTCTTTCTTTCTGTGTTCCCTACACCACTTCACCAATTTTCTGAAATTCTAAAATTTGGGGCATATGAAGGCAGTAATTATTCCAGAAAGTTGGTAATCCTGATGTTGACGAAGTCAACAGGTAATAATAATTAAAACATACTAGCTCATAAATACTATCTTTTATTGGGTTTCCAGGAACTGTGCTTACACAGTGAGTTCTATGGCCAAGTTTAATTGGTCAGCATTAATTCCAACTTTTCCATTTATTCCCTCTTCTGAATGATGTTTTCCATAATCTATTTGCAGTATGCAAGAACCCCTCCCCAAGATCTCAAGCATCTCTTTTCTTACATTGCTTCATAAGGTTTGTATGGGAAAAGAATCAGAGCAAATGTATGCAATATTTCTTTGACTCAGATCAATAAGAATAAGGATATAGCTATATCTCAGCCAAGTATAAGCATTACATGTGCAGTAAACACCCTTATGCTCTGTGTCCATGTGGTCACATTTCTGTGCTTCATTGTCTTTTATAGCATTTCTGAAATGTCTCTATAAGACAATGTTTCTTTTCATTTTATGGCTTTATAATTGTAAGCATTGCTTACTCCTTGGAAGAAAAGTTATGACCAACCTAGATAGCATATTCAAAAGCAGAGACATTACTTTGCCAACAAAGGTCCGTCTAGTCAAGGCTATGGTTTTTCCAGTGGCCATGTATGGATGCGAGAGTTGGACTGTGAAGAAAGCTGAGCACTGAAGAATTGATGCTTTTGAACTGTGGTGTTGGAGAGAACTCTTGAGAGTCCCTTGGACTGCAAAGAGATCCAACCAGTCCATTCTAAAGATCAGCCTTGGGATTTCTTTGGAAGGAATGATGCTAAAGTTGAAACTCCAGTACTTTGGCCACCTCATGTGAAGAGTTGACTCATTGGAAAAGACTCTGATGCTAGGAGGGATTGGGGGCAGGAGGAGAAGGGGATGACAGAGGATGAGATTGTTAGATGGCATCACTGACTCAATGGACGTGAGTCTGAGTGAACTCTGGGAGTTGGTGATGGACAGGGAGGCCCGGTGTGCTGTAATTCACGGGGTCGCAAAGAGTTGGACACGACTGAGTGACTGAACTGAACTGAACTGATTGCACAAGTGATACTTAACAATAGGAGACATTTTTAAATGAGAAGGGAAATCATTCTTAATTTCACTTCCTACTAAATCATGTTTCATCTTTCCTTTTCCAGGTCTGTCCCGGTATATGGGTAATGTTTTACATAGCTATCATTCTCTAAGTTAAATCTTGACAAGTCACATGTTACATAACGTTGTGATATATTTTTCCACATAATACTGGGCTGTCCATAATCAAGTTATCCTTGCCTATCACAACCTGAATACCTTGTTCAAGGTATTCAGCAATATCAACAATATTTCATGGTTTCCAAAGGATGTCATTGCTCAACAACTTTTGAGCTTCCAGTTGGTAAGCTACTTTAGACTTGCTGTCATGTTTTTGATCTATTTCAGGTGTGATAAATCTTTGTATTTTAAGGGCTGGTTGATTTTTGAACTTTGTCATATTTTGTCAAGTTTGATAAATACAGTTGAAGTTGGCTAGAAAAGCAAGTAGAAGTAAAAAGCACTGCAGCTGCTGAGTAACATCTTGAGACACTGAGTTTCTCACATGATATATAGACTGACTTCAAAGATCATTTCCAAAGAGAGTTCCAAAAGCCACCCAAATAAACCACAATAGAAAAGAATGTAAAAAAGAGTGCAACAGTGTAAGTGAACTCCAAATTTTTTTAAAAAGCTACTTGAGAAATGGTAGAATGAGTATAACAATGTTGATCTCTCATAGAACCATCCAGAAGGGTGCAATGCTCATTTGAAATATCTAATCTTTGCTTGTGATTTATAAAAACAGTTCCATTAATTTATAAGTTGGCACCCCAGCCCAGAAAGCCACTGATGGCTGCCTTATGCCTCTAGCTCTGCAGGGACAACTGCGTTGAGGTTCTGGGGTCCCAAGAGCACACACCCCTCAAACCTCTCAGATCTAGAGGTCAAGCCTCTACTGTGAGAGAAGTCAGACTCCTCCCAGGCTAGCTACATTTGGGGAGAGCATCCAAAGGAGAATTTCTGATAGTCTGTGCAACTCATTTTAGTCTTGGAGGGGGCGGGTCATCTCTAGCTGAAAGTGTGGTGGTTCGTGCAAAAAACTTCAGTGTCTGAGGATCAAAAGACTAGTGTCTAGTCTTAGCCCATACCAGCTAGCCTTTAGGATGTCATTTCTCCTCTCTGGGTGCTAAGCTGGTGATTCTCCATTGATCACCACCTGCTTTGTTCTGTGTCCTTCTGTGGTCTCTGGGAGCTGATTTCTGTGGTGGTTCTCTAACCCCTTGGTTTGGCAAAAAAAAAAAAAAGAAAAAGAAAAAAAGAAAATCACCTGTAGGACATCAGAGAGTGCAAAAGAAGAGGCTGGTGTATGAACCCTACACATTCTCTCTCTCCTTCCCGTGCGCCCTCAGGGGTAGTGGTTTGCCTGAGACTGTGCTTCTCTGTGGTGCTGGGGTCACTGCTTCCATTAGGTGACCTCTGTCCACAGCTTCCGCTCTTGGCAGATTCTAGTAACAGCCCCCTGGTTCGCCCCTTAAGCCAACCACAGGGAGTAGTTAAATCTCCCCACTGTTACTCCCAGAGTGCTTCAATACTTCTAAGTCGGCCCAGACCTCCAAAATAGTTCCTTCAAAAATCTCCCTTTAATTAAGCTTCTACACCCTGTGGGGGCCATGTCTGATGGGGTTGTCTAATACACGTAATACAGGGTTCAGACAAGTTGAACCTTAAAGTCCCTTTAAGCCATTCTGTTCCTTGACCACACTGTTTGCTGATTGAAGTAGGGTAATTTTACAACCACAGACTTGCTCAAAGAACAGTAACCCACTTTTCTAAGGAGGCCTTGACTTTCAATTTTATTATTTTTAAAGTCAATCTAAGATGGCTTTAATAGTCGGCAGTCATCATCCATTCTAGTAAACCGCTTATTCAAAATATTTGGCTTGGAGTTGGCAAATAGGCCCTAAAGAGAATTCTTTCTATCCAGGTTCTTATTTAAGAACCTCAGGATTAAAAAGCCTATAATTAATTAGGGCACTTTTTCTTTTGCCTGATTCATGAAGTCCACCTTGCTCCATCACGTCCCTGCTGACCTGTCTGCCGGTTTGTCAGTCTGTCTCGCTGGCCCGCATCCATCTGGCCTATCTAATTGTAACCGCTGGGATGTAACTGGACACCAATGGCATTCTCCTTTTTGAGTAATCGCATCAATGAGTTATATTAGCTGTCATATTAAAGTAGCTCTCTGCTAACCTCTGGTAATATGAGATCATAGTCACCATTAGCATTTTTTTTTTTTTTTTAGTTGGGTAACACCATCATCCTAATGTTTTTGTCTTTTTAATCCAAACGGATAAAATCCAAGAAGAACAAAAAAAACTAAGGGAGTTTAGAGTGAGTCAGTCTTTCATTTCTAGAAGTACTTTTTTTCCTCAAAATACAAAAACAAACATTAAACAGAGATCCCATGAAATATCCAGAATGGCGATTTCCTGGCAGAGAGATCACACATTTTCTTAGGAAGGATGGAAAGGTAATGGGGGCTTTGGGAACATCAAATTTAACTTGGAAATAACTGGGGTGCAGGGGGGAATGGATATAATAATTCTGTCAATTTTACCACCTTGGTCCCTTCCACAGCAATATTAGAGCTGAATTAAAATAAATATCAGCAGCTTACTTAACTGCCATATTTTGTTACTCATCCAAGATGAAAAAGTAAGTGGTTTCCAGCTTTTTTTTAATCTCTTGCAATGTGGATTCAAAGTCATTTTACCAGATTTTTAAGGTGTTCTCAAAAATGCCCTGGATTTCATTTTTTCCTATTTAAAACGGATCAAATATACTTTGCTTTCAATGTCTTGTGACTCCAATATATTTCTCGATGAGTGTGATTTGAAAATAGCAAACACTGATTTCATAAGCTGATGTCATCTGTCATAAATTTATATTCTCAAACCTTGTTAAACTCAAGAGTTGCTACTTGGCATTGTCATGGCCCTGGACCATTTTTCTGTACTTGCCTGGAGGCAGGAGGATGGGAAACAGGAAAAATCTAGCTGAGGACATAGATGGGAAGTGAGAAGAGTTTGAGAGAACTTCAGTGTACAGAATTCAGAGCAGCAGTCCTCTGTTTAGAACACACACTTTCCCTCCCCGTGTGGCTCCAGCTATGGAGAAGGGCGGCTGGATTAACATCTTTGAGAAAGGGAAAGAAACAGAATTATTCAGTTCAGTGAAAATGAGTCAAATCAAAAAGTTATCAGTTTGGGTAGTTTCTCTTTTCCTTTTCTTCCTTCCTTCCTTCCTTCCCATCTCTATATTTCTCTTTCTTCCTTCCTTCCCTTCCTCCTTCCCTCTTTCCTTTCTTCCCTTCATTTTTATTCAGTGAAGTGGCCAGCGTTAGAACAATTAAAAACAACAGAGTTATATAAACAGGAACATTAAGATATAATTGGGTTCCTTGAAAATATATTAATCAGATGCCAATGACAGTATCTTGAGTATGATGCCCTATTTTAAATGTTAAGGAAAGAATGACTATGTTTGGCATGACCTGCCTATGTCCCTTTAGTGTACATACACTGATTGAATTTCCGCTTTCTTGGCAGACCACTTCTGGGCTTTTAGTGGCAGCTGCTGTTCCTACTACTGCTGCAGTTTGCTACTTCCACCCCTGCTCTGCCTTTCTTGGTGGAAAGTCGGTTTGGTAAATTGCCAACTCTAGAGATGATTTCTATAGTAATAGATTGCCTGGGGCCATGGAATTACACACAGCATCATCAACTTCTGTCTAAATTGAACAACTGTGATAGCTATAGTAAAATAAAGCCTTCTATAATTAAATGCTTAAAAACAGAGCCAAGGAAAGAAAAGGAGGAGGCAGGAAATCTCCCTAATGAATCAAATTCTAATCACTTAGTGTAGTGTTTTTACTTCTAGCAATCTATTTGTTAGAAATATGAGAAGGAGGTAATTCCTATTTTAGTCTTTTTCTAGTCAATAATATCTTTCTAACCATGTGCTTGAATACACCAAGCTGTCGTTTAAATTTCTAGTTTGAACACAAGTGGGGTTTAGTGCCATCACAATGCCTATAGTCACGGCATCATAGGATTACAAGTGGTCTGAAGCAATCATTTCTTTGCCCAAGAAAATGGGAATTTTCTAGAACAGAAATTTTTCTAGTCTTTTCTTGAAGCCTTCCAGGATTTGAGGTTCCATAATTTCCCTCAGTGATGTGTTTCAGCATCACATGATCCTGGGACACAATACATCTGTTTTAACTTAAAGAAGGATCTATTGCCTCCAAGAAATAGAAGACAATGACTTCATCTTACCAGACATCATCTTCTCCTTTTCTCTTTAATGAGAAAGATCAATGCAATGATCTACGAATCCCTCTGCTTCAAAGATTCTATTCCCTTACACTGATATTTTGGTTTCTCTTGAAAAGCAAACAACCTTCTGCTTAAAGGCAGAAGAAAGAGCCTGTCACATAGGAGCCACTGATATCTATTGAATGAACTAAGGCATGCATGCCTCTTCTAAACCCTGTTCTCTTGACCAAGAAATTAAATTTCTCTCAATTGTTTTCACTGTACTAATTTCTCATCATAAAAGCTAGGGAGATTAGGATGCATAGTAGAAAGAAAATGCATAGTTAAATGAGATCTAATCAAATTTATAAGCTTTTGCTTAGCAAAGGAAACCATAAACAAAATGAAAATACAATTTACAAATTCTAATCACTTAGTGTAGTGTTTTTACTTCTAGCAATCTATTTGTTAGAAATATGAGAAGGAGGTAATTCCTATTTTAGTCTTTTTCTAGTCAATAATATCTTTCTAACCATGTGCTTGAATACACCAAGCTGTCGTTTAAATTTCTAGTTTGAACACAAGTGGGGTTTAGTGCCATCACAATGCCTATAGTCACGGCATCATAGGATTACAAGTGGTCTGAAGCAATCATTTCTTTGCCCAAGAAAATGGGAATTTTCTAGAACAGAAATTTTTCTAGTCTTTTCTTGAAGCCTTCCAGGATTTGAGGTTCCATAATTTCCCTCAGTGATGTGTTTCAGCATCACATGATCCTGGGACACAATACATCTGTTTTAACTTAAAGAAGGATCTATTGCCTCCAAGAAATAGAAGACAATGACTTCATCTTACCAGACATCATCTTCTCCTTTTCTCTTTAATGAGAAAGATCAATGCAATGATCTACGAATCCCTCTGCTTCAAAGATTCTATTCCCTTACACTGATATTTTGGTTTCTCTTGAAAAGCAAACAACCTTCTGCTTAAAGGCAGAAGAAAGAGCCTTTCACATAGGAGCCACTGATATCTATTGAATGAACTAAGGCATGCATGCCTCTTCTAAACCCTGTTCTCTTGACCAAGAAATTAAATTTCTCTCAATTGTTTTCACTGTACTAATTTCTCATCATAAAAGCTAGGGAGATTAGGATGCATAGTAGAAAGAAAATGCATAGTTAAATGAGATCTAATCAAATTTATAAGCTTTTGCTTAGCAAAGGAAACCATAAACAAAATGAAAATACAATTTATAGGATAAGAGAAAATGTTTTCAAATGATGCAACTAACAAGGTTTCAGTTCCCCAAATATACAAGCAGGTCACACAGCTAAATATAAAAAAACAAGCAACCCAATAAAAAACCAGACAGAAGACCTAAACAGACATTTCTCCAAAGAACACATATGGGATGTCCAATCGGCACATGAAAAGATACTCACCATCGCTAACAGAAATAGAAATCAAAACGACAATGAGGTACCACCTTACACCAGTCAAAATGGCCATCATCAAAAAGCCTACAAATAACAAATGCTGCTAATAGTGTGGAGAAAAGGGAACCCTCCTATACTGTTGTTGGGAGTGTAAATTGATACAGCCACCATGGAGAACAGTAAGGTGGTTTCTTAAAAAAACTAAAAATAGAGCTACCACGTAATTCAGCAACCTCAATCCTGGGCATACATCTGGAAAAGACAGAAACTCTAATTCAAAAAAATTCACACACACCAATGTTCACAGTGGCACTGTTTATAACAGCCAAGACATGGATGCAACCTAAGTGTTCATTAACAACTGGATAAAGAAGATGTGGTTTACACATATATATAGTGCAATATCATGAAACCGTGCCATTTGCAGCAACGTGGATGTACCTAGAGGTGATCATCCTGAGTGAAGTAAGTCAGACAAAAAGATATTATATGGTATTACTTATATGTACAACCTGAAAAATGGTACAGATGGACTTACTTACAAAACAGAAACAGATTCTGACATAGGAAACAAACGTATGGTCATCAAAGGGGAAGCAGGAGGAGGAATACATTAGGTGTATGGGATTAACAGATACAGACTGCTGCTGCTGCTAAGTCACTTCAGTCGTGTCCGACTCTGTGTGTGCCCATAGACTACCAAATATAAAACAGATAAACAGCAAGGACTTACTGTATAACCCAAGGAACTATATGCAATGTCATGTAATAACTTATGTGGAAAAGAATAAAAAAGAATATGCGTGCCTGCTAAGCCTTCATTCATGTCTGACTCTTGCAACCCTGTGGGCCATAGCCCATCAGGCTCCTCTCTCCGTGGGCTTCTGTAAGCAAAAATACTAGAGTGGGTTGCTATGCCTTCCTCCAGGGGTCTTCCTGACCCAGGGATCGAACCCATGTCTCTTAAGTTTCCTACACAGGCAGGCAGCTTCTTTACCACTAGAGTCACCTGGGAAGCCTCCAAAAGAATATACATACATACATATATATATGTATAACTGAATCACTTTGCTGTATACCTGAAACTAACACAATATTATAAATCAACTATACTTTCATTAATAAAAGAAAGAAAATGAGCTTCCACACCACATTCATTAAGTATGTAAAGTGGAACAAATTGCTTAACCTCTCTGCAACTTTTATTTTTTTTCTTTTTAATATGGACTAAAGTAGTTGTCCTCAGTTTGTTGTAAGACATATGTAAATAGCCTAGTGCAAGTTGAAAAAACACAACAATTTTTTTTTTTTTTGCCTATTCTCTAAAACTCTGAAATTACTCCACTCTTTAAAGGAGATCATAGATGGGATTGTTATTTGCCTATCCCTGTCTACATTCTTTCTTTCCCTTCTTTCTAATAAAAAGGCGCTGATTTTGAGCTGGTTCAGTTAAAGACTGCATTTGCTAGCCTCTCTTGCAGCTATATACAGATATATGAAAAAATTCTGCCAATAAATGTAAGCTAGAGTGTCATGTGTCTACTTTCAGAAGTGAAAGAAAGTGGAAATGTTAGTTGCTCAGTTGTATCTGACTCTCTGCAACCCCATGGATTGTAGCCTGCCAAGCTCCTCTATCCAAGGTATTCTCCAGGCAAGAATACTGGAGTGGGTAGCCATTCCCATCTTTAGGGGATCTTCCTGGCCCAGGAATCAGGGTCTCCCAAATTGCAGGCAGATTATTGTCTGAGCCACCAGGGAAGCCCAGGGTTTCCTGAAATGGAGAAGGAGCATCTTCCTTCATTTCTTTCTTCCTCTCTTCTTCCTGTTGCTCAGAACACGGATGTTATAACTGGAGCATCTGCTTCTATCTTCAACTCTGGGGATGTAAGCCACATGGTAGGAATGGCAGAATAGAAAGCTGAAAGGGGGTTGAGGTTCTGTGAAGGTCTCACCTGACTACATCCACTACATCCAGACTTCTTTTATTAAACAAATAAAGTTCTACCTTGTTTAAATCATTGTTACTTGAACACTTTCTGTTATATGCAGCCAGGCCCAGAAGATAACTTCAACTGGATAAAATATGTGGTAAACTTTAATCTTATTAATATTAATAAATAATTAGTGTATATTCCTTAACCACTCATATATTATGTTTCCTTTCATCTCTATTATCACGTTGACTTAAATGACAGTAAAACTACAATGATGGTTCACACAACTTGCAATATTTCCATATTTCCATTTGTTTTATAATTAGCCAGTGTTACATTTTATGCTTTCTTTTGCCTCTTCTTTAACAGGTCAAGGTCAATTCCATCTGAATTAATGTTTTCAGTGCATGTGTGCTCAGTTGTGTCTGGCTTTTTGCCACCCCATGGACTGTAGCCTGCCTGACTCCTCTGTCCATGGGATTCTCCAGGCAAGAATACTGGAGTGGATTGCCATTTCCTCCTTCAAAGGATCTTCCTGACTCAGAGATTGAACCCATGTCTCCTGCATTGCCAGGCAGATTCTTTGCCACTGAGTTACCTAGGAAGCCCATTTTTTCCCAGAGGTATTAATAATATTACTAATTCATAACAATTTAGAAAACAATATGGCAGAGTTGAATGGCCTAGAATATGTGATTTGAAGGCTTCGACTAACACTAGTACTAACATCATTAGTTGTGTGACCTTGAACAAGATGTTTAACTTCTCTGAGCCTTTCTCTGTTTTATCCACAACAAACAAGGGTACTAATAATTCTATCTTATTAGCTTATTGGAGTTAGTGAGAATCACATAGGATTGAAAGTACTTTTTAAGAGATAATCTCACACAGATGTTTCTTGTTATGAATAGCATCACAAGAGACATACTGTAAGTAAGACTCTTTATCCATACAGATACTAGATAAAATTATAAGAGAGAAGATTTTAAAGATTCCAATATGTGGTGGTTTCCAATTTCTTCTATCAAGGGTAAAATTAATCTTTGATCAGAGAACTTATTGTAAGATATAAATGGATCAGTATAATAGTCATAGGCTATAATTTTTTATATAGAGTTGTTTAGGTGCAAAAGGAATAAATATTTAAGATTTTGAATTCTAAGCAATGAATCTGAGGATCTTTGTACTCTTGGTTCTCTCTGGCTCCTTTCTTCCCTTACCACGCTGGCATGGATCAGTGGAATCTGATCCATTGCCCTTGAAGAGCATGACAGAAAGGTCAAAGTCATTCTTTTATAGTTTGCCAATCATTTGGGACACAACTGAAAGTGTCAGTAAAGATCAAGATAACTTATATCTGTTACTTCCTCATTGTCCAGGTGGGCAATCATAGCAAGAATTATTCAAGCTCAATTTTCTCTTCAAAAGCTTTATTGATTGCTGCATAATGTTTTCTGATGCTCCAAGGAGCTTATGTTAACTCCCCAAATGAATTGGGAACACCCATCTGATGCTTACCAGTTAGGTGAAGATTCCACTTACAAAGGCTCTGATAATGAATATGCTTCAGTGGAAGAAATGAACTTCAATCCATATGTATTTGTCTCACACATACTGATCATGCTCGATCTGGTGCCGTGATGTGCCCTTTAGGGCGACCACCCATCTTGGTTTGCCTGGGACAATCTAAGTTTATGTCTGCTGCCTCAGCATAATTATTAATAGTACCCCTTTTACTTTCTAAAGCACTCTGATTTAAATGACTAATTATATGCTTACCCTATTTTAGAGACTTTTTACTGTCTTGGTTGAATAATAATGAGATGGGTTTTGAAATTCTAGGCAGGCATCATTCTTTTGTGAACAACCTGCCCTGTTGTGGAATGTTTAAGACAACATCTCTAATAATCCATGTTTTCTTCGACCTATGAGCAAAGACCAACTGACCTTCTTCTTTGGAAAGAAAGGCTTTAAAATATCACTATCTCTGAACATCTATATCAGAGTCTGATGAATTTTTTGTAAATGACCAGAGAGAGTAAGAATCTCAGCCTCTGTGGGCAATGCAGCCTGTGTGTCAACTACTGAACTTTCCTGCTATAGCTTGAAAGCATCTAGATAATACGTAAAACAGTGTGATCCAACAAAACTGCATTTATGAAAATAGTAGGAAGAAAGGATTTTGTCTGTGGTACACCAACCCCCACCCTAGTGTTTTAATATTTTCTCTTGATAACTGGCTAAATGGAATTTATACTTTACAGATTTCTCTTCAAGTGTTAAAAGGAGCAAAAGACAGACAGTTGGCCCTAGTTACACTGTAACTAGTATCATGGAAACATGCACTCATTTCCTACAAAGCTTTTCTCTCAAGCTTTCTGTCATTTACACATCCTGTTCAATTCAGAGTCAGAGTCCACATTCAATCTAAAGAAGTACAATGAAGATGCTCCCTCTTTAAATGAGTCCGTACAAATGGGTATCCTTCAAGTGCTGTGGCATTGACAACCAGCTATATTTGATTGCTTAGGTGTTTTAAAAATTGTGTTGTTTTCAACATGTATGACAAAGCAGTTCCAGGATATTTTTGTCTTATTGCGTACCTCCTTGTGTTTTTGATGGGGACAAAGTATAAATCTACCTTTGAGATAAAATGCTTAGATAAACAAGCTTGCATCTGTGAAAGAGGAATTAAAGAAGGAAAGAATTGAAAGCATGTCAGTAGTTAAAACACAAGAGAAAAGTCCATTGCCCTTTAAACTGAAACAGAAGGAAAAAACATGAAGGAAAGCCTTGAATAAAATTAAATAAATGCTGAAACTATACTCAGAAACACATCAAAACATGGCATTGTTTTCTTGTTATGTTGAGAATTGTGATAATATGGTATGATTCACAGTGGGTGTGAGTATGTGTATGTGTGTATGTGAATAGGAATTAAAATTAGATAGCAACAAAATGTTAAGACCAAGATATTGGACATACTAAGCAAAGAAATGTATTCAGTCAAAGTAAATAGACAAAGTGTGACATGCTCTAAATGATGATGAGTAGATGAATTCTTTGCTGTCTGACCTGGAATATCAAGCCCCAATCAGAAATAAGTGGACTGTCTCTCCTAGAGAGGTAGACACTAGTTGCAGCCTGGGGAAAGAGGAAACATAAAAGCAGATCTAGATTTGCCTTACAATGACAGCTGCATATTAATCTAAAGAATTTCTAAAAAATCAAAAAGACATTTTTCAGCAAAATACACCCCTAGAGCCTCAATCATAAAACAGGAATAAACTTGAAACAGGATTGATTTCATCTTAAAGGGAATATTTCTTTGAAATGCTACCAACTGTAGTTGTCTTATTTGGTTTTCAATCCTATAACAAAATTGTGCCATATTGTGTCAAATAAGAAGATAATATAACAGCTTTAAACAAATTTTGTAATTATGGGTTCAATCAAAAGTGCATCAGATTTGTGTGTATTTGGGAAGCTATGCCATTGAATACTAAGCAGCTCTATATATCAACCTTCATTTTTCATTTCAATTTTAAGACCTTGACTCTTAAAGGGTTAGATTTTCCCAGAAGAGATTCCATGCATTTTAGTTGTTTGCTAGTCTCTTTAGAAAATGCTAGGTGCTGCTCTAGAGAGGTTAAAGATATTTAGGCATGAATGAAATATCTGTGATCTAACTTCCCTGGTGGCTCAGGGGTTAGAGTGTCTGCCTGCAATGCGGGAGACCTGGGTTCGATCCCTGGGTCAGGAAGATCCCCTGGAGAAGGAAATGGCAACCCACTCCAGTATTCTTGCCTGGAGAATCCCATGGACGGAGGAGCCTGGTGGGCTACAGTCCACAGGGTCGCAAAGAGTCGGACACGACTGAGCGCCTTAACTAACGAACTAACTAATGCCTCTTTCAGTTCAATTCAGTTCAGTCGCTCAGTCATGTCCGACTTTTTGCAGCCCCATGAATTGCAGCAGGCCAGGCCTCCCTGTCCATCACCAACTCCCAGAGTTCACTCAAACTCAGTGTCCATTGAGTCGGTGATACCATCCAGCCATCTCATCCTCTGTCATCCCCTTTTCCTCCTGCCCCCAAATCCTCCCAGCATCAGAGTCTTCCAATGAGTCAACTCCTCACATGAGGTGGCCAGAGTACTGGAGTTTCAGCTTTAGCATCATTCCTATTTCATGGTCTTGAATGGCCAAAGTGAGGGGCTGAATCTAACAAAATTGAAGTATAACCTGCACTTTTTTCAGAAAACATGTGTCCAAGTATATAGCATGGGGAAAGCATAGTTTGGCAGAGAGCAAATGGAAAAAATGTTAGATGCTATTAATATTGTTTTTAAAAAATGAAAGTGAAAGTGGCTCTGTTGTGTCTGACTCTTTATGACCTCATGGACTGCAAGGCTCCTGTCTGTGTAATTCTAAGGCCAAAATACTGGAGTGGATAGCTGTTCGCTTTTCCAGGGGATCTTCCTGACTCTGGAATTGAACCAGGATCTCCTGCATTGCAGGCAAATTGTTTCCCTCCTGAGCTACAAGGGAAGCCCTATTTATCATATGGTAATATTGTAACCAGTATATTAACAGGTAAGCATGATACAGATGAAGCATTATGTAACATAATATAGTATAATAGAGTAGAATAGTATATTAGAATATACATGGTACAGATGAGTAGCTATATACTTTCTTTCCATATCTTTCTCAGCCGTATATAACTATATTTAGTTACTTAAGAAGGAAATTAGTGTTGATATTTTACTAATTATGTGTTAAGCATATTACTTCACTTAAAAGAATTCAGTTATTCAGAGTAGGTTTTACAGAGCTTTCTGTACTGTGATAGTCGGTACTTTCAGAGGAGAGAAATAAGAATAGTTGAGGTAATTACCATAATGTCATATTTGGAAGAGCTAAAAGAACTGAGGTATTTGACAGTTGTCTTCAAGTTTTTTAAAAATTGTGATTTAGATGAGAAAGTCTTTGCTGCTTGGCACCAATAGTTAAAACAAGGACTAATGAGTAGAAGACACGAGGAAGGAAATTTTTGGCTCCAAATTAGGAAGAATTTTCTGATAGCAGTCTGCCAGATATAATTGCCTAGGCAGGGAGATAGTGGAGCTCCCAGTGACTCCAAGCACTCAGCCATGGGGGATAGTTGCTTGGCGGCATATTTTATAGAAAGTTTGGGCATTGAATAGGTGGTTAGGCCAGATGGCAATATTTATGGACATTTCAGTTTGTGAGATTTTAAAGATTCTTTGATTCTAATATATTGTATGTGATGATAGCCTTATGACTATCCAATAGTAGAATGATACAGAATCATCTTTTAAAAATTTTATCTCCATCCAGACTTAAATAGATCAGCTGCTATTTTTGGTGCATTGTCTTGGAAAGCTCTACCATATAAAATAAATATATCTTGGTCTAATAATAAGAATTTAACAACTTTCAGTGATAGCATTTCTTCTTGAAATTTCATGAGTAATCAGATGTTTTTTGGTATCTTTTAAAACCACACAATCTTTTTTTTCTGGAATAAGCATGTTAAGCTACTATTAATTTCAAGAAATAGCATTGACAGATGAGAAATATAAATTATCTAATGAATGCCTGCCATAATTGATATGCAGGAGGCATAGATTTATAGATTTGTATTTATGTCTCTATTGTATATGAAACCAGAACTTTCTAAAATATACTTTCAGAATTCTTGATTGAATAAGCAAAAGCAAAACAAAATAGAACTATCACAACCAAAACCAAAATATGATTTATCATGTTTATTTGTGCTCATGGCAGACATAATAACACTTTTTAATACTGAATTTGGCCAGATCATAACCTCTTGGTACATACCTTTTTCTACATCACTGAGTTAGGGAACCTTCTACTGTTAATGAAGGACTGTTTGAATTTCACCTACTGGCTCACTATAGGTGTAACTAATATGCTTGCAAGCTACATTTGAAATCTCCTTCCTTGGGCTTCCCTGATAGCTCAGTTGATAAAGAATCTGCCTGCAGTGCAGGAGACCCTGGTTTGATTCCTGGGTCTGGAAGATCTTCTGGAGAAGGGATAGACTACCCACTCCAGTTTTGTTGGGTTTCCCTTGTGTCTCAGCTGGTAAAGAATCTGCCTGCAGTGCAGGAGACCTGGGTTCGATCCCTGAGTTGGAAAGATCCCCTGGAGAAGGGAAAGGCTACCCACTCCAGTATTCTGACCTGGAGAATTCCATGGACTGTATGGTCTATGGGACCACAAAGAGTCGGACACGACTGAGAGACTTTCACTTCTCCCATTTTGGGCCCATATTTCTATCTTAGGTGTGAAGAAGCTATATAAGAAGCCCTTACTTGATACTTGATGAGGGCTGCTGTTATTTCTGAGTGTGTGCATGTATGTTTGAATGTATTTATCTTCTTAATGATCTTTCGGTCAAACTGTTGGTGCATGCATGCTCAGTCATCTCCTACTCTTTGCAAATCTATGGACTGTAGCCCACTAGGCTCCTCCGTCCATGGGATTCTCCAGGCAAGAATACTGGAGTGGGCTACCATTTCCTCCTTCAGGGGATCTTCCTGACTTAGGGATTCTATCTCCTATGTCTCCTGCATTAGCAGGCAGATTATGTACCACTGAGCCACCTGGGAAGCCGTCAAACTGTTGGCACTCGAGCTTTAAAATCATGGCATAAAGATTTGTGGTTCTCTCTGTGTGTAATGGGAAACAATATGACTTATTTTTACCAGTTTGTTCACAATATGAGAAAGTTGTGTATGTATAAATGTGTTCAAGAATTTTTTGTCTCCTTGAGAGAGCTGTCGTACCATTTAATGATAGCATCTGTATACAATAGTTCTGTGTAGTAAGGAGGGTTGGGTTACTGTGAATGATTAAAGCCATCGTGTGTTTTCTAAATAATGTTAGCCGTTTTCTTCCTATTCTGATTTTTTTGCCTACTATGAAGTAGGACTTCACTGGTGGCTCAGACGGTAAAGCGTCTGTCTACAATGTGGGAGACCTGGGTTCGGCCCCTGGGTTGGGAAGATCCCCTGGAGAAGGAAATGGCAATCCACTCCAGTACTATTGCCTGGAAAATCCCATGGACAGAGGAGCCTGGTAGGCTACAGTCCATGGGGTTGTAAAGAGTTGGACACGACTGAGCAACTTCCCTTTTGCTTTTTATGCATTAATAGTAATTAATTCTATAAATATAATGGGTTGATTATTCAACTACCTAATGGGAATGTTCAAGATAAATACATTGGCAAGAAAAATGAAATGCTCATTTATAAAGACTGGAGAGCCTGTACAATGGATGCAATTGAAAATTGTCTATATTATTATCCCTATAATGAAGTAGAACAGATTTTTCATAGATGGGCAGTTATGTATTTTCTTACTAGCTATTGAACAGTTCTAATTTAATGGCATGCTATTATTTTGCAGTCAGTTGACTTAATGATTTTCCTTTTACAAATAATTCCCTAGGTTTTACTATAAGCTTCTTTGTTATTTTAGTTATTTGGGCATGAAGCTTAAATGCAACCTGTTTTCTCTTAAAGTGATCTCCTGTATCTGTCCTGTTCATTGCATCTGTGTTTACCATCATGTTCAACATATCTGCTATAATAGCTTCATACTTGTTTACTGTATTTTTTTTCTGCTCATTATTATTCACCTTATATATTGTTTCCATTTTCATCTTGTTGATCTTATGTTCCAGACCCACAATGTTGTCTTATTCTTTCATGGATCCAGGGCAGACTTTTCATTATGACTTTGTTTTTTTTTTTGTTTTTGGTGGGTGGGGGGATGGAGAGAATTTTATTTTTTTGCATTCCATGCATTTATTTTTTTATTTTTTTAATTTAAACATGTTTTTATTTTTATTTTTTGAAAGGCCTCTCTGATTTACATGCAGAGCTTTGCGTAAAACTACTTTCTTATCTCAGAAAGGCCAGTCTGTCGTTATGCCAGTCTACCACTTATGCTTAGACAGGCTTTTGGTTAGGATGACAGTTCAGTTCAGTTCAGTCACTCAGTCGTGCCAGACTCTTTGTGACCCCATGAATTACAGCACACCATCATCAGCTCCCGGAGTTCACTCAGATTCACGTCCATCAAGTCAGTNGTTGAGCTTTAAGCCAACTTTTTCACTCTCCTCCTTCACTTTCATCAAGAGGCTTTTTAGTTCCTCTTCACTTTCTCCCATAAGGGTGGTGTCATCTGCATATCTGAGGTTATTGATGTTTCTTCTAGCAATCTTGATTCCAGCTTGTGCTTCTTCCAGCCCAGCATTTCTCATGATGTACTCTGCATAGAAGTTAAATAAGCAGGGAGACAATATACAGCCTTGACGGACTCCTTTTCCTATTTGGAACCAGTCTGTTGTTCCATGTCCAGTTCTAACAATCTAATCAATCAATCAGTCTAATCAATCAACCAATCTAATGCCTCTTTCATCAACCCCTAAGTACAGTTCTAACCTTTGGGTATCTTCACACTTCACTGGGACATGGTTTGTAGACTCATGAAAAACAAGGTTTCTTGTGCTAAGAGGAGAATAATTGAATCCAATTTGGTTTGATTTTTTATAAGACTATATTTCCAGCATTTAGTGTCCTTTGAATGGAGAGAGAGAGAGAGTGATGAATAGGTTATGAAGGCGTTGTAGATTTTCAGTGTGTCAGACAGGCCTGAGTTTAAGTTCTGAGTGTCTAGTTCTTACAAACTTGGGCAGAGCATTTTCTTCTCCAGGTTTCAGTTTCCTCAATGTAAACTGGGGGAAATTTTATTACCTCTTTTCAAGGTTGTTGTGAGAACTATCTAAGATAATGTGTACCAACCCACTCCAGTATTCTTACCTGGGAAATCCCATAGACAGAGGAGCATGGCAGGCTACAGTCCTCGGGGTTGCAAAAGATCTGGACATGACTGAGTGACAAGACAACAACAGTGTATACTGAATACATAGCCTCAAGTCAGTCACATAATAGTGGCTCAATAAAATGGAGCTGCTGATAAAGACCTTGAAGTCATAATTAACTAAAACTGAGTATCTGAGTAGGCTTGGCAAGAAGTATGGGAGGTATTCTATTTAAGGAGATTTTCTTTCACCGACACCAAAAGCATAATAAATAACCTTGACTGGGTTTGAGAAGGCGGAGGATATGAGCACAGAGACTCGTATGACTCCACACCCTTTTATACTCTTCTTTCCAGAATTTTCTTTTGTCACTGAGTTCGTGTACTTAAATATTTTCACTATAGTTTTCTTGGTATAAATTGAATGTGTGTTCCAGTTTTCAATGCAAAAAAAAAAAGTAATAGTGTAATAAAATACTGTTTTCCTCTCTTGCTAACATGTTTCCATGGAAGAAAGTAAATTCTGAAGCTTTCTATTTATTAAAAAAGTTCCCTGCATACAAAGTCTCTGGCAAAGTAAAGTTTATCCTTTATCTCTTAAGACTTGATTCACCTTAAATCTTTTTAAGGGATGCATTATTGCATAAAGCACACTGTGCTTGACATTCATCACTTGAACCTTGAGGAATAAACAAATCACTCAAAACTGCCCAGGGAAATGTGGGGAGAAGTGAGAGGAAGAAGCCAGAGAGGGCTCCCTTTCGCTGAACACCGAGGGCATACCTCCTCCTACACCAGGGACTCAGGCAGCCTCACAGCAGATTTGTCAAGTGCAAGCCCCAGAATAAGAGAATGGAGTCATCAGCCTAAGGTCACCTAACAACCAAGTGGCGGACCCGGGATTTGAACCCAGAGCTTATATCCTTTCCACCTGAGTCAAGTGCATTTGAATCTGGTTCAGTGGTGTAAAATAAGTGTCCAAGGTTGATTCTCTCCCTCGAGCTTCACTGGAAAAGCTGTGTTCCTGCGGCTTTTAAGGAGCAATGGGGAAGGTAAAGAAAAGAGCTTCTTTGCAGAAGCACTCTCAAAGTGTGGTCTCCAAACCAGTGGCATTAGCAATACCTGGAAACTTGTTAGAAGAGCAAGTTCTGGGGCCCCATCTGAGTCAGACACTCTGGGGAGAGGTCAGCAGGCTGTTTTTTGTTGTTGTTACTTTGTTTTGGGGTTTTTCTTTTGTTGCAGTATAATTACTTTACAATATTGTGTTAGTTTCTGCTGTACAATGAAATGAATCATCTTCATGTATGCATATAAGCCCTCACTCTTGAACCTCCTCCCCATCCCTCTAGGTCATCACAAAGCACCCAGCTGAGCTTCCCTAGTAGCTCAGCTGGTAAAGAATCTGCTTGTAATGTGGGAGACCTGGGTTCGATCCCTGGGTTGGGAAGATCCCCTGGAGAAGGGAAAGGCACTCCAGTATTCTGGCCTGGAAAATTTCATTGACTTTATAGTCCATGGGGTCACAAAGAGTCAGACATGACTGAGTGACTTTCCCTTTCACTTACCCACTAGCTATCTATTTTACACATGGTAGTGCATATATGTCAATCCTAATTTTCCAATTCATCCCACCTGTGATTTAATGGGCTCTCCAAGGGACACTGATGGGTGCTAAAGTTTGAGAACCACCACTCTATAACTCTGGACAACCTGTCTTCAGAATAAGGTGCAAGACACACCCTTACTGTTTGCCCTGCCTTTTCAATCATAGCCAAAAATTGAGCCCGCCCTAGAAGGGTGGAAATGAGACAATTCCTGTGAACAGTGTTGAAAATGTTTCAACACAGAACCCAATGTTAGCTTTTAATTTTTCCAAAAAGTAGTACAAAACACACTTTGTCCATTTCTGACAACAGCATGGAAGCCTTTTAATTAGTCCACCCTGGAGGAAATAGAGATGTGCTTGTTAAGTAATTGCTCTGATTACTGGCAGGCAGGGGTGTGCATTGTTTTCTGATGCATTTGTTGGGAGTGAGCAGTGCTACCAAGCTGAAGGCTTCTTACAGAGGACGTTAACATAAAAGGACTCCAACAAGCCATGTTGGCGAGAGGGAGGTGGCGTTGATGGCAGGAACAGTCACAGAGCCAAACACACACACACTCACAAATACCAGTTCACACTGCGCAGACTAATCAGTGGCATGTATCTCAGGAAAGTGAGCATGAACATTCCTACTAGTTCCTGAAAGTTCAAAAAATATATCAAAGCCTGGTGCCTTCCTTCAAGTTCCCATTGCATGGAGTTAAATATCTACGTTTCACTGAAGGTGACTTAGTCAGTGACAAGATGTAGAGATCAGGTTATCGGAATATAAAAAATTGAAGTGAACACTGTTCATAAGAGTATCCCATCTTGCTACAGTGGACATCACATCCTAGCACACATTCAAATCTGGCAAGGAGTCTTAGTAACAGTACTCACACTCCCAGAGTTGGAAAAGGATGCTGAGACTGTCTCCTCCCCCTACCTCCCCAACTAAAGGTCCCTGTCTTTAACAGCTCTGTCCCAGCATCATTTTTCTGAAGCTACACAAGCAGAATCAGGTGTGCTAATGGGGCTCAGGCTGCTGGAGCCACACACAGAAAGGGAATGTGGACCCAAGTCACAGAGGCCAGTTTTGTGGTCCCCAAAAGCACACTATAAGAAGGTGTGAGCAGGCCACACTAAGTAGCTAGACTTTTTATCTTTTAGTTCCAACTTCCAAGAATAAGAATTTAATTGGCTTACTTCCATCTTGTCACCCTGGATGAGGAGTCTACTTCAGGCCCAAGCAGTGGCAGTCAAAGGCAGCCTTGCCAGGGGATCAAGGGAAGAGTAGAGTCTCTAGGAGACAAGGATGACAGGGCTGACAGTGAAACATTGGGTACCACACTGACTTAAATTTAGGTGTAGACATGTCCGTCTCTTCCTCTAGATCATGAGCATCATCACATCTTACATATTTTAATAAAACCATTTTCTAGTGGAATCTCAACCTGTTAGAGTGTAAACATGAACTCAATTTTTTAAAACTAGCTGTAGACTTTAGGATGAAAGCAAATATTTCAAATTTCCTCCTTGGAGGCTCAAGTAGAATTTCACGTTTCCAGTCCTATTGAGGTTACGTGTGGCTATGTGACTTTCTTTGGGTAATGAAATCTGAACAGAAGTAAAGATCACATCTGGCAGAAACCAGATGTGATCTCGTTCCAGCACAGCCCTGCCCCCTGCTATGAGGACTGTGGAAGCACGCCTCGAGATGGTGCAACATCAAGCTGTGAGTGACTGCAGTGAGTGAGTCCATGGCTGACCCATGAAAGAACACCAAACATGTATCATTAAGACACTGAGAGTTTTGTGTCAAAGACCAATTCTGTACTAGACACTAAAAGATGGCAAGACAGATTTTATCTGAGCTAATGCAGTAGGGAAGAGAGATGTCAGTATAGAACTGAAGTTAACCCCCAAAATAGCAAAGACAACTGGAAAGATTTATAGGCAATGGGCAGAGTGAGGGGACTCAGTGGATGGACGAGTGCTCAGAGAAACTTCACTAGACATCAAGGAGTGGGGAATGCACAATAAACTGTCTTGATGGGATTCTCTGTGAAAACTGGGCCCAGCAGGCCACAGTCAAGGTCTAGATGAGAAGGGGAACCTGACTAAGCTTGGCCAAGGAAGGACTTCTTGTCATTTGTCACCTCTGCCTAGATTCTCCCTGCCACTTTGTTAAGAAACATTTCTTTTGAACCCTGGAGGAGTTTTCAAGAACTGCTATAACAGAATACCACAGACTAGGTGGCTTAAACCACAGAAATATTGTTTCACAGTTCCGGAGGCTAGAAGTGCAAGATCAAGGTGTTAGCAGGTTTGGTTTCTTCTGAGGCCTTTCTCCCTGACTTGCAGATGGTTTCCCACCCGCCTGTCACCCCTCTTCCCCCCCACCCCCTCCCCCC